>LPNX010431302.1:218302-304429 GCA_001517045.1 Pseudotsuga menziesii | reverse complement strand
TAATTTAATTACATTTTAGCCCTTAACCTCTCCAGATCAGCATCAAATTTTCAATATAGAAGATCTGGAACTCTGATACAATACTTGCCCACGATCCAAAAACGCACATCATTATTTAAAAAATAAAATTTTCACAGACAGAAAGAACTCTATGACAAAACCGATTAGGACAAATGTGTTCACCAACCAATATAATATTAAAGAAAATTTCTTTAGTTTTCAAAAATATTAAGAAAACCTCGAAAATGGCCATGATCTAAAACATCAAAAAATTATCTAAAAACTAATTGTTTGTTGTAATTACCGAATGTTAGCCTCCGAAAAATGGAGTTGGAAACAATGGCATTTACTATGTTTCTCTTCGGGCTTTAAAAATGAGATCTTGAACTGAGAATAGATACCTCCCCATATATATTCTGCTTCTTCTTAACAGAATAAAAGGGGGGAGGAGAAAGCGAAATGGGCACCATTTGAAACATGAAATACACATCTGAAAACTGTGTGTATATATATATTCTTAAGGATATGCAAAATGCGTATACTGCGTTAGGGCTTCTTCCTCTTGCGAAAGTGATGGGGGAAAGAGATACGGGCACCATTTGAAACAGAAAACATACATCTGTAAACAGTGTATATCTTGTTTTTTCTAAGGATATAAAAAATGTGTATACTTCACAAAGAGTCTAATTAAGTTGGGTACAACAGCATACCTGGAGACGGGTATCCGTGGGAGGAGAGTCTTCTTTATCAAGTGACAGTGAAGCTGCCACCACAATGTCAAGTGAATTGCAGAATCCATGGATCACCCAACCCAACAACAGCATGGTGTGAGGGGGTGACTCAGAGAGAAGATGGCACGGCCACCATAGCCTGCATTGCATTCTCGTCTCCTCTTCCATCAAAAGAACCTCACTACTGGTGTTTTCCGCATTATGACTTCGGTTGATTATATATACTTTTCAGTGATTATATATACTTTTAAGAGAAATCCCCGGGCACTATACCATGCTATTTTTTTTTTGGATTCTCTCCGATCCGAGGATACACATTCTAACTTGCATGATACCCCAAGCGGCCGGAATTGAACGCCAAAAGACTCGCTGTATGGACGCTTTGCACTACCTCCTCTTGGAGCAGCATTTCTATTATTGGATGGTGGACTTCACAATAGTTTGCCCCCTTCTTTTGTTTCCTTGTATGCAAAGTTATCTCCTTGTCACGAGGCAATGGGTCCAAATGATTAAAAATTGTTTATCTCTATCTTGAGATTTAGATAGATGTTTAATATAACTATTAAAATCATTAAATATGATTAAAAATTGTGTATCTTTATTATTATGTCTGGGAGAGAGACAAATATGAATCGGTTAAAACTCTTAATCTTTACCTACTAGCATGTGATTTTTCAAAGGTATAATATTTAACTTAGCTTTGAATTTTTTTAATATAATTTATTTTTTTAATTTTAAAATTGTATTTATCTGATAGCTTATTGTTGCACTGCAAGTGACATTTGTCTAGTTTGGTGTGCGAGTAGAGGTGGCGGCACAATTACACATCATTAGCTCTAACTATCAATTAATGTTTCAGGTGTTTTAGGTATGTGAATTACAAAGCCATGCTGGTGACTAATAAACAAACAGTCTTTGAGACAATCAAACCAACTATGAACGGTGGGCCTCGCCCAATACAAGAAGCAAAGAAAATTTTAGGGGCGAAATTTAGGCCATGGGCGAAATTATAGGGGTCACCAAAAAATTATGGGCGAATTTTTAATATAAAAAAAAAAATGAAATTTAATACATTAGCCCCATCTTTATTAAACCCATAACCGTGAGAAATAAAATAGCCAAGTTCGCGAGAGAGTGAAAAATGAAAAATGTAGTTGAAATCGGGAGTTCGCCCCCGTATTTTCGGCAATGGAGGGCAACAGCAACTAGTTCACCCTTATTTTCCAGTAGTGGACAGAATGAAAGTTAATTCGCCGCCTTATTTTCGGTAATGGAGGCCAAGAGCAACTGGTTTGCCCTGATTTTCCAGTAGTGGACAAAATGAAAGTTAATTCATCGTCGATTTATGGACCATTGGGAAAAGATCATGTAGTCGGCATTTGATTTTCGGTAGTGGAGGCTAAGAGCAACTGGGTTGCCCTTATTTTCTAGTAATGGAGGGAATAACAATTAATTTGCCCCCGAGGTATGGACCAAATGGCAGAAATTAGGTAGTTCACAATCGATTTAAGGTAGTGAAGCAGTTATTTTGGACCATAGGGATGAATTTTCCCTAACATTCACATTTGTACCTTCTTTGGCGCATCCACTTTCATTAATGGAGGTTTGAATGGTAATTTTGACCTTCCTCCGGTAAATTAGGAATTCAAAGATTTCAGCCCCAAATTTGAAGATGAATGTTTTTTTATCCCAAAAATAGTGCAAATTTGGGGAAAATGGGGAGGGTTTTGTTCTGTGCAAAACATGTGTTTTCGGGACAAAATATAATTAGAGAAGAGATGGTGCAATCTAAGTCCTGGAAGTATTATTATTTGGATCCCTAACAAAGTTGCATTGATACCTTAAGTGGTATGCCTTAGACTGATGGCATCTCAAGTGTTATTGTAACTGGAGGTTTTGTCGATGTATTCACATATGCCTTACTTGTTTCTTTACAGGTTTCTAATGCAACAACTCTTTTAATTGGTTACATTATTTTTCTTGTTTCTATTTCATGTTATATTGGTTTAATAGCCTTGATATGTCATAGCAGACAGATTCCCTACTTGTTTTTTTACAGGATTCCAATGCTGCAACTATTTTTGTTCATTACATGTTTTTTTGTTTTCCTTTTTCTTATGTTATCTTGGCTTAATATCCTTGACATGTTATAGTAAAGGGGAGCTTGTGACATTGAGTAAGATATATGGTATGGATACTATAACAGAGACTACGCTTCATCTTGTAAGGAAATTGTTGGTTGTAGTAAAATCTATGTTAACAAACCACCACCCCAATGTGTAGCATCTGTGGATCTATTATATAAAGGGATCCCTTGAGCAAGGAAACGGATCATGAATCCATGAAAATCAAATAGATCCTGAAATATTGAAACAAATCCTAAAACTTTGAGCTCTTTTGTGGCCCACCGATCCCCCCAAAATTGATATTTTAATGGAAATACTTACAAATCCTAAACATCTAAAGGCTAAAACCACAAACCCCATTTCTGGTCAAGATCTGTCTTATCCTTATGTGAAGATATGTTCCCGAACTCTGATTTATCAAGGTCCGGTCTCAAGGTTTTCATTTGATTTATCTTATGGTCAAGGTTTGATATGGCCATTTAGATGTGGCTCACAATGTTGTTATAACCTGCTTCATGTTCATGTTGAAGCTTGAAATGGTCTCCAAAATTATCAATTATCAATCATGGTTATAACTTATCAAATTCTCAATTACGGGACATGAATGGTTAATAGTAATATGCATGAAAACCCCTTTTTTGGCTATAACTCATAGTTCTACTTTTGTATTTCCTGAATAGTTTTGTTTCATCACTCCATTATATATATATATACTTTCCATTTCCCTGCCATATCCGGATCCTGGCTTTTCAAAAATCTGGCAAATCTATATCTGGACTTTGGATTTTATAATGGTTATTGTCCTCTTAAGACACACTGTCCTTCGCCTATTAAATGCAGATTGTCCTTACAACATGAATGAAGTAGATTGCAAAACTACCATTACCCTTAGGCATTTACCCTTTTATTACAATGTACCATAGGAGGACAATCTGATAAAATCTCTTTTAGGAGGACAATTTTGTTAAATCCACACTGAATTCTTGCCAAGGTTGTGCCCACCCCTGTGAATAGTTTGTATTCGTAAAGCTCTCAAGTCTATTCAGAAAATAAATCTAAAAATAATCATACCTGTGTTTTCTTGCAGGTGTTTCTACTCTTCTTGAACTTCAACTGGCTCTTGAAGATTACCTACCTGTTTTGTTGGGCTTGGATAAATATGGTAATTTTGTTACTGAACTTTAGCCTGTAAATGGCTTCAGCGATGTCTTGTGGATTGTATTTTTTGGTAGAACTTAGCTTATAAGAGGTCTCCATGAGGGATATGTTAGTAGGAAGTGGCATGTCCTCAACCCATAAAAGGAAGGGAAGAAAGAAACATGATATGCGACGTAGCTTTGTTTCTGGAATTATGTTACAAAATCAAGCTACATATTCATTTGTACTAAATCACTCATACAATGTTTTGCACACAGGAAATCAATTGAATGATTTGGTGGAGTTTAGTTGGATTAATCAAGAAGATTATGAAAAGGCCAGTACTAGACCCATAAGATGCCTTAATTATGAATATGTTCCGATTATATTTCGATTACTTTTTTCTATTGAGAATTTCACAGATGAGGGCTTTATTCCAACAATGTCACCTTAGAATTAGAAATACTTCATGACCTATTCAGATCAAACCATCTCATGATTAAATAAATAGGATTGTGTGCCGTGAGTTGTACTCAGATTTTGAAAGCCATAACAAACCAGTATTTTAGTGGACTTCTCTTAAATTTTAGTCTTAATTGAGAAGTTTTGTTTGCAGGAAATTGTTCTCTCAAACGCTTGGTATGAGTTGCTGTCCATTCTGCACATGATGGATATGATATCTTTATTGCAAGCAAACTTGTTGCTAATTCCAAGAGCTCTTGCAGATGGTTATCAACCAAAAGTGCCTGAAGGTAGATTCTCTTATTTTATTTTCTAAACGACTTCTATTTCAAAATATCAATCTTCTTTGTTGAATACCTTTGATGCCTTTCAAATGGCATTCTAGTCTGGAAGGTAAGTGTCTTAAAACAATACAGTGATCCTACCCATATAGGTCTCACTTTCATATTATTGGTTTTCTTTTCTTAGCCAGCTTGCATGGACATCTGTCTATTTGTATTTTCTTAGTGTGTACATTTCTCTCTTTATTTGTTGTATGATATATCCTTTAGAGGCATTTGTTTCTTGCACTTCTTATATAATAATTATTGTGACCTTTACACCAGAAAACAAGAAGACAACAATTGGCATGTTCCTGAAGGTAGCAGGATATTTGGACTATGGAGTTCAATATATCTTAACTATGATACCAAATGAAGTCAAGTATGTCATCATGGGCACATCTTTGTGTTCATCGTTTCTCATATATGGATGAGTTAGTGTTTTTTTCACTTTTTACATAAAAGCCTTGCTTTGATAATCCCATTTATTGTCATTAGACAAATTTCACAGTAATATTTTCCACAAAAGTTGTTGCATCTGTCTTTTGTGAGTGTGTGTGCTGCTCTTCATTCTCATTAATGCCCTTCTTTTTATAGGATGAGGCTTCCAACGGACCTGCAAGAGGGTGTATTACAAGCCATTTCACTACAAGCACTAGGCCATGTAATTTGATATTTAAGGTTCTAATAGCCAATCTGTTTCAAGGGATAACTATATCCATTCATTTTTTTTCTTTAACTTCAGTTGTCCATCGCACATTTGATATATTCCTCTCTCCTTAAGCTATAGATATTATTGCATAGCTTAAGCACATGTGTTGGGATAATTGTATCCATTCATGCTCTCCTTAGACTCCATTCCCTTACACACTTTTAATTTTCTCCTCTTCCTGTGTTATAAATCTGACTACATAGATTAAGTCATGCGTTGATACTTTTGTAGTCCAAATAAGAATTGAATTTGTGTGAGTTGTGATTCAAAATTCATAGATTCATGAATTGATTCCTTCAAACATGCTCTGACATTATAATTTACATTTTGCACATTTAACCAAAATATGTTGGTAATGAAAACTTGATTCGAACGCATTAGTCTGAATCGACAGTAGGTTTTGAGCAAATCTCTTACCCCTGTATTTTTCACCGAATCATACTCTCTATTGATTTTAGTTCTATAAATTTTGTGCTTCCAAAATGAAATAGAAAACTCATCTTAGTTTCATCTTGATGTGAGGAGCAGGGGGTAGAATTGCAGCTTGGTATGGCAATTGACTGTCCCAAAGCCACTTTAAAAGTCAAAAGGAGACTAGCATGTGAGAAAGTAAAGTACCAGCGCCAGGTAGAATGATACATCGTATTTGACTAATTTCATTTTGCAAGCATAAGTAAAAAACAACTGCGTTAGAGCGAGAGTTTTGTCATAACTCATGATATCTTTGCTGCAACCTATTTTGCACGTTCTTATTTTTTGTTTTTTCCTATCCTATTATTATCATGAATCTTTTTGTTCTCATGAGTTAAATTTTTCTCCTCTTCTCTTGATTTGTATACTTTTACAGTTAATTGATTATTTGCTTGAAAGCAGGCACGATATTGCATATATGATCTTCGCTTGGCAAATGGCTGGGGACTAAAACATCTTCTTGTTATCAAGTGGAAGTATGCAGAAGCAAAGGTAATGGATTTACTTTTATCATATTATCTACAGATAATCACAACTGAATATCTGATTAGCATATAGAGGTTCAACTCTTCAAATTTTATTCCTACTAGAGCCAATTTCAGATACTTTCATCTTCATTGCCTATAGAACAATATCTCGTGAAAGATATATCTTGGCTTTAAGATTCATTCCTACGTATCCTAATGGTTTCTTCTATGTTTTGTGTTTAAATTTGAACTATATGGCTTCTAAGAAGGCTACTGCATATTGTTATCATGGGTTAATCTTGGATGAGAGTAGTGAATAAAATGATCATGCAAAGGCAATAGCATGTTTTCATGCAGCAGAGCAGTTCTTGAAAGAAAGTAAAACAACTTGTATAAATTTCTGCCTGGCAGCTCTTGTAATAAGGTTAGTAGTTTCAGTTCCTTAGCAATCTTCTTTTTTGTATTCCTTTTGATGAATTGATCACTATGAAGTATTCTCTCAGTCATGTCTCTATATTAAAGCTCCTTTAAAATTGGTGCCAAGCTAGTAATTTTATTCGAATGCAACGATGTTGTCTTTATGTTAATCAGACATGATGTTTATATGTTAATAGGGTTCCTCCTCTATGGAGGGCAATGAAATATTTATCTGAGAAAATCCCAAAGGATGCTTCAAGAAAAGCTTTGACCAATGGAGCTATCCAAAAGTGAGATAATGCTTTAACCTTTTCCTTAATGTATTCCATTTATTGTATGAATATACTCCATATGCAGTACTTTGGATGAACATACTTCATTGGAAAAAATCTCATGCATTGTGAAAACTATTTTGAAATTCAACTGAGTTTTCTAACTGAGGAAATAAGGCGTTGTCATGCATTGATGTTTGACTATATTGTTGTTGTTGAATATATTTGGTAAAGTAGTTTGAACCCACTTCAATGAATTTTGAAGACATCTACCTCTTCTTTAAAATTTGGCTTTTCAAGGTTTGCCAGTCTTTAAAGTTTTGCATGTCCTCAATCATCAGTTTAGGATTGTTAAGCAACATTTTCTCCTATTCCTATTTGAATATTCTGGATGTTTTCCTCTCGGGATTTTGTTGCATTGCTTGATTTGTTGTATGGGTAGATTAGGAGTTTGCCCAATATCAAATTTTCATTCCTTTGGACAACACATCATGTTTGTCAACGTTAACAATGGCAGGGCATTAACGTTATATAATGTGCATTCCAATTTATATAGTCTTCCATTTGAAGTGTTAATTTGTCCTAAAAATGTCATGGGTAGGGCCAACATCCATACAAGTAGGGCCTACTCTGTCGTCAGAACTATAAACATGAACTAATTAGTTTAAAAATGTTTATCCTCTATTTCAAACCATTGTTGGATCCTATATGAGAGGGTGATTTGGAGAGTGCTTAGGTTCACCAGGACTACAATGAGTAAAATCCTAAAAGAATAAACCATGGTGATTATAAACTCACAAGCAACCGATGCAGACCACCCTAGGCATGGTGACAACATGGATGTCTAATAAGCAAAAAGCTATATTTGACCCATGAGCTTTCCTTACTGAAAATAATTAAGAAAGCATGCATGTATTCAAGAATAAACAATTTCTTCAAGTTCAAGCATACTATTTGTGGAATGTCAGACTCCTAGTTCCATTTCAACAAATGAGAATGGATTGCCTTTCTTCATTGAAGTTTAAATAGAACAATTTTTAAAAGCTTTTATTTCTTATATGTGATGCTTGGTTTCTATATGGTATGCCTTATTTAGATATCACATGCCTTGCATATAGAAATGTTTATTTGTGAGTACTTATTTAATCCCCCATCACATATCTTGCATCTTGCAAGTTACCGGAGGGTGTGCCCAAATTGCCAGACTTTCCTGTAGCATTAAAACCCTATGAATATGAGATGCCTCCTATTCATCCTTCATGGACCATAAAGGTTGGAATGGGTTGCTCGCCAATTGCATCTACAATTGATCAGTCCGGAGATAACATCCTCAACACGTTGCACCTCCAAGAAGTTGAAAATCGAAGAACACCTTTGTTAGTTTTTTGATAATTTATGATAAAATTATAGGGAATTTTTTATATACCATTAAATTTGGTGGCCATGGTCAAAACCAGGAATTGTACTTTATTTTCATGAAGAGTAGGAGTAGGGATATTCATTGAATGAAAAATATCTTATTTATATTTCGATCCTGGAACGTTTGAAGATGAAAATGGCGAGTTAATGGTTAAATATGACTAGTCCATTATTCATTATGACAGAAAGAAAAAGTTGGGTACATATCATAAAATTTGGGTAGATGTAGTGTTATGTAACCCATCTTTTTTTTCAATTGCTTACTTTATAAACATCCTTCATGTCAATTTCTTACTTTATAAATCGAAGCTTGCCAAACAATTGTTCCAATCAAAGGTGTGGTGTTATGAGCAAAATAGTCTAGTGATAAAACTCTGTATATGCTTAATGCCCACTTGTTTGAGTGGAATTGTGGCTCCAACCAAATTGGTTTGTGGGTGCTTACAAATTCATTTGGAAGATTTGTTTATCAAACTACTTGACTTATTTAGAAGTTAAGTGAAGATTAGTTGACATTCTCTTAACAAAATAGCCTAATAAGGTTTGTTCATTAAGAATATGTGCTTTCAGTTTGTAACATATATTTTCGTCAATAAAATAATATAAAATATTAAATTTGTTATCATGAGTAACACAGACTTACCTACATTTAAATCGAAAAGATTAATAAATCCAAGGTTTCCAAAAGTAGTTAAATATAACTAAATTTGAAATAGTTAGAGAGAGCATGTTGGCACTTTTGAACCATTATACAAAGTCATTTAAACTTGATCCTCACTAAGAACTCCCTTGGGAATGCAAGGTCAATGCCTTATAGGTCCCATGTTTAATATTGCTTACAAAAATGTACATGGATTTCAAGCCTTAGTTTGGATATATATATTCATTCTTTCTGCCAAATCCACAAACAATGTCTTACTATATATATATGGCTTCCTTAACTTTCCCCAACATGCTTTTCAACTTTACATAAATTTGGGAGCATAGCAATCACCTTACTACAAATTTTCTTGGAATATTTTTTCAACATAATCTTCTATATTAAAACCTCAAGTTTCTATAACAATAGTATTTAAGCCCATTTACACCACCAAGAAACATGCTCAATATCATATCTCTACTCCCAGAAAAACCATTTGTCCCACATTGCTCTTGGGTTGGGCTAACCTCCAATGAGTTGCATTTACATTGGCCTAGTATGCTTCAACTCTCAATTCATGGAGAAATAAGGAGGTATGTGTTGGAGATTTTATACATATCTTCATAATACTAATGAATGCAAAAGGGGGTATAATGGTTCCTATGGAGACATTCTCATTTTGTTTTCAATATTTCATCCACCCAAGCTTTATATGTCATTCTCTGTTAAATGCATTTGAGAAAAGAATATTGTTACTCATTTTATGAGATTTAATTATCCTATTGGTTTTACACAAATCAAGTCAACTTGAGGACAGTAAGACCTCCATCACATTAGACACAGTTCAACCATCTCATTTGTCACTAAATATAGTTATTTTATTTTGGCATGTTTAATGAGCATTGAAACTGAATCAATTTAAACTATCAATGCAGGTTGGACATCGGAGGTGGCAGAGACTTAAATCTTCAAGTGTGTCCCAAGTCAACATTAAAAAAGGAGCTCATAAAATATCTTCGCCAAGTAAGTTTTTATCTTTTTGTTGTTGTTGTGATCTTGACTAGTGTAGGACAGTAGCTAACTTAGTAAATTTTAGCCTGGTGATTATGTTAGGGATGAAAAAGGAATTGTTCCCAAGGGTGGAGATGTCTCCTATGGGCCAGGCTCAGGTATAGGGAGATCCCCTGTGTTATACCTAATCAACAGGATATACCACAAGGATGTCCCTATGTTGTCTCCTAGTGGCAGGGAGCCGTCTCAGGGAGGTCCTCTTCTGTTTTGGCGTACTGGGATTCCTCCTTCTATGGGGGTGCCTAGGAATGCTCCACGGGACCTGCTCCAATGGAAAAATAGTCATTTTCTCTTTAATGTCACATAGAATTTAGAGGTTGTTGCACATATTTAATGATAATTAGGGTGGCGTTGGAAAAAATGATGCCAAAGGGTTGTTGCTCTGCATGGAAATAGAAGATTGAGCACATTCTCTTTAGGCTTGGCTAGTGGCTTTGGTATTTGTATTTTATATTTGGCCATTATGCATTTGTATAATGTGAGATTATGATTTATGGATGTATCATTGTATTTCTATTTTTGATTTAGCAATGGAAAAACCAGTAGTTCATATACTTGAATTGCAAATTATGTAATTGGATATTCCATTATCACTAATTATATGATATATTTTTCCAAGGGGTTCTCCTATATCCCATCCCCTGTAGTCCCCTGAATTTGGGGCTCTCTTCATCCATCCCCAAAACTTGTCCCCTCTCTTGTGTCATTGAACCTTGTTAAGACATTATGTTGAGTTCTTCTATCAGGACAATAAATCATGTTACAGACTGCATATAGATGCATACTCTGGTGCATTATATTTTTTCTTTTTTGGCATTCTTAACAAAAATTCAAAACCACACCCACCTTTTGTTTAATAAATTGGCCATATGGATTATGCTATGTTAGTAAATAATTCACAACCTGTAAAATATTTCCGTAGATGCCATTGAAATTTTGCAATTGAATTGATCTAGGCAAGAGGAAGATGTTAATTACGATCTTCCTTATTTAAATTTATGTTGCAATACAAGACTAGAATATCTCTTGCACACATAAGGGTTGGATGTGGAAGAATAGTAGTCCTGCATCAGTTCTCTGGTTGTCCATGGCCTTAAGGCTGGATCGTGCTTATTTGGTTTAGTCCCTTGCATGGCATACAAAATCCTGATTGTTGGCTTGTAGAAATTTAGAGTTGTATCTTAGTTTCCTATGGAGCAATTTATTTATTTATTTATTTTTGTAGAACCGAATACCCATCCATCCATCAATCATGCCTTCTTATGCTTACCAGTTTGGACATGAAGATCAAACTATAAATTATAATATCTTGCTTTAATGCCTTTCCATATTAGGAATTTCTCAATAAAAACAATAACAACTGAGTAAAATTTCAACAAAAAGTCCTCACACATAAACAATAAAAAAGAACATAAGCTTGAAAAAATATTTCAACAAAAAAGACAGAATTTGAGCAAGAGGAAAATGAGATCTAACATCTAGAGGGATCCTGCTTTGGACTCTAAATCAATGCAAGTCATCATGCAAAATAGATGGCAGAGTTTCACCTAGATCCTAATATTATAGAGTGGTTCAGAAAAAACACATTATAGATATTAGAATTCAAGTGTAATCATGCAACCTTTCTATATTTTATTGTGATCAGTGAATCCAAGACAATCGATTCCAAGGATGATAGGTACCTTTATGATAACTATTACGTAGCTCATTTGTAACTATTATGTATGCTGTAAGCTTTAACCTAAGTAATATGAGTAATTAGTGATAAGGTAGAAAGGTACTATGTACAAGCTTGTAGTATAGTGTTAGCTTGCTATGTTACCTATGATATTATAGTAATTAATACTCACCCTATAAATACGTGGAAGTAATTATGTTTCCCTAATTAAAATGAGATCAAACCTATTATTACATAGATTTGATTACAGTAAAAATGGAGTTAGAACACTTGATAACTTCTACATAGTAATCACACATAACATAAGGGTAAACACTATGGAGCTTAAGCTTACATGTGCTTGTTTCACGATGATCTTTATTCACTGGTTATGAGTTGGAATATGTATACAAAGAGCTTAACTATGGAATATGCATATATTATGTAAAATACAGTAATTTCTACCATTGAGCTAACACGAGCTTGATGATTAACCTCAAGTAAGCTCGTAGAATCACTATGGTGAATGAATACATGTACTAGGTCATTAGGTTCCACATAATGGATAAGATTACCTAATGTGTGTAACACGTATGGTATTATGACTATGACGTTTAAGCAAGTAAGCATCATACAGACAATTGACTCACGAGCTTAGCTTAACTATGATGTATCACTATTTCTCTAATTAGTGATAGTTGTAGATTAGTGCTTAGTAATACTCGATATGTAACCAACATAAGCTTATTGATTAGGCAAGTATAGTAGATTGGTAAATACAACTATACATTACCTTTGCTTACTATTCCTAAGCTCACTATTCCAATACAGGGATTAGCTTATACTTATACGTAATACATTATGGATAATGCCAGATAGGTTTAATTCCATTACTGATATAGATTTGGGATATATAGCTGTAATTGCACTGTTCATTACTCTGTATTGTGTTTTCATAACAAATAGTAGTAATTATTATCAATACTGGAATCAGGCTTAGTGTTATAATTGTTATTGCTATAGTGAACGTACAATTGTTGAACCTTAGCTCTTTCTACATGATATCAGCTTTTGTAACCCATGTAGTTGGATAAACATTAGACCTTAGAAGTATACCCATGGATGAGCAATACTATATAGTGTGTAGGATATGATAACAAGCTCAAGTAAACAGAATGTAATAGAGCAGTGTTACTTATGGATAAATAAGATTCAATACTTCTCATAATGATCACATAACATGTATTGAATAAGGACCATGTGTTTACAATCAATACGAGAACATAGGGAATCACAACAGTTGTTGTTAGGAATTTCGCACCTTCTGCAGACAGAAGTTGTTCCTTTGGTCTGAATGGTTCAAATCCAGAACAAATAGTTCACAACAAGGTTGGAAGACTTCTCCTATAAACTACATACACCTAGAATACGATCTTTGATGGAATGATGTGGCTCTTCACCTATGGCGAAAGATCTCCAAGAAAATACCTGCATAAACACATCAAACACAAAAGATCAAAAGTACCAGAACATCATCTATAGATCTATATCAGTGACTAAGGAATCTGATAATAAACGTGCAAGATTACACATAACAAGTATATGGGAAAGGAACCAACTTTGCATTGATAAATAATGAAAGAGTTTACAACATGTGCCTTAGTGTTGATGCACTCCTCCACAAAACCGATATCTTATCCCCAATAGCTCCAACTTGCTCATCTATGCTCACTCTAATGGATTAGGCCAGAATGTCAAAATGGCAGCATGACTTTGCTCTCCTCTCAACCATGGGGTATGAGCCTGTTTTTATAGGCCTCAAATGGATAGAGATGGTTGAGATTTTAGTGGGTGAGGTGGATAGGAGATCCCCAAAGCATGGATCTCGAGCTCAACTGACCCAGGTGAATAGTGATATTAAAGCCTACCACGAAGCTTTTGATCTAGAAGTTTCATGAAGTCTCACTTTTTCACTTTTTTACCAAGGGCACCGCTCCTGCTCCTTGATGACAGAGCGATGCTAGGGTAGAACTGCTCTTCAAACAAAGAGAAAAGGAGGTGCCACCGCCTGTCTTCAACACAACTCAAGCAGTGCTGAAAAAGGTACCACTCCTAAGCTTAAGGGTAGAAGTGGTGCTAGGTTTTTGTATGCAAGTTTGACATATGGATCAAGGATTTCACTTCAAGATTTGGGAATGAGGGAAAACATGGATGTTTAGGATCTTATCACATGTTGATGACAAGATTTGGGTGTAACAACAATGTATGGCGCTCATTCATATTATGAACACAACTATTATGTAAGAGCTATACATGTAACTTCTATGATTTCAACTTATCATTAAGCTACTCGTAATTGATAACAGTGATACCATTCACCCTATATAATATGGATTTACTTATGATGGCTCCTTAGCTTGAATACAACACATGCTATCATATACAGGTATGTATGTTTCCTCTATTCAACCATAGGTTTAATACGGTCACATATCCCTGTTATGAGAATCATTATGTATATTATAGTAGTCAGAATACCAATAGGATTAATACCTCTGCATCATTCTATATTTATCATTAGGTTAGTATACATGATGGGTTATGATAGCTTGAATACCAATTCCATTAGGTTACATGGGTTATAGTATATTAAATAATACCATTAATCTAAGTAACGTAAGGTTATACTTTATCTGCCTAATTTGTTCAGTACTAGTTATAGATAGGGCGATGAAGCTTACCTAAATAAGCCATATCATATTAGTTGGCTATGTCACAAAAGGCAGTCATAAGAACTAGTATGAATACAGTACACATAGGCTCTATATGTGATTAGGTATCGGTATAGATTATATTACTTTAATTACGTAAGCTCTTATCTTCAGGTAAGCTCATTACTATGATTTTCGTGGGATTTGCAAATTGAGTCGAAGTTGCAAACTGAAGCCTTTTTCTAGTTCCCCATAAATTTTAGATGAACATCAAGCAACTTGCTGGTCCTAAGAATGAATAACCTTCAAACACCATTGGTACCTCAACTCTGAGTATGTTACAACAACATTTGTTGGGATTGGCAGTCTATGTGGTGATCTCCTTTACAACCTTCAAATTAGATTTGAAAATTTTTTCATCCTAAACCGGTCGTCCCATCTATAAATGAGGTAAAACTAATATCCTTGCCATGCTATCCACAATATCTGTTTCATCATCAACCTTGTACAGAGGCATTTCCTCTTGAGAAGTGACTCTTTACACATTTATAACAAAATCAGTTTTGCCATTAAATGTTCAAAACAAAATTGTGATCTACATGTTGATCTCTTAGACAGTTGTTGGATTCATGTTTATATCATTCTGAAAAGATATTCATGATTGAGGGGAAATTATTGTTAATTGTGCCAAACCTGTTCACAACAATACCCTTTATAGTTTTCCCAATGAAGTAGAATTGGGAAACCATAGACCTTTTTCATGCTTTTATTGCTTGAAACTTTGCCACTGCTTCTCTTTGTTAGTTTAGTCCTTTGGCACTGCTTCTCAATATATTCTACAAATTGTCCTGATTTGCTAAAACTCCCTAGGCTGATTACAAAGACTATTACAAAGCCTTTTCAAAGCCATATTGGATGTGCCAAGTTTATCTTCAGAGATATCTCTTTAAATTGATATATAAACTAGTATATGCAGAGTGTGTTGCTTTGTCTTTGTGTTTACACTTCAATGTTTCAAGTTTTCATGGCTTCATGACTTCATTGCACATTTGCTTCCAAGCATCATCATGGATTTTCTCATTTTCTTTATGATTTTTCATTTAAACACCCTCAAACTTTGTTCTCTATCTGTCCATTTTAACTTGCCAGGAGGGCATTTCCTAAGGCATGTGAGCATTTTTTAATTACCTGGCGAGCAATTTCTAAGGCATGCGGGCCTGCGTGCATTTTTGTTGTGCAAGCATGTTTGTCACCAATCCTATGCAGTCATATGTGAGCATTTTTTGTTTCCACATGCAGGCATTTTCCTTTGCCAACTGCAGACATTCTCTTTGCCAATGTGGGAATTTTACTTCTTTATTATAGTCTTCTTCATGCATGCTAAGATATTTCCAGATTTCATCTTTTATCAGATTTTCTTTGGATTTTAATCCAATATAAATACTGGAACTGTTGTCTTTTGAGACAAATGTGACATGCCATAGCTTCATTCTCTATTTGAAACATAAGCATACTTGGAATCTACAGATATAAGATCATTTTCATATAGAAATCAAAGTAATGCCAAATATTCCAACAACTAAAAGTAATTGCACTACTTTACTGCTTCAAGGTTTCCATAGACAGAGATAGAGCTCTGAGAATACAATGTCATCATGGAATTCTATTAAAAGTCAAGAAAGACTCCTTTAAGCTGATATCCAAGTTCTCCATGATCCATAGAGGTCACCATGCATGAATCAATACACTATTGTATATGCACACTTCCTGTTCATTTGTTGACTGTTATAGATCACTCCTTTTTACTGCCAAGGTCATATGATCACTTCAAAAATTACCTTCACTGGGTCTGAAAATGACCTTTTTGCTACCACAACTATTGCTCAAGTAGTACTTTAAAAGATTTTCAAAAACTGCTGCAGAAATCACCTTCACATTTGTTATATTTCCTTTATCATGTAGGTACCTTGCTTTGTGTCCATCCTCATGCCATACTGGGCTATGTCTGGGTTGCCATATTCCTGTCATGTGACCTATTCTCTCAATAGAAAATCAAAACTTCAAAATTCATCAAATAATGTTAAGATTGTTGCTCCAATTTCCTCATGTTCTGCTGCTTAGAAATATTCATTATGAGGTTGTAAAAATAATCACTAAAAACCCAAGTCATATAGATGCTACAGGACTATCATAAATACTCTTCAATTCATTTCTCGTATCCAACTCAATGGCGTGAATCTTATCTAGATCATACAAAGGTCCTGTACATGTATGGAAGTGCATTGCTGCCCTGCCTATTGTCCTTAAGTATTTGAAAACTGCCATATCAAATTTTAAAATGCCCTAACCCTTCAATCATCTCTTCCTACTAAAAGGAAAGTAGATGTAGTATACAAAATGGACAATCCTCAAACTACAATCAAAAGCACTAGATAACTGATTGATAAGTTACACCAAGGTCACTACGAATGATGTTTAAACAAAAATGTAATGTAGCATTTGATTACTGGAAATCATATTCAAGGATCAACAAATCTCAATTCCTAGAATCATTTCACACTTTTATCATCCTCAAGATATTATGCACCCTTCCAATTTGTTTTACAAAACTATCTTCAACTCATCAAATCCTTTTATTCTATAGCCCAACATCTCCATTACACACAATTACCATAGTACATAAGGTTCACCTCAAAAGTGTGTCACTGCAGGTTGTTCTCACATGTTGCTGCTCATCAAACTCTATCCTAGGCTATATTTTGAATTTGCAGTAGTAGGAATCATAGCAGAAAAATTGGAGAGTTATCTCTCACGTATTCATCATGTAAAGTCATCTATGTTTTGTCTTCAAGACTAAGACTGCCTTTGCTTTTAGACATCACAATACCCAACTTCAAGATAAGTGGCTTGCTTTGGTTCCTTGTTATGACCCTTGAACCTCCATATCAGCATACAGGACTAAACCACTGATTTCTTTCTTCTGTTCTTCCGACTTCTTCTTCACAACTTTTGAGCACTTTTCATTATCTTGCTTATCAATAGCACTCTCTTCTTTACTTTGAGAAATTAGAGATATCTAACTTATTTCACTCGTTAAGGGGTGAGTGTTGGAATTATTAACCCCTACTTGTCTTCATTGTGTGATATTTATAATCATACACTTGGACTGTGGTTTGTTATTGTAATGGTCATTATGATGTATAGTTTATCTCTACATGAGTAGCTTTATTGTGTGCTTTTAGGAGGATGTTTGATCTTAGTTGGATGACAGATTGTCTCCAACACGATTGTTCTAAACATAGGATGAGTGGTTAGAGGGTGGAGAGAATTTTTCAACCTCTCTCTCTCTCTCATCTAATAAAATTTTGGTGTTGATTTCATGACTAAAAGATCATTACATGTAGCCTCTAGGATTCTAGCAATATCTATAAATAAAGCTTGAAAGAATATGTTGAGGTACGTGTTTCTAAAATTTCCCCTATTGTGAATCATACAAAACATGAGCATTTGTATTTTATGGAAATTTTGTAAGCTAAAAAAATGGTGTTATTTTTTGTTTTAATGTTTTGTGAGAGGTACCTTATTATCTTCTCTTATAAAACTTATTCACCTTGATTGTAGGTCATGCTAGAAACTGGGGACATCTTTGCTATAGAGATGTTAATGTCAATGTGGATCCTACGCAACCATCCATTGAAGTTTTTTGAAAGCATTGATCAAGCCTTGTATTTCAAGTAGTGCTTCAAACAACTATTTTTATTGTAGCTATATTTTTAGATTGAGGGGGATGATTGGGCCCAACATATTTTGAGAAAATTGACTGTACACACTTTGATAAAATGTTCTACTGTAAATTGCAAATATTTATGAAATCATCTCTCCATTTTATCTCTAAGGAGGTTTGAACTTAGTAGTATACAAGTAGTTGTGATGAATAAAGTCGACAATTTAGCTTGAAAATTGGATTTTCTTTACAAGGTGTTCTAGTGCAAGAGTACATGACAATCCTAAAGTAAATACAACGTTATCTAGGTACTTTTATTAAGTCAAATTTTGTCAAGACTTAAGTTTTTATCTTTCAATGAAAAATTCGCCAAAATTTACAAGATTTTTAATTTTGTGAAATATTCGCTAAATATTATACAAAGTTTTATAATTTTGTGAAAGATTCGTCATTATTTCATAAGATTTTATAATTTTGTAAAATATTCGCCAATATTTTACAAGATTTTATAATTCCATGAAAGATTCGCTCATATTTTACAATGTTTTATAATTTGATTAAAGATTCGCCAAAAGAGTATATATACATATTATATTATTGATTAAATAGCCTTCACACTTTCTCATGTATCAGGGGGATTCACCCATTTGTTATATATATAAATTTAGGGGGGGTTCTTGTTGCCGCCTTTCACACATCTAGGTTACATGGCAGAAATATTCAAGCCACTTGGTGTGTCCTTGGGGGCAAGTCTCAAGTCAAGGCTGTCAGCTTGTTATTGACTCCGCTGTTAAGGCTAACTCCTAACGAAGCCAAGGGGTGTAGGCCCTATTAACTTACTAAGAATAATTACCTAGTGTGATGGTGTTATATTGATTAAGTTGTTTAGGAGTTTTGAAATTAACTAGTGGAAACAAAAGATAACAAGATGCAAGATTTAAAGCAGATAAGCACAGTAATGACACTCAATACATATATATATTTGAAAAAAATGATCAAATAAATCACCAGTGCCTTAAATGGAGTCAACAGAGAAAATAATGTGCTTGCATGTGCTTGAATGAATGTTTTGCAAATGTCTCTTGGTAGATTTTAAATTAATGTGGAATGTGAATGAATTAAATTAGGCGAAAAGGGGACTCTAGATATACCCGAGTGGTACTTGGAGTATGTCCAAAAGTGAACTTTCATGGCTACCCGCAAGATGGTTTGTGGGCTGGAACAGAGTCTTGGAGACTATTATTCATAACGCACCCGTCAGGGTGTGACGGAGATCGGCGCCTCGAGGTCAATTTCCAATTGTTCCCACTCCTTTGGGTATTTTGCCACCGTTTACAGTTCGTTCGAGGCGTTGGATTTTCGCTTGATGGTTTGTCAATTTGGGAGGTGAAGACTAATTAATCTAGTCACTCAAGTGTTTTTGATGCAGATTGACTGATCGGATGAACCGTATCCAAGTACAAAGCATACACACTGGAGCCTTTGTTGTTTTTAGTAAATTTTAAAAGAGGTGTTCTTATTAAAAAGAAAACCCTCCAGGAACCTCTTTCGGTCCAAGTGGACCTCAATCGGGGAATCAAGGAGGGGTTGATTTTATTATGATTACTAAAAAAAATTATGATAGCATATGAAGCATAAACAAATAAGCAAACCACGATTTTCTAATTAGACTACCACAACCCTTTCTTCACCTTTCGGCTCAAAAGGAAGCTCATGGGGTAAGTATTAAAATTACTTGAAACTACCAGATATGGAATATGACAATGATTATAAGTCAAAGTATACTACCCCTGTATATTAGCACTACACTAGATTGAAAAAAGATGAAAAAAGTAAAAAATGACATGAATGTGAATCCCCCCAGGGTGGGATGGTGAATAGGCTCGAAAGAGCCTATTCGAAAAGATTTTTCTTTTTATTAGCAGCAATTACAATATCAAAAAACTGAAATTAATCCACTTGGTCCTTATATGGAATGAGACCCAAGGTTTACAAATTGCGAAATTTTGAAAATTTTGGAAGACGGAGACCCCATGGGGGGTTTCGATGGTCCAAAATTTCTTTCCGGACAGCACCTCATCCTCTTTTCTGTTATACCTGCTAAAAACCAGCAAGCTTATCATAGTTAAATATGCCCAAAAGTACTTTGAAAGTACTTTTGGATGAACACACTTTTTACCCAAAAATTCTACGTTAAAACTAGTTTTTAAAGAAGCGGAAAAATAACCAAGGAAAACAAGCTTTCCTTGGGATCTTGGCCTGCTTTTGGGGCAGCCAATATGAAGCACTTAAATTGTTGAATATAATTTTTTAGACTCTAAGGAAACAACCATGCATTCAACAAGCTTTAGATCTACTTTCACAGCCTTGAAAAATGACAATTTTCCCTAAAACTAGATCTAGAATGCTTGTAAATTTTCTTTTAGGAATGAGATTTAGTTTATGAGCTTTAAGGAAGCAAGATCTATGTAAAATAAACTCTGAAATTGATAGATCTAAACAATTTTAAAGCTGCAAACAAGTAATCAGATTGATTTTAGAAAAAATTGGAAGGAGGAAGAGGAAAATAAGAGCATTTGTTGCTAGAAGCCTTGAAGATCAACCGTGGAGCTTTCCAGTGGAATGTCAAGGGACTATCCCTTTGAATGGTTTTGGAGAGAGTGAAGAAGCAAACTAAATCAACATCCTCTCCAAGCTAGGAACCTACAACTGAATCCAAAGACTTGCCAAAATAGTTGTGAGATTCGATTAATACATACATAGAAATTTCAGAATAACATGCATATAAACTTATAAAACATGCTAAATCTAGATCTCTAAACATGCATCAAAAAGGAAAGAGATGGCCAATAAACTTATTAACAAACTCCTCTCCTATAAATATTATAATAAACTTATTATCAATCTTAGCAATGAATCCCCAAACAATCAGCAAATTATGAACATATATATAGGTTACCTTAGTAAAACATGGCAATGCTCATCTTGGCACATACAATGACATGACACCATCTTGCCTCCAAAGCTTCACTTTATTCCAATAGCAAAAGATATTACATATTATTACAACATCAATAGCTCCTCAATCCAACTCTTACTAGCTTGGAAGAGGCAGCCTGAGCTTTATTTATACACAAAATTGAAACCCCAGCCCAGGGGGGGTGCAAATCCCAAGGAGATAGACCACTGTAACTGAAGGAGAGTCCATCAATTCTTGATCTGAAGCTGAACTGAGCTTCTATTGAGTCTAAATGTCAATCGAGGGGATGATTGAGCTGACACATCGACCTACTGAGTGAATCATCAACCATAGAGCTCCCAGAAGAGCCCACATGCGTGGAGGAGAGAGAGAGGGCACAATTCCCCATAAAGGAGGCTGAAGCTCAACTCTGAATCTGCCCTGATCACCTCCTTCAGTCTAGAATTTGTCAGATATAGTCAATCTTGTGCCAATGAGACTGATTTCAATCAAATCGGCTGAGAATCCACTGATCTAGGATTTTGGATTTGCTCCATTATTCATCAATTTATTAATTAAAATTATTAATAATTGATTTTTTGGGGCTTTTTGACCCGAGTGATGGAGAATCACTCAAAACTAAGGAAAAGTGGGTCTATGGGTTTACATGGTGCTCTTAGCTTGAAAATGAGCACCCCCATGAACAAAACTGATTATTTGGCCCACTTTTATTACAAAACCAATTTTTCCAATTAGACTATTAAAAAAGAGCCTAAGTTTTGTGGAAAAATTAAAATTTAAAAATCTTAAAAAATTAAAAAAAATTAAAAACCTAGGGGGACTTAGACATGTTCATATGACTCGACCATGATGCCTAGCATGTTTATACATTAACACATAGACTCTAATAACCTCAATAGGCCTAAATGCCAAGCCCACCACCCCAACTTTGGAGGTATCGAGTAAAAAACTCAGAAATTATCAGTCGTTTAATCAACAACCAATAATAACCAAGGGAAAAAACATCCTGGGCTGATCGGATTGACAAATGAGGTCTAGGAGACCGAGTCTTTTACAGACATTATCATGCTATAACATTTATTACAACTCCCCCAAGGGGGTATGAACATGTGATATAGTACAACAAAGTTTCCCAGAAGCAACACTAAAGATCTTCTGAAGTCTGAACAAGTTATCCTTGTCTGGTTCACCAGGCTCACTTGATAAAAAAACCACTAAATACAACTTAGGCGGTAACATCTGGATCCAACTGTGGGACGTGTGCTCGATCTGGTCTTTAAGGCAAGGGGAGGCTACGAGAACACCAGAATCTCTGGTTTATATACCTTGTAAAAACATCTCAACTTGACAAGAAAACCTCAGTAGCACAAATTTTATAAAAAACCAAATGAACCATTAAGCTGATTTATTTAAACAAAATAAATGTAACTAACTAAATTTTCTTTTATTTTTTATTATAGCGAAGTACAAAACATAAATGCAGAAAGTAAATGCTCTCTTTTAAGGAGCTTATTTTCCTACTCTAAGCATGATATAAAAAGGGTCAAGTGTAATCAGAAATCCAATGTAACCACCTAAGCATTTTATTAACATAATTTTTTTTTCCTTGTCTTTGGTTACCAGCCAAAATAAGGATACTTTATTAGAAAATGAAAACCTGCGTGATGATTCGGAATGGGTGGGATGGATGGGAAATCATAGGCATGAATAAAGTTGTTAAAGCTCTTCCCAAACTGATATGTGCTCGTGCAGGATGCTTCTATCCATGACTGGATAGGACTGATATACCAATCAACATGATGAGGTAGACTGACTATATCATCATACTGATCATCAAGGCTTACCGAATGATGAATCATTGTATAAGCACCAAGCTGCTCCAAATCATAAGGAACCTCTACATGTGAAGAAGATGGCTGAGACTGATATTCCACTGATTGCATCACATTTGAATTTTCACAACACTACTTCTCAATGTCTTCATTATTGATACCCTTGTGCGGCTCTGCATGATATGACTTTGAATGATCACGTGAAAATTTTGAATGCTCCTCTTCCATACTAAGATTTTCCCAGGTATCTAGATCCATGCTCCCCTCTACGGATGTATCGTAGATTGGACTTCCACCAATTTTTTGAATAGACACTCCCCTTGCTAGACATATAATGGATGGGGTTCTCAATAAGATTTTCACAAGTTGGATTATCTATGAAATTCCAATAGTCATCATTCCCATTTATGTTGGATATGAGAGAGTCTTCCTTGCTGGTATCACATCCTGAGATATAACTACCCTCCTCCTGCTCATAATAATCATCCTTCAAAGTTTTGGTTTCAAAGATATTATGAGAATTAAAACTTTCCAAAACTTCATCCCTAAGTGATGAACATAGAGGAGTATCATCATACACATCATAAACTTCTTCATAAGTGTTGATCTCTGTAATGGTTTCCTCACGAGGGCTTTCTGGACAAGCATTGCAACAATCTTGAGAAAATATCAAATTGTCAATGTTTTCAGTTATGGTGACATGAAGAGAGTCTTCAACAATGTGTTCAATCATGAGTTCCTTGTGAAGCTCTTCAACATGATTGTCATGGATGTTCCCATCTTTAGAATCTTGCTGTGTAATGAGAGATACCTTATATTCTTTAAAAAGCTGCTTAATTGCTTCCTTTCTTAAATAACTACTAGGATGCTCTTTGATGAGAGTATCATGGATCTCCTCTTCACTTAAATGTTCAAGAAGTGATTCCAAGTCTTCAATACTTTGTATCATGGCAAAAGGTCCATCATATGTTTCCATGTGATACTCTATCCCAGATAGGTAGAAGGTACAAATCTTTTCAGGGAACTTTTTCAAACCATTCATACTACTCCTACCATCATGCCACTGCTCTAAAAACATCCAAAGGAAGCTTGGAAAAGAAGTTATACATTTATTAGGAAGGCCCTCATAGAACCAACAACATGCCTCACCCCAAAAAGTACCAGCAAACATTTCGATCATATTGTCTTCATGAAGCACATTGGATTCCTCCATCAACTAAAGGAAATATTTGACATGCCAAATGGCCGAATCACCATAATTTCCATGAAATACTGGAATCCATTTATATGCATCCCCAACACCATCACAACAGTTAGGAAAACCCGATATGTTTGAGAAATCAATAGGCTGAAAAAATCCGGTTATCTGGGCACCATACTACTCCTTTAATTCATCCATATCAAAAATTAATAGTATGCATTTGATATAACCATTAAACCTTGTACCGAAAAGGTGGAGCTGTCAAGTGATGAGCTTTAAAGGTTTTAACATGTCGCATGGGCTCATCTACACACAACAAAACTTCACAAGTTTATGAGATAATAGGGTTTTATCCCTTCAATGGAGTCGCCGTGTGAGAATTAAAATATACATTTAAGAACTCTCACAAAAAATATTTTTTGATTTTCTTTGTAAAAATAAAAAATGAAAAAAAAGTCAGTGGAGTCGCCAGATGAAAATTAAAGATCTACTCTAAGCATTCATCAAACAAAGCAAAAACAAAAGTCATACTCCGGGCATAAAAATATTTATCCCCAGCAATGGCGCCAAAAAGTGTTGCCGCCTTTCACACACCTGGGTTACGTGGCTGGAATCTTCAAGCCACTCGGTGTGTCCTTGGGGTAAGTCTCGAGTCAAGGCTGTCACCTTGTTCTTAACTCCTCCGTTCAGGCTAACTCCTAATGAAGCCAAGGGGGGTAGGCCCTATTAACTTACTAAGGCTAATTACTTAGTGTGATGGTGTTATATTGATTAAGTTGTTTAGGAGTTTTGAAATTAACCAGTGGAAACAAAAGATAACAAGATGCAAGATTTAAAGTAGATAAGCACAGTAATGCCACTCAATATATATATAATTGAAAGAAATGATCAAATAAATCACCAGTGCCTTAAATGGAGTCAACAGAGAAAATAATGTGCTTGCATGCGCTTGAATGAATGTTTTGCAAATGTCTTTTGGTAGATTTTAAATTAATGTGGAATGTGAATGAATTAAATTAGGCGAAAAGGGGACTCTAGATATACCTGAGGGGTACTTGGAGTATGTCCAAAAGTGAACTTTCACAGCTACCCGCAAGGTGGTTTGTGGGTTGGAACGGAGTCTTGAAGACTATTGTTCATAACGCACCCATCAAAGCGTAACAGAGATCGGCACTTCGAGGTCACTTTCCAGTTGTTCCCACTCCTTTGGGTATTTTGCCACCGTTTACAGTTCGTTTGAGGTGTTGGATTTTTGTCTGATGATTTGTCAATTCGGGAGGTGAAGAATAATTAATCTAGTCACTCAAGTGCTTTTGATGCAGATTGAATGATCAGACGAACCGCAGCCAAGTACAGAGCATACACACTGGAGCCTTTGTTGTTTTTAGTAAATTTTAAAAGAGGTGTTCTTATTAAAAAGAAAACCCTCCAGGAACCTCTTTCGGTCCAAGTGGACCTCAATTGGGGAATCAAGGAGGGGTTGAATGATTACTAAAACAAATGATGATAGCAAATGAAGCATAAACAAATAAGCAAACCACAATTTTCTAATTAGACTACCACGACCCTTTCTTCACCTTTCGATTCAAAAGGAGGCTTGTGGGGTAAGTATTAAAATTACTTGAAACTACCATATATGGAATGTGACAATGATTATAAGTCAAAGTATACTACCCCTGTAGATTAGCACTACACTAGATTGAAAAAAGATGAAAAAAAGTAAAAAAAGACACGGACGCGAATCCCCCTAGGGGCGATGGTGAATAGGCTTGAAAGAGCCTATTCGAAAAGATTTTTCTTTTTATTAGCAGAAATTTCAATATCAGCAAACTAAAATTAATCCACTTGGTCCTTATATGGAATGAAACCCAAGGTTTACAAATTGCGAAATTTTGAAATTTTTGGAAGACGGAGACCCCCTAGGGGGTTTCGAATGGTCCAAAATTGCTTTCCGGACAACACCTCCTCCTCTTTTATGTTTTACCTACTAAAAAATAGCAAGCTTATCACAGTTAAATATGCCAAAAAGTACTTTGAATGTACTTTTCGATGAACACACTTTTACCAAAAAATTCTAACTTAAAACTAGTTTTTAAAGAAGCGGAAAAGAACCAAGGAAAGCAAGATTTCCTTGGGATATTGGCCTGCTTTTGGGGCAGCCAATATGAAGCACTTAAATTTCTGAGTATAAATTTTTAGTTTCTAAGGAAACAACCATGCATTCAACAAGCTTTAGATCTACTTTCGCAACCTTGAAAAATGACAATTTTCCCTAAAACTAGATCTAGAATGCTTGTAAATTTTCTTTTAGGAATGAGATCTAGTTTATGAGTTTTAAGGCAGCAATATCTATGTAAAATAAACTCTGAAATTGATAGATCTAATCAATTTTAAAGCCGCAAACAAGCAATCGGATTGATTTTAGAAAAAATTGAAGGAGGAAGAGGAAAAGAAGAGCATTTGTTCCTGGAAGCCCTGAAGATCAACCATGGAGATTTCTGGTGGAATGTCAAGGGATTATGCCTTTGAATGGTTTTGGAGAGAGTGAAGAAGCAAACTATATCATCATCCTCTCCAAGCTAGGAACCTGCAACTGAATCCAAAGACTTGCCAAAATACTTGTGAGATCCGGTTAATACATACATAGAGATTTCAGAATAACATGCATATAAACTTATAAAACATGCTGAATCTAGATCTCTAAACATGCATCAAAAAGGAAAGAAATGGACAATAAACTTATTAACAAACTCCTTTCCTATCAAGATTATAATAAACTTATTATCAATCTTAGCAATGAATCCACAAACAATCAACAAATTATGAACATTGATACAGGTTACCTTAGTAAAACATGGCAATGCTCATCCACACATAGAATGACATGACACCATCTTGCCTCCAAAGCTTCACTTTATTCCAATAGTGAAAGATATTACACACTGTTAAAACAACAATATCTCTTCAATCCAACTCTTACTAGCTTGGAAGAGGCAGCCTGAGCTTTATTTATACACAAAATTGAAACCCCAACCCAGAGGGGGTGAAAATCCCAAGGAGATAGACCACTGCAGCTGAAGGAGAGTCCATCAATGCCTGATCTGACGTTGAACTGAGATTCTACTGATTCTGAATGTCAATCAAGGGGCTTATTGAGATGACACATCGACCTATTGAGTGAATCATCAACCACAGAGCTCCCAGAAGAGCCCACACATGTGGATGAGAGAGAGAGGGCGTAATTCCCCATAAAGGAGGCCGAGGTTCAACTCTGGATCTGCCTTGATCACCTCCTCCAGTCAAGGATATGTTAGATCTATTCAATATGGTGCCAATGAGACTGATTTCAATCATATCGGCTGAGAATCCATTGATCTAGGATTTTGGATTTGCTCCATTATTCATCAATTTACTAATTAAAATGATCAATAATTGATTTTTTGGGGCTTTTTGACATGAGTGATGCACAATCACTCAAAACTAAGAAAAAATGGGTCTATGTGTTTACATGGTGTTCTTAGCTTGAAAATGAGCACCCCCATGACTAAAACTGATTATTTGGCCCACTTTTATTACAAAACCAATTTTTCCAATTAGACTATTAAAAAATAGCCTAAGTTTTGTGGAAAAATTAAAATTTAAAAATCTTAAAAAATTAAAAAAATTAAAAAAATTAAAAACCTAGGGGGACTTAGACATGTTCATATGACTCGACCATGATGCCTAACATGTTTATACATTGACACATAGGCTCTAATAACCTCAATAGGCCTAAATGACAAGCTGACCACCCCAACTTTGGATGTATTGAGTGAAAAACTTAGAAATTATCAATCGTTTATTCAACAACCAATAATAAGCAAGGGAAAAAACACCCTGGGCTGATCGGATTGACAAATGAGGTCTAGGAAACTGAGTCTTTTATAGAAAATATTATGCTAGAACATTTATTACAACTCCCCCAAGGGGGTATGAACATGTGATATAGTACAACAAAGTTTCCCAGAAGCAAGACTAGAGGTCTCTTGAAGTCCGAACAAGTTATCCTTGTCCGATTCACCAGGCTCACTTGATAAAAAACCACTAAGTACAACTTAGGTGGTAACAGTTCTTAAAATTTTCCCTGACAAGAAGTCTTGCCACTCCTTCTTGCATGCTCCCCAAGCATGAGATTTATTCATCATTGCTTACTCTTGGACCTCCCATCATTGATGTAGTTATTTTCTTTGAGTGACCGGAGTATGTGAAACTCCAACTCCATTTGTGTCATCGAAGAATAGTGTTTTCCTTCTCCGTCTCGTCATCCATTAGAAACAAAGTCGAGGCTCTTGACTTGTGATATATGTCATCAATGACGAAGGATAAGTGTACAAAACCTATTTTTAATTTATTTATTAATGTTTTACTTTAAATTCTTTAAGTTTTATTTTAATTTATTTATATTTTTGAAAATTTTAAAAATTTAGATATAATTAAAAAAATTAAATTAAATTAAGCTCACTTCTTCACCCCATGAGCATCACTGGATGCAATGAGTGCTAAGTGGACTATTCAAAACAATGAAAAATTGGTCTATTGCAACTATATTCATGGGATATGAGCCATAGCTTAATGACTTTGACTATGCAGATAATCCCAAAAAATAATGTCATTAAATTCTTTATTAAAAAAAAATGTTAATAAAAATATCAATATATATAATTTTGTAGAAAGTATTAATGTTTTTATTGTTTTGATTTTAATTTTGATATTGATTTCAAATAATTTTAAAAACAACAAAATGTATAAATTTCAAAATAAAATGTTCAAGTAAAGTCCTAAAATCGATTAATCCCGAGTGACATGAAGTTCTAGAACCAATTAATCCACAGTGGCATGCATAGAATTACTAATTGATGAAAGAGAGACCTCTTTTACTTTGTGACTTCCATGAGGTTTATAAAAAATACACCACATCCTACACTTCTTCCAAAATTGTGTGTGTTGTTTTTTCACACTGAGACTCTTTCTGCCAACTAGCATCTTTATTTCTCTTTTTATTTTTAACAGGAATGAGAAAGGTGTGACTGTGTGTCGTTTACAGGCCTTCATAGGAAATTGAAAAGGATCTAGACAAGACAAGTCCATAAAGTTTAATGTATACTCTTGTTGTATACAAAATTATTTTTATTATAAATTCCTAGACCACTTCCTCTAAAACTATATATTCTAATAAATTGTCCACACAAATATTGGCAAAAAATACATAACAAAATTTAAAGGGGAAGACTAAGAGCTTCATTATTGGAATTGCCAGCCTACTACTTCCAATTGCATAATGGAGATTTCTTCCATCGAGGTGGCCTCTTCTTGCTCAAGCATTGGACCATTGTTTCCCCTGCCTAACCCTTCCATCTCAGGCTTAATTTCGTTGATAATTTCTTTCAACTAGACAAAGCGAATATCGTTCCTCTCGTTGGCAGTCATGCTTTGCTTCGGGTGCCTGCGATTCATGTCCAGAATGGCCTTCCAAATCTCCTCATGTCGTGAAGACTGCATCCTTTCCATCTCATTTAACTTGCATCGAATGTCCTTGACCTCACAAATGTGAACCTAGGTACTTCCTTCAATTTCATCTATGTGGGTGTCGATGCCTGAAATATTGACTGAAATTCTCCTTTCCTTTTCCAATACAGTCGAAGAAACCTCATAAACACACCTCAACATCTTTTTATAATATACCATGATGCTTTTCAATCCCTGATCTCAGGCAACAACTGCTCCACTGTGTTATCCTCCATAGGCGAGAAACTACTAAAATCAACAGACTTAGTTTCCTTTTAGCCTTCGAGGACTGAATTCCTACCTCCTCTTGTAACAGGGATTTCTGCCTTGTTACGTGCAAAAGCACCAGCCTTACGTCAATGAGACTATAAGGGAGAGTTCATGAAAAAACTTAAGACAACAAATAATATTAGTAAAAGCGAAACAAATATATACGAGAGCTACACAAAAATGCAAATAAACTAAATATTATACCTTCTTTCCTGAAATTGGGCCATTGTAGCCATCTCAGAAGTGGTTTGCCTCTCCACAGGCTGGTTCTCCAGGTGGGTATGGAGGGTGTCTCGACGTACTAAGTGGGAATGGTATGAAAACGGGGTGGTGGCAAGAAGGTGTGTGAATACCTGAGAGCTAAAGGTGGTCCAACATACTCACAAGAATGAAAAAAAGGTTATGAATTGTTTTTGGGGAGACCTTCACAATGTATTTATAGTAAAGTTTTAGCATTTTTTGACCCAAAGTTAACCCATGGTATTTTGCTGTGGTTTTTTGATCTTATTTTTTTTTAGGGTTTTTGACCCTTTTTAGGGTTTTGAAACCCTTTTTAGGGTTTTTTAACCCTTTTTTGGTGGAAATACAATTATGAAGGTCAAAAGTAAGGGAAATATGGTGGAAATATGATGTATGTATGAAGTTTAGGCCATGTAGAGCTAGGTGAACAATTTTTTGTGTTAACAGATTTCCCCCTGATGTGTGAGGGAAGGAGCTCATCGTATGGTTGATGGACATCATAGGATCATAGGAAACGTGGAGAGACCTGAAGAGACCCACGGAGAAGTGGAGCTTCCTCGTTCGAACCACGATGCCTTTTGGATTTTTATTAATGGTTCCCATCAATGGGTGAGACACAAAGAATGTGTGACATGTATATGGATGATGCTCATAACAATGTCAAAATATTAAATAATTGGATCAAGGCTAAAAAACATGGGAGCCGATCAATAAATATACAAATGATGATACATAATGGTGGCCTCAATAGGAGGTTGAATACAATGTTGATTGGAAGAACTGATACATAGGAATAACGGCATTCTCATGGAATGCAATATCATCACAACTGATGATTTGCTGAATCTGGAGGTGTACATACATATGGACTCAATGAATGAGAGTCATAATCTTTGTGGTACAATATGCGACATCAAGTACTGGAGATGTAGGGAAGCACAACACTAGGGGCTTCCGAACACTGTCGCCAACATAGCCCATAAATCACAAGGGACATGAAACTATATGGGTCCCATAGTAGACTCAACAATGTGCTAGAGTCAGGTGAGAACCTGGGTCTTCAACCAAATGATGAACGAACCAATACCTTGTATGAATCTCAACAGTGCGATGATGTAGCTGAAGTCGAGCATGTGAGACACAACCATCTCGAGAGGCAATAATGAATTCTCTCAAGTGGTCCAAGGAACTCATCAATGAGGTTGATGAAACCAGGATACAGGGACCTTTGGGTCTATCCTCCAGAATAGATGTGTTGTCGTTGACAGAGGAAGACCTGCAACTAACCAAGGCAATGATGTGTCCTTGACTAGAAGCATTAGGGGATAACCAAAGATGTGGACCAATCGGGAGACTGACACACTGAATGGGGGAACAGGGGTAGGGGGAGTACGGGGGACTCAAACTTCGTTGTTCATAGTATGATGGCAGGGCTTACCTGAAAGCAAATGAAACTGACGCATGGGAGAAAGATCATAGTTGTAATACCGGGAATGTAACTGCAGATGGGAAATACTGAGGGAGGTAACTAGACTAGTGATATCTAGGGGATCTAAGGAAGACTCATTACAGAATACTCTAAACAAAAGCAACTCGATGGGGGAAAGCTGTCGAACTATGATATATGGGGTGGTGCCTAAAGACACCGTTATGACACGATCTCATGGATTTTTAACGAGCTCGAGAAAGTAAATGCTCAATGTTGTTTTCAATTTTAGAGAGTATGAAAAAATGAAGAAGACTCCAGTGTGGTTTCTTTTTCATATGTAGCCTCCTGAGCCCAAAAAGGGATAACAGTGTACAAAGGAGAGCTCTCCCAACCTTTAGGGAAGGAAGAATTCTTTACCATTGGTATTCCAATTAGGTTGGAAAAGGTTAAACCTATACTGACTAAATGGTCGTTCAAATACTTTTATGAGCATGAACAAAACCAAGTTTGATCAGCGATCTTTTCTTAATGATAAGGCTGGAAAAGAGCTTAAAGACAACCTATAATGAGCTTTTTCATAGAGTATAGTCCCAATGTCTGAGAAAGCATAAAAGGATGCAAAGGGTAACGTTCCTGGCCTGAGTGTGCCCAAGGTGGTCCTTTTCTTATGATAGTCTACATAGGCTGAAAAAAGGAGATAAACAAAGCTACATAGATGTCCTTGCAAATACTTTAACGAGCGTAAAAGGAAGCAAGCATGCTTAGTGATCTTTTGATTCTTTTAGGAGTCATAAAAGAGCTTAATAGAAACTCCATAATTGGAAATTAAGCAAGGGGGAAGTGTTTGATATATGGAAAGAGGTTATGTTGTGAACATGGATGACGGGCATAAATGCAGAACACTAATGGCCCCCCCCTTGCGGGACGATGGATGGCGGTCAAAGATGGCCAATTGTGCAGTATGGATGTAGCAAATGGCTCATGAACATGCCAATACATACAAAGGGAGATTGATGTGATGACATGCCAATCAGTGTGACTTTCAAGAAATTGCCCAAAAAATCATAGTGAGAGCATGAGACAAGGGTCTCGTCAAAAGACATAGGGCATAAAACCGAACTCGGTGGTGCGAACGACGTCTCAAACGAACTCCGAATGACTCTGTGGTGCATGAAAGAAAATGAGACCCAATGGAGGCCTATAGACAGGGGGGACCACATGACATGTGTCATTGTTATTGTTCAGTGTTGAGTTGGAGTGGAGGACCCCAAAGCTCATTTGTTGATTTCTTTCATTGCGACCGACAGTTTTTAGATCCATGACTTGCAGGGAAGAGCTCTTGTTTAACTTGACATTTTCATTGGTTTACTTTGTCCTTTTGCTCATCTTGGGGCTTTTTCTAAGATGGAAGGGTTCTTAGGGCCATATCACGCTTTTCGAGGGAAAAGTCATGACCCAGGTCGCTCAAACCGAGCTGACATGCGTGACCCAGTCGCACCTATCTGGGAGGTAGGAGCAACCGAAGTCACACCTGTTCATCAGGTATAAGCAACTTCGTCGTTCATGTTCGAGGTTTTTGAGCGACTTGGGTTGCGCAAAAAGGCCGAACAAGGGTGACTCATCCCAGGATGAGTTGTTGTGTATGACTGGACTTGATAAGGAATGTTTGTATGTGCAGGATGCCATGGGCGGTATGGCAAGTGCGGGATATTGGTACCTTTCTAGGGTAGGCATTGAGAGATGGGGTGGTGGTGGACACACTTGCTCAGAGTGGGTTGCTAAAGTACTTCCGGGTTCCACTCATGTGTACCTAGAGACTTTTGCTTGAAACATTGTGAGCTTCTGGGACCTAGATGCAGAGTGCTTTATCATCCAAGGGGAGTGGATAGAGATCACGCTCTTCGATGTTTACTTTCTGAATGGGCTCTCGATACTAGGTGTGATCAACAACACTACGTCGAAGCTCACACGTGGGGTGTCACTGGATGACCTTTGCGAGAGGCATTGCTATGCCTCTGCTACGATGAACGCGTCGTACATAGTGGCGTGTGACATTGAGATCCTTGTGACTCAGGTTGTGGCAACGATGGTGTTGTGGATCTTGGGGTCATTCGGACTGCACAAGATCTCAGGGGGGAAACTCTAGATTATGGAGCGTGTGTTGGGGGGCACCTACTATGGGTGGGCCCAGATGTACCTGACAGTGGTTCGGCATTCACAGAACCATGCTAGGATAGTGGGAGGGGATTTCTGTTTCCCCTCATTTTTGTGCTCATTCTTCTTCGAGTGATTATCGACCCTACGACCGCACTTGCCAGTGCGGGAGGGAGAGCCTCGTGAGTCTCCAATGAGGAGGTGGAGCGAGATGATGATCCATGAGGGAGGCAGCCTACTAGGTTGGTTTTTTACTTGGAAGCTCTTGGCGCAGTGGAGGCAGCTACCAGTCCTCATAGAGGACTACTTGTACGTAGGGATGGACTACAGGGGAGATCCCGAGATGCCTCGACCTCTAGGACAGGCCTGGGGACCTAATGGTATGTATACATGATGTGTTGTGTGGTTACATTCATATATAGCTTACTAGCTTAGTGGTAGCTAGTTTATGTGTATGATAAATACTGATGATATACTGTGTGCATGTGAAGACATCAGACCACGCTCGCCAGTAGGCTATGAGCGACAAAGGGGTAGGGTGGAGGGGATAGATCCACCTGCTCACGGGCGTTGAAGTACCTTGACCTCACTTCATCGCGACATAGAGTGTTTGTTAGAGGGGGTCAAGGATGATGACTGAAAGTACCTAGACGACGACCTGATCACCGCATGTTACCGCGCTCCTCCAGAGTGGATCCCCTTGATGAAGAGGATCGTCGTCGCTGCCGAGTATGTCTGAGCAGCGGCGTAGGGTGACACGTCGATGGAGGATGAGTCAGACTCTAGTGAGGAATACATAGAGGAGGATTTAGACTTCGAGTACCAGGAGGAGGCCTATGATTCTGACTAGTAGCTAGTGGGGCTGTCCCTANCTCATAAAAATAAATCAAAAGTGCATCCACGTGCATATATATATGCACGTGGATGCACTTTTGATTTATTTTTATGAGTCTTTTATGATGATGATGCCTATATGATGTATATGACATATGTATGCATGACTATATGATGATGCATGATGCAGTTGTATTTCCTATATGCGATGATTGATGTGCCACTCTAGAACGTCATTAACCATTTAGTTTGCTACACTGTTGAGACTTCTTGGAACATGTGTGAATGTAATGGATTCAAAATGTCTAACCAAATGTCTAGTGCACATGAACTTTCTAAAGAGACAAGGATCGCGTACCCAGTAGCAGTTATTCAACTGGGAGACAAGAAGCTGGGAGTCTAAGAAGACATCAAGGTGACGAATACCCAAGTGTAGGGCAGTGGCCAAGAGACAAATGACACCATTGTACTTAGCTTGGTTATTGGCAGCAATGCCAACACACATTCCGTCGATATGGATCAACTCATGTGATGGGGAATAAATAACCCATGCAACCGAGGCGAGATTTGGAGACCATCTACTTTCTCCGTCAACGAAACCAACGTAGCGATGTGGGGCAGGATCCATATGGAGAAACCAAGGAAACAAACTGTAAGACTCATGACAAGAACGGTGTAAAATAAAAAAGAAAAACTATAAAATGAGTGACTCATTGTGGGAGACATCAGGAAATAACCTCTTGAGGTAAGGCCCATTATGGGGATTCTTCAAGAGGTGTCCGTCTGAGTTAGTGAGGATGTATACCCCCTTGTCAGGGCATTGATGGATGACATATGGGTCGTACCACATAGATTCAAACTTCCATTTTCCCAACTTATCATTGGCCTGATCATAGACGAGGACCATATCACCTTCGCTAAAGGTGCAAGGGTGGGAATGGGAGTCAAAATGTGACTTCGACCTAGTCTTAGCTGCTTCAATAATTTGGAGAGAGGCACGATGGTCCTCATTGGTTTGTTCGAGTAGAATAGGGCGTTGTTCAAGTGGCGAGGTATCGGGGAGGAGCTCTACATCAAGGCGGAGAGATGGAATTTGACACTCTATGGGAAGTACCGACTCTACACCATGGACTAAGTGGAATGGGTTAAAACTGGTGGCAGTCTTAGTTGATGTCCGGTAGGCCCAAAGGGCAGAAAAGAGCATGTGGTTCCAGTTGGATTTATGGTTTCCCACCATCCGCTACCGCATGGTTTTGAGAATATTGTTGACAACCTCAACTTGTCCATTTCCTTGAGGGTAGTATGCGGAGGAGTACTGGTGGTCGAACTTCAACATGGTTGAAATCTCGGTTCAAACCGTGTCTTTGAAATGGTGACCATGATCAGAGAATATATACCGGGGGACACTGAAACATGTGATAATGTGATTGAAAAAGAAACATGTCGTCATACCATCCTTACAATTGAATGTAGCATGGGCTCAGCCCATTTAGTGAAATAATTGATGACCACAATGATGTAGTTGTGGTCGCCGACCGAGGTAGGATTACATGTCATGAAGTCAATCACCCATGAGGCAGTTTGATATACCATTTGGCCGCAGCACTCGTAAGTGTGTGGCGGAACAATATCAATCTCATAGAGTCATCCACTATGTTGTTTGAGGAACACCATAAGTGGAATGACATTATATGGTTATGGGGTCCCTCACCTGCCTTTCCCTCAAACTTTGGGATGTTTGATGGGAGTTTTGTAGGCATGGGAGGCCAGTGTGGTTGATGACTGATGGGGTCATTTGTTAATTTTGTCAAATCTAGCAAGTTAAGACTAGCCATGAAAGGTAAGCTAGACCCTTTGGTTGATGTGGGATAGACCAGCAATGGTGCCAGTGTTTGCAGGAACATAGTTCCCATGCATTGTTGGGGTTATATGAGGATGACCCCCCATTGTGGGGATAGTCGAGATGGACGTGGAAGGGCCACTTCCCCCAAGTGGAGCAAGTGGAATGGTGGAAACCAGGGTAGCTGGTGCGGGGATGCTACTAATGGGTGGCATGATAATAGCAGTGTGTGCAGTGGTGATGGGACCACTAGAGGGGATACCTGTGATGATGGGTGACAAAGATACAGGGCCATTGCCAACTACCCCTCCATAGAGGGGATATAGAAGTGTGCCATCCATGAGGCTAGATGGGGCAGTGAACAAAGTGGATTCGGAATGGTAGGCATCTGAATCGGACTCAGAGGCTGTGTGTGGCTCTTAGGGTGGTGAGTGATGTCAAAGATGGATTCGATGGTGGCGGCTCAAGGAATCGAATTGAGGGGTGTGCCCATGTTGCAGTTGCAACTTTTCCCAAATTTCTGAAAATTTTGGACCCTCATTGATTTTGTTTGCCCCACTCTGCTACATGTTTGGATTATTTGAGGACAGTTTTTCTTGCTATTTGGGATTTCGTTTAGGTCTATGCATGTTTTGGACTGTAAGGCTTAGCAGGTTTTACGATGTTTTATCGTTGAGGTTTAAAAGGGGATTTTCAGTTGCCGTTTTTCGGAGGTCAGTTAGACATTGCGCCGATAATTAAGGTATTTCGCTAAGCCCGTGTTTTATTGTTGAAAAAAGACCTCGCTTTGTGATTTTTTTGGAAAGTGTTATGACTTTGATCGGATGCCACAGGTTGATGGAGTTCTGTAGTTGCGGCCCCAGAATAGACTAACTGCCCGTCAGACTATTTGTCCTTTCATCGATGTCTTGTTCTTTGCTTCTCCGATGTTGACTAGTCTGCGGGTTTTCATGACCTTTAACTTCCACTGTTTTGGCTATGTAGCTCACTAACTATCCGATGCCCTAGAAGATCCGACCCCCGATGTTTTATCGCGCCATTTTTGGTTTGTGTTCCGAAACCCCTAGACTGTAGGACTTCCGCCGTTGCGGCTGCATAGCTCACTAATCAACTGATGTTAATTGTTCCGATTTGCCGATGGGGGGTTTTATGTGCTCGTTTCTTAATCGTTTTCCCGCCAATTATTTTGAACTTGTAACTGATTTTGTAAATGACCAGTGTGCCTTGTTTTTCTTCAAGGTGAAATTTTCACATGAAAACCCAGCCTCAGTTTTCTTGTTTTTCAGTACTTATTTTATTGGTATTATGGTTTATATTTATCGAAGATGGTCAGAATAAATGATGAGTTTTCATTTGATCGCAGATAGATGTAGGAGTTCTTCTCAGATCCTTTTGAAGATTATTGCGGCGAAGAAGATGCAATTGGAGGACAAAGCAGGTTAAAAAAACAAAAGGCAGTAGAGTTGTTGCTCGAGGAAAATAAAATAATAAGGGTCTGAAGAGGTACCGATGAATGGTAGAATGTAATCATTAAAGAGCAAGGGCCCTGGCTTGGGCGTTTCATCGGTTACCTAGCGGTGCCCGTTTTTATAAAAGTCTTTATTTAAAATGTAACGTGGAATTATGAGCATTCGCAAAACGACAAGAATGGAGATTGAAACATTTTTGGGGCAGCCGAAAGGTTGAGCTGGTTTTTGTATAAAGGGGAAAAGAGAGAAAGAGAGGGGGCTTTTTCCCAAAGAGATTTGTGAACTACTTGTTGTAAGAGGAACTATTTCGTTTTGCAATAATAAAATTACAATTTTGCTTGTTGGAGAAAGTGCTGTGTGGAATGTTCAAATGCGATGAAATGAACAATGTTGAAGGGGAACTATTTCATTTTCAGCTGTGTTTCATTAACTGTGAGATCTTTCTAACTTTCTGAACCTATGTTCTTATATGGATGTTCTCTGGTTTATTCTGTGATAATTTCCACTATGAGTAGTGAATGTTTTAACAGATGATGAGCTATCTTGTTGTGCGTATCTTTATTCATGTTTATGTGTTTTGATTCTAAGAACAACTATCTATGATTTATCTTAACATATGAATAGTATTACATTACTCATGAATTGATAATCTTGCTCCCTAGGGACAACTTAGTTAATATTGTTTTTTTTTCAGTTGTGTGTGATTTAGATGCGAGAGAGTCTAAGACGAGAGGTAAGAACCTGCGCATCACATTGTGACCACTCCTCGCATTCTTCATCAATCTGCATCTTAGATAGGCACTTGCATATCATATTTAAAGTCAAAAATACAAAAATATACACGGTGGACTGGGCTGCAACCAGTAAAATCCTTTGTTTTTTTACTTGACCTACGGTAGCCGGACCGCAAACCGGATGGATTCCCTATACCAAACTGTCACGGGCTAGTTGGGAACGTCGACTCGAGAGAATCCCTTGCTATTGTTTCTTGTGAATTTCTAGGCCTCAACAGTTTTTAGTGCTAGAAGGAGGGCCACCAGTGCATGGTTGGTTGGGGAAATCCATTTCCTTGAAATTACTCCACCAGTGATAGTTTTGAAAGCAGTTTGTTTCCTAATCCAAATACTGAAGGGAATAGAGAAGATTTGTTTTCTATGGACAACCAAGTAGTCAATGATCTAAGAAGACACACACAAGCCTATGTAAAGGGTATTGGAGGATTACCCATTATCCCTGATTTACCCCGAAGAGAATACAAGAAGAAAGATCGTCCCATCTTGGAAGATTCAGTGTTGGTTGGAGATTTGGAAGAGTTAGTAGAAGTAGCATTACAGGAAGTGGTTCAGCCTCTAAATCAAGAGGCCCAAACACACCTTACTGTTCTCTTGTGCATACTCCTATTCCTTCATCTCCTCACTCTCTACCCAGACTCATGGCAAGCGTTAATGCCAATCAGCCACTTAACCCACCAAATCCACCACCGGCTTGGAAAGCCAGATCACCCTTGAACTTAACACTTCCATTGCATGACTTACCTCAAGCTTTTGAAAATATGCTGCCCAAGTTTGATCTGAATGAGAAAATGTTAGTAGATGACCATTTACAAAGTTTCTATTTGGCAATAGAAGGATTGAGGGCTGGGGAACATGAGGATGTAGTTTGTAGACTTTTTCCGCATATCCTTAAAGGAGCAGCATCATGGTATTTTGGTTTGCCTGCAAACTCTATCCCAGACTGGGATACCTTTGAAAGGATTTTCAGAAGTAAATATGCAACCCAAAAAACTCATGCGGCTCTCATGAAAGGACTGTGCACCTTAAAGAAAGAAATAAAAGAGAAGGTGCATAGTTTTACCCAAAGATTTGCAGCTTATCTTAAGAATTTTTCTGAAATTGACAAACCCTCAAATAAAGTTTTGATCGAGTATTATACTTCAGCTCTAGGGCCTGATTTGGCCATGTTTTCTAAAATGAAATCCAAACCTACGCTAGCAGAGACTTATGAAGAAGCAGAGAGAGTAGAGGCTGAAAAGGAAAGCATTGAAGATTAGCTTGAGCAGTCAAGAGAAAAAAATGTTGGGAGGAAAGCTTTGTTATTTACTAAGCCTAAAGAGGAGCAATCACCAGATTTCAAAGGAATGGCAAAGATGATGTAGAAGCTCTCTAACAGGATAATAGACTTGGAAAAGGAAAAGGAAGCCCATAAGTTTTATAAGCCTTATTATAAGAAAAGGGAAGATAACAATCAATCCCAACCCCCTCCGCACAACCCTACATCTATGAACTTAACGGAGGTGGGGATGGATAACATTTGCACTTTTCACCAACAACCTCACTCTGAAAAGAATTGTCCTCAATGGATAAATTCAATGATGTTGGTAATGAATCAGCTTTTGGATTCCAAATTAACAGAGGATAATGATGAAGAAGGAAAAGACAACAATAAATCAACATAAAAACAAGAGGATGAGGTCATGGTTTTATGGGACTGTGTATCGTTGTTTGATACCGAGGAAGAAAAGGATCTGAGACATGAAGATATCTTGGAAACAAATGTAACGACGAGAAGCCAGGGGTTGATTAAGGAAAACCGTCTTATTCTCCCAAAGATTAAGAGACTTCAAAAGAATGTTAAGAAATTTCAGAAAAACATTGTAGCTAATAATGTTCCGGAATTTACCACCACCAGTCAAAATCCAAGATAGATCAACATGCCTACTAAGCCCATTGAAGAAAAGATAAATAATGTTAAAACGAATCTCACAGAACATAAGATGGATTATGACATTGTGGAGGATATCAAAAAGGTAAGGGCAAATATCTCGTTATTTGAGATGTGTAATGTGTCGCAGCAGAAATAAAAGTTATTGAAAGCACTTGAAATATTAGAGGAGAAGCTTCCCACTGATGTAATGTCCCGGTTTTGACCCCGTTTGCATGATGTATATAATGTAATTAATCGTGGTGAGGAGCTCAAGGAAAAAGTCCCACCATCGATTTGGTTGTGTATGTTTCGGCAATATGGGTAGTTGCCGATGGTATCTCGTGCTATTTGGCACATTATAATTCGGCATCATGTAAATACACACATCAATTAAAACTAAAACCACAACCAGCTACGACAGTGCAACGTTGAATGAAAAGGGCATGGTTCCAAAGGATAAGGGGTGGGGGATGTCAAACCTTGGTTATGGGGAAAAACCCATGTTTTACCACCTTGTTGATTCTACCACCTTTCTTGTCTCATCCAACCTCTTCCAACCTCTTTAATGTTTTGTTGGGTAGCTGAGGAGCTATGGCTGAGTTGTTGAGGGAAGTTATTGCTGGAGGAAACGTGGGTAAGGAGGCAAGTAACTCCATTCTTTCCCATTCCTCCATCTTCCCCATGACGCCATTCTTCCCTGTCTGTTCACTCTCACGCGGAGGTCGGTTCATCTCCTCATGCGCCTGGCCTTCACCTCCACCGCCATCTTCTTCGTGGTCTGTTTTTCCTGCTCGCGCGCAGGGTCATGGTCTGTTCATGCTCACGCGCAGGGACTTTGTGTTGGTTTTGCTCACGCCGGGAGCTATTTCACACTCAGGGACTGTGTGTTGCAGTTTGGTGCAAGTTGCACTCACGCACAGACTATTTGAGGTCGTTTTCCCATGTTGTGAGCCATGCTCACTGATTATGTTTGGGACTGTTGCCTTCCCCATGTTTTGTTGGCTGTGAGTTGTGTTTTCTCACGTGGCTGCTGTTGGTAATGGCGTGACTGTTGGCTTCTCCCTTGTTTTGTGGACTGCGTAATGTTGCCATCATCCATTGTGAATTAGGCTGCTGATATACCCTGGTTTGGGTGTTGTTGCTGAGTTGTTTTGGCAATGTTAGGGCCAAGAACAACTCTGTGTTGTCTAGTGGACTAGAGCTGTGCTCATCTTTTGTTTGGGATTATCCCTGGTTGCTTTACCTTCTTCACAAGGCTGTGAAGGGATTATTTTGCTGTGTGCAAGCAGTGGTTGGTCGTCGGACTGTGTTGGCTTGGCCGGTTGTTGATGGCCGGATAAACCCAGCGGTGTTGGTTTGGCTGATTGTGTCCCTCGGCTATGTGTAAGCCTGCATTGACCCTTATCCTTGAGGAATCATGCCCAGCTCTGGGGTGGCAGCGTTGCTAAGAGATTGATGAGCACGCTGGCCTATGGTTGGGTGGAACGTTGCAGCAACGTAGCTGGTTGCGGGTGAATTCTCCATCAAAGATAAGTGCTGCTACCATCCCATCTCTGCAAATTATATCTATTGTTTTACGAATTAGGATGAACATGTGAATGCTGGAATGTATGTGTGTTGCTTCCGCTAATTATTGAGTAACTCTTTATGATTGAAGAATTATGCATCTATGCATCCTGTTATGGATCATGTTAAGTTTCTTATTTTCAGCATTGATGATTTGAACATGTTCATGGGGTTGTTTGCCCGTATGCTTGGTGTTGGTCGCGTCCTCTTCGTCGGTCTGAGGGATGGGGACGTGACAGAGTGGTATCAGAGCTCATGGTTGCAACAATGGGCCTCTATGGGCCAAGAAGATGCAGTGACAGAAGGTGGAATTACCTTCTATGTTCAGTATAATAGCAACAAGCTTCAAAAATGGTCTTAGTGTTGATAGTCGGGTCATCGGAGGATTTGGTGGTTTGGACTTCTGCTGTGGTGGGAGGATTTGGCATTTGACAGTCCATAGTTGCGGCTATGAAAAGGACTGAACCGCCAATGCAACAGTGGATTCGATTACCGACGGAGAGAAAATTTGGAAAATTTTCCTAAGTATTGGAGCAGTCGAAAGAGTTAGTGGAAAGCTCCTCCGAAATGGCGGAAGAAGATAAGGTTCTGCGTGTCGCCGTTGCGGATGGAGAAATGATTAGGCGTCTGATGGAAAGTCTTCGGCCATCGAAAGAAGAAAGTTCTTCAAGCCTCCATCGTTGCGGAAGCCAAAGTCATTTGGCTTCCGATGTAAAAGCTCGTCGACGCCGAAACAGTTGGAAGAAAGCCGCGACAAGTTGACGAAGTGTTCCACAATCGAAACAATTAGCGAAGTGAAATTCCATCGTTGCAGAAGAGTTGGCGAAGTGAACTTCCACCGTAGCGGAAGACTTGGTGAAGTGAACTTCCGCCATTGCGGAAGAGTTAGCGAAGTGAACTTCCGCTGTAGCGGAAGGAGAAAGGGTTTTGCGTCCACCGTTGCGGAAGAAGAACCAACTAAGCGTCTGATGGGAAAGTGGTCTGACTGCCGACAGGTGTTATATATTCGGCAGAAAGAAGAAAGACAAATTTTGAAAAATTTGTCTAAGTGATGAAATCGTCGTCAGAGAAAGGGGAACGATTACCGCCGTTGCAGAAGCCAAAGTCATTTGGCTTCCGATGTAAAATCCCGTCGATGCTGACCGGGTCATGCCACAGTATATTTGGCCCCCGATCGAAAGCAGATAGAAGATGACGAGCCGTCGTTGTGGCTAACTGGAGGAAATTCCTTGCCGACGAGAAGAAGAAAGTCTTTTAAAAGGCTAAGTATGAAAACTGTCGGCAAAGTTAGCTGTTGGGTAGCCGGTGTGGCAGCAGGAATCGGAGGAAATAGTGGTTTGGCGTTCCGTTGTTGTGGAAGCCAAAGAAACTAGGCTTTCAATGAGGAAAGACCTCCCACACCAGAAGTTGAAATTTTCTAAGGCAGAAAATCGTTGACTGGTGGAAGCGAAAGCGTTTCATGTTCCGCCGTTGCGGAAGCGAAAGCATTTCATGTTCCGTCGTTGCGGAAGCGGAAGCGTTTCATGTTCCGCCATTGCGGAAGCGAAAGTGGTTCGTGTGCCACCGTTGCAGAAGGCAAAGGCATTAGCCTGCCGATGTGGAAAGACCACCGACGCAGCAAGAAAGAAGTTAAAAATTTGTCTAAGGCCTAAAATCGGAAGAAGAATGGTTCCGAGAGTCACCGTTGCGGAAGAAACAATGGTTCCAAGAGCCGCTGTTGCGGAAGAAACAATGGTTCCGAGAGCTCGCCGTTGCGGAAGAAAGAATGGTTCCGGGAGCCACCATTGCGAAAGTCCAAAGCGCTAAGACTTCCAATGTGGAAAGACAGCCGAGAGCCGATTCTGCGACTGTGGAAGGGATTCAGGAGCTGATTCTGTGGAACGGTTAGTGGTTTGAGAGCCGATTCTGCGGATGGATAATTGGAATAAGACCCGATTTAACAAAGAAAAAATTGAGTTTTTCAAAGGGGATTTCTCAGTGGTTTATAGGTGGCTGAAGTTGGCAACCAAAATGCAGCTGTGTGTAAAATGCAAGGATTTGGGGAGAAATCTTCATTTTTAGAAGTGGTGTGGTTTTCACACCCGAGGTCGGAATGGAGCATGTGGATAGGATTTGGAAAGCTTATCCAGTAGGGAACAAGGGTAAGCCACTAGAATTTGAGCATGGAGCAGCAAAGTGCTATTGATGGCTGCTGCTATCAAATGGATGAATCTGGACAGTTGCATGCCAGGGGCAGCAAGGACTATGAAGTCAACCTGCTGCTGTGTGAAAAAGGAATTCCATGAGAAGATGAGGGATTTGAAAGGGAAGTTTTCATTAGACCCTATCTTGCTGATTATAACTACATTTCCTAAGTTTATGCTTGAAATGCATGAGGATATGTATTACATGCATAGGATATTGCATGATTGGTAAGAATATTGGAAATTATATATTTATAATGAACCACTAATGATAATCATTGCTTTGATGTTGGCATTAGTGGCAAAACCAACGATGACATGGACCTAGCTGAATATGTTGCTGATGCTGATGGAGTGTGACCAGCAACCCTCTGGAGAAAGGGATAAGGCAACAAGTCCATAACAAAAGTTGGTGAGCAAATTCTGCAATCTCCTGCAAAGGACCAACCAAATTGGTCATGGCAAGGGTGTAAGTACGACCCATGCAGGTAAGAGTTGCTTATGACAAATTCCATGGAGTGGTAAAGGTAAGAGACCTCATACCATGTGGATGTTGGAATATAGAAAGGTGTCATGCCTATATATGTTGATAATATTGATTATAGTAATGCATCCTATATGAGGTAGTCATGGTTAGCCCATGGTATGTTGAATGCATTGAGATGAGTGCATGTGATATTATGAATAACTAATAGCTGAAATGATGAATTAATGATAATTCTGGAACTGTTTCGAAGCCTATTATGAATGCAGGATAGTCATGATCAATTGGCTGCCAGAAATGCTCTATTGAAGAGCAAGGTGGTATGAATGATACGCTTGTGAAGTAAGGGTATCTAAACTTTCATTTAATTGCATGAATGATATGACTATACCTTGCAATGTTAGTATGATAATGATTGCATGAAGTAAATGAGCTTCGATAATATTGATGTGACTAACAGTTGGAAGTATTTGAATTTTATAAATTCTAAAAATGCTTCAGTGATGGTTGTAGCAATGAAAAGGTTATATACATCCAGACTTACCAAGTGTTTGGTTGATTGAAGCTCATGTTTCAGGTAGATTATTCCGAGAATAAAATTGAGAGGTAAGACCCTGACCAATGCCAGAATCTACCATATGATATGCATAATAGGTTGTTAAAATTCAAATTGTGAATTTTGGATTTGAGAAATTGCTGACAACCACTAGCCATTGTTGGCTTGCATAAGATTGTGTTTGGTTGATTGAAACTCATGTTTCAGGTAGATTATTCCAAGAATGGTATTGAGAGGTAAGACCCTGACCAATGCCAGAATCTACCATATGATATGCATAATAGGTTGTTAAAATTCGAATTGTGAATTTCGGATTTGAGAAATTGCTGACAACCGCTAGCCATTGTTGGCTTGCATAAGATTGTGTTTGGTTGATTGAAACTCATTTTTCAGGTAGATTATTCGAGCATGGCAGTGAGAGGTAAGACCCTGACCAATGCTAGAATCTACCATTTATGAGAAGAAATCTCATGGCTGTGAAAGTAGTTGATATGCATAATGGGTTGTTAAATTTGAATTATGGATTTCGGATTTAAGAAAGTGCTAACGACTACTAATCACTGTTGGCTTGTGTGAGATTGTGTCAGGAGGGACACATGGTAAGTGGGTATTCATGTTATGATAGTAGGCATAAAATTATAATGGGCATAGTAATGCTGCTTACAAGAAACCCACAATTGAGCAAGCCAATTTCTATAGTAGATAGAATTGCAAATTCTTATTGAATTTGATTGCTAATGTCATTGCTTGGTTATGGAACGATCAATTTGGATTGTAGTATAAGGTAATGATTGACTGTTTGGCTATTTGATGAATGTGCCAGGGGTACACACTGCAGGAATACCATGTGTGATGGCCTGCAAAATCCAAACTTAATGGGAATATTTTCCCTTATCTTGGAAATGGGTTTCGGGTGAAACGCCATTGGACATTTTGAAAATGTCTCATCTGCACTGCATGTTTGGTAATAACATGAGTGAGATGGTATGGGTTATGTTGATAAGACATGTGTGAATATGAAATGTAAAAAGGAGTTGGGATGGCAAACTGAGGGACTGTTAACTCAGGAAAGGAGCCTCCATTCCTCCTTAACAAAGGCATACTGCGACGACAAATGGATAAGTGTTATGTGACCCTTGCTAAGAATATGCATGTTTAATTATTAAATTCCATATGCAGAACATGTTTTGGTTTTATTTCCATGATGACCGATTGCTTGAGTATGAATAGGACCTACATGGCACACGTTGGAGAAGAGTGCACACTTTTCCGATGTCAAGTCATGAAAGGGTTTTCAATATTGATTACACTTTGGGGAGTGGACGCACTCCTGGTGTCTCAATACTTGATAGTGAATGTTGAGAAATATGATTACGGTTTTAAAAGCAATAACGCTAATGAGTTTGCTTGTATTGCTTGTGTTAACAAGCTAAAGGTAAAGATAAAGGTAAATGGTTGGTATAAGTGTATGGTTGATATAAGTGTATGTTGGTATAAGTGTATGTTGATATAAGTGTATGTTGGTATAAGTGTATGATGGGCTGTGATATGCCTGAGGATCCATAGTAGATCCTAGACCTGGAAATGGTCATGATAAGTTCCAAGCCCAGTTGACATGGTTATGTACTAGCTGGACATTAATTATTTGATGTTATGGAGCAGCCGGTGTGCTGACCTAACATCTAAGTCCATAGGCGATCCCAAGGCTTACAAAGCGAAGCAGGATCCTGTGGACGAATGAGGAAATGCACAATACAGATAAGTATTGGATTATTTTGCTTATGAATATACATGTGTATATGATTTGGTTATGATGTTTTAAGCTATTGTTTAAGAGGTAAAATCAATGAGAATAACCTAAACATGTGAATTATTCAATGTTTGGATATAGGTATCGCTGGGAGCGAGGACTATGAGAGCATCCTAGGGGTGCATGTGGACATGTGACGGTCCTGGAAAGCTCGGAATGAGCGGTAATGAAAAAGGTGCTAGTAAGACGGGGGAGTCCTGGCAATTGAGGCAAACCATGTGGAGAGACTCCATGGTTTAGAGGTCTGGAATAGACAAAAGACACTGAGTGTCATGACCAAGAAGGATTGGTCCAGCATTCACGGTGAAGTGAACGAGGCTGAGAGCATGAAAAGCCACAGTGATGGTGTGGGTTCCAGGATGGAACAAAACAAAGAGGGGAAAAACTCTTATTGCTCTCTCTTGCCTTTTGATTATATATATAAATATATGTTTATGCATTGTGAAAACAAAAGATTGTTAAATGCATGTATGATTGAGAATGAAATGTGTGTATTTGCTCAAGTAAATTTGTGAATGCTGGAATAGTTAATTCCCTACCCAGGAATGGACATGAAGGAGCTCATGTGCCTATTGGGGAAGGCATGTAAAATATGAAAGTTTCCTTAATGGAACTTGGACTGTCATGCCAATTGGGTAATTAACTAACTGATTTTGATGCCTATATTATGCTTGGTCTGATAGAATTTCGATGATGCATTTCACAGGTGAGAAAAGTGAGACCTGGTGGTGCACATTGATCATGGCAGCAGATCAAAAATTGTTGGACTTGGATGGAAGTCTCCTTCAAATGATTTCCAAGACCCAAGAAAATCTTGGAGAGATGCTCAAGATACAGAGAAGGAAGAATGAAATGAACCACTAGATTTTGCAAGACTCTATTGGTTTGCAAAGGGAGGTTAAAAGCCTTCTGGGAGCAATCGGCAAGGGAAAGGAAGGTGGATCAACAATGGGACAATTGTCCGACCAACCCGATAAGAAACGGTCCAGGCATGAAGACTCAAAGGAAATTGAGTAGGTAAAGATGAAGCAACCAGTGAGATGCTGGAGATGCGGAGGACATCATTTACACCGGGACTGCCCAATGAGGGAACATGATGAGGGCAATAGCCGCAAGGTTCCTAGACTTTGGGGATCAGCTGGAAGCTGAGAACCAGTAGGAAAAGTCCGTGGAAGCCGAGGGGCTTGGTCGTGAGCGTTCAGAGTAAATGATTGAACGTGGGACAGATCTGCAATTTTGAAATTTTGATGTGCAATGGTATGTGTATTGTATATATGTAATGGAACACCGAGGACGGTGTTATTCCAAGGGGGAGGGGAATGTAATGTCCCAGTTTTGAACCCGTTTGCATGATGTATATAATTTAATTAATCGTGGTGAGGAGCTCAAGGAAAAATCCCCACCATCGATTTGGTTGTGTATGTTTCGACAATAGGGGTAGTTGCCAGTGGTATCTCGTGCTATTTGGCACATTATAATTCGGCATCATGTAAATACGCACATCAATTAAAACTAAAACCACAACCAGCTACGGCAGTGCAACGTTGAATGAAAAGGGCATGGTTCCAAAGGATAAGGGGTGGGGGATGTCAAATCTTGGTTATGGGGGAAAAACCCATGTTTTACCACCTTGTTGATTCTACCACCTTTCTTGTCTCATCCAACCTCTTCCAACCTCTTTAATGTTTTGTTGGGTAGCTGAGGAGTTATGGCTGAGTTCTCGAGGGCAGTTATTGCTGGAGGAAACGTGGGTAAGGAGGAAAGCAACTCCATTCTTTCCCATTCCTCCATATTCCCCACGACGCCATTCTTCCCTATCTGTTCACTCCAACGCGGAGGTTGGTTCATCTCCTCACGCGCCTAGCCTTCACCTCCACCGCCATCTTCTTCATGGTCTGTTTTTCCTGCTCGCGCTCAGGGTTGTGGTTTGTTCATGCTCACGTGCAGGGACTCTGCGTTGGTTTTGCTCACGCCGGGAGCAAGAGAAATCGTGGCTGTCGCTTGGGATTCTCGGGTGCAGGAGCTATTTCGCACTCAGGGACTGTGTGTAAGTTTCCTTACTGATTTGCGGTTGTGCATTTGTTTTCCTCTGTGTGTTGCAGTTTGGTGCAAGTTGTACTCACGCACAGACTATTTGAGGTCGTTTTCCCATGTTGTGAGCCGTGCTCACTGATTATGTTTGGGACTGTTGCCTTCCCCGTGTTTTGTTGGCTGTGATTTGTGTTTTCTCACGTGGCTGTTGTTGGTAATGGCGTGACTGTTGTCTTCTCCCTTGTTTTGTGGACTGTGTAATGTTGCCATCATCCATTGTGAATTGGGCTACTGATATACCCCGGTTTGGGTGTTGTTGCTGAGTTGTTTTGGCCACGTTAGGGCCAAGAACAACTCTGTGTTGTCTAGTGGACTAGAGCTGTGCTCATATTTTGTTTGGGATTATCCTTGGTTGCCTTTACCTTCTTCACAGGGCTGTGAAGGGATTGTTTTGCTGCATGCAAGCAGTGGTTGGTCTTTGGACTGTGCTGGCTTGGCCGGTTGTTGATGGCCGGATAAACCCAGTGGTGTTGGTTTGGCTGATTGTGTCGCTCGGCTATGTGTAAGCTTGCGTTGACCCTTATCCTTGAGGAATCATGCCCAGCTCGGGGGTGGCAGCGTTGCTGAGAGATTGATGAGCACGCTGACCTATGGTTGGGTGGAACGTTGCAGCGACGTAGCTGGTTGCGGGTGAATTCTCCATCAAAGATAAGTGTTGCTGCTATCCCATCTCTGCAAATTATATCTATTGTTTTACAAATTAGGATGAACATGTGAATGCTGGAATGTATGTGTGTTGCTTCCGCTGATTATTGAGTAACTCTGTATGATTGAAGAATTATGCATCTATGCATCCTGTTATGGATCATGTTAAGTTTCTTATTTTCAGCATTGATGATTTGAACATGTTCATGGGGCTGTTTGCCCGTATGCTTGGTGTTGGTCGCGTCCTCTTCGTCGGTCTGAGGGATGGGGACGTGACAACTGACAATCAACCTCAAGAAGAAGAAATTGGTGAAGCTAGTGTGGGAGGTAAGCCTAAATGCAAGACTCCACCTTTTCTCCTTACTTTTGAAATTTTCAACCACAACATGCACAACTGTCTAGTAGAATCGGGGGCATTAGTCAACGTTATGCCGTTGTCGATCTGCAAAAAGCTAAATGGAGAACCTAAGCCATCCACCTGGAGGGTCTTTCAGTTGGACAGGATGAATGTGAAGGTAATTGAGGAAATGGAGGATGTTCTGATTCACTTATCCTCAAATGATAAGGTATGTCAATTCATTGATATTGTAGTAGCAGACATACCTGAGGCTTATGGACTTGTTTTGAGCAAAGATTGGTCGGCCAAGCTGAGTGGATATTTTGATTTAGACTGGTCACATTTATGGATACCTTATAAAGGAAGCCCCAATCAAATTAAAGTTTTAAGAGAGCCCCACATGAAACACAATGTTACTCAGTTTGAAGGTAAAAATGAACCAGTGAATTCTGTTTTGGGAAATTACTTTATTGAGCTAGAATCGGGAAACTATCAAGCGGAAGAAGTCAGCGATACATCAGATGCTCAGCCTAATCTCCGTCGATTTTCACAGGCTGATGAAATTGATTGCAAAATAGTAGACTTAGCTATAGATGTAGATGTTGTTTCATGCACAGTAGTGATAGGTGATTTTTGGATGCTTTTGTTTGATGGGTCTAAAACTTTGGAAGGGCCAGGAGCCGGCTGTGTCCATATTGATCCTAAGAAAAATAAACATTTTCTTTCATGTAGGTTAGAGTTTGAATGCACCAATAACACAACTGAATATGAAGCACTAGTTCAGGGACTAAGAATGGCGATTGAGTTAAAGGTAGAAAATCTGAAAGTGCATGGGTATTCTGAAATAGTTGTAAAACAGATTCGAAATCAAATACATTGCATTTCCCCTCATTTAAAAGCTTATCAAAATGAAGTATGGGATTTGCTTAAATGTTTTCATGCATTTAATATCGTATCGATTCCTAGACTTAAGAATGCAGCAGCTGACTTATTGGCCACCTCAGCTACGAGGCTTGTGCCCTCTAATAACTAGTGTTCTATTGAATTACTTTTCAGGCCTTCAGTTCCAGATATGATTACCAATTTACGGGTTTTTGATGATGGTCAGCAGATTCTAGAATGCTTGACAAATGACGAGACCTTCAAACGGGCAATTATTGACAATGAAGAACATCATGCTGAGCTAAAATTTGACAATTTTATTCCTAAAGGAGTCAGGACTTTAGAGCGAATGTTTGATCTAAACGAGAAATTCAGAAAGCCAGTGAATGTGAAGACTCATAGCTCATCTCTACAGTTCGAGTTGATTAATTTGGGGATTGAAATTGATCCTAAATATGTGAATTTGGGAAAATGTTGCTCTCCAGGTGAAAGGAATAAGTTCACCAGTTTGTTCAAACAATACAAAGATGTTTTTGCCTGGACGTATGAAGATGTGAATACAAATGACACCAATATTATTCAGCATGTTATCCCCATGAGATCCGGAGTCAAGCCTTATCAACAACCTTTAAGGAAAATCCATCCAAAATTGGAGCCTCTGATTCATAATGAAGTAAAGAAGCTATTGGATGCTAAAATTATTTTCAAAGTTAGACACTCGGAATGGGTTTCAAATCTGGCACCAGCAAGAAAGAAATCTGGAGAAATTAGACTATGTGTGGATTTCAGGAACCTAAATCACACTTCGGATAAAGACAATTATCCTGTCCCACCCATGGAACAAATATTGCAAATAGTTTTGGGTTCTGAATTATTTTCTTTATTAGATGGATTCTTTGGCTACAATCAAGTGTTAGTAGCTGAAGAAGATAGACTTAAAACTACACTTAGAACCAGATGGGGGATTTTTGCTTATAGAAGGATGCACTTTGGACTCATAAACGCTGAAGCTACTTTCTAGAGGGAATCTCCATAGAACCAGAGAGGATCAAAGCTATCGAACAGATTCCCTTACCCCACAATAAAAAGGGCATGCAATCATTTATGGGGACAATAAATTTCGTGCGAAGGCTTGTGCCAGATTTCGCTCAAATTGTTAAACCTTTGCAGTAAATGGTAAAGAAAAGTGTACAATTCAAGTGGACTTATGTAGAAAAGAATGCATTTAGTAAAATAAAGACAGCTATTGCGCACGCACCCTCCTTCAAGAGTCCAGATTTTGAGAAAGATTTTATTTTGTACACTTTCACATCTGATGATTCACTAGTAGCGGTGCTTACCCAGAAGGAAGATGGGGGAGATGAGTTCCCCATATCATTTATGAGCACTGGTCTGCAAGGGGCCGAATTGAATTACCCAGTTGTGGATAGACAAGCTTACGCAGTGTTCAAAGCAGTCAAACAATTTAGACCATATATACTTAAGAACTAGACAAAGGTAATAGTTCCACACCCAGCTGTGAGGTCTCTTTTCGTACAAAAGGAATTAGGAGAAAGAAGAGGCAAATGGGTAACAACTCTACAGGAGTATTACCTCGAATTCAAGCTAGCCTCCATAGTTAAAGGGCAAGGATTGTGCAAACTAATGACTAGAAGTAAAGACAATGAAGAAAATAACTCGGAGGACGAAGCTGAGTTCCATTTGATGGATGTATGTCCTATTTTCACAGCTCTGGACTCCTAGTATCGAGACCTTGTGCATTACCTTCAGGAAGGATTGTTACCAGAACATTGGAATTCTAAGCAAATAAGAGCACTGCATCTTAAATCAGCCTCATACCAGATTATTGAAGGAATATTATTCAGAAAGAATTATGATGGAGTTCTTCTTAGATGCTTAGAGAAAGAAGATGCAAAGCAGGTCATGATAGACTTACAGGATGGGCCTGCTGGAGGACATTTTTCTGGGGATACAACAACCCATAAAATTCTCAGAGCTGAATACTATTGGCCCACACTGTTCAAAGATGCACGTGCCCATGTCAGAAAGTGCAACATCTGTCAAAGGTGTGGTGGAAGACAAGTTAAAGCACCAGGACCATTAAAGCTTGTGATGATAATAGAACCTTTTGAGCAGTGGGGGATGGATATCATTGGAGAGATAAAGCCAAATTCTTCCTTGCAACATAAGTATATTCTGATGACAACTGATTACTTCACTTGTTGGGTCGACATTCCATTGCGTAAAGTGAATGAAGATGTGGTCATGGCCTTCTTGCAAGATCATATTATGACCAGGTTTGGAGTTCCAATTTCTCTAGTTTTTCCTCTATTAGATTAACTGCATTTGCTCATGAAAAAGGAATTAAGTTGCATTACTATGCAAATTATTATCCACAAGGAAATGGTTTGGCTGAATCTACAAATAAGAATCTGATTAGAATCTTAAAAAAGACTGTGATAGAAAACCAAAGAAGTTGGCATTCAACATTACCAAACGCTCTTTGGGCTGATAGGGTCACCCCCAAGACTTCATTAGATGTGTCCCCATATACCCTTGTTTATGGAAAAGAGGCCATTCTACACCCCAATATCATGCTACCCTCTTCCATAATAGCTCAAGAATCAAGAGGATCAGATAATGAAGTCTTGCAGATGAGGATAAATAATCTTTTGAAGGCAGAGGAATCTAGATCCAAGGCCAGAGAACGTTTTAAACAACAACAGGAGGTAATGAAGAGGTGGGTTGATAAGCACAAAGCTGGGACAAAAGAATTCGAAGTAGGATATTTGGTTCTTAAGTGGGATCACCCTCATGATGAGAAGGGAAAGCACACAAAGTTTCAACAGTTATGGGTAGGCCCTTTCCAGATTGCAGCAAAGCTTGGCCCCTCAACCTATAAGTTGCAGGATTTACAGGGATGGGAGGAGAACTTACCAGTGAATGGTTTAGTTCTTAAGCCTTATTTTTCTTGATTTTGTTTTATTTTGTTTTGTTTTGTACATTAATAATTGACTTGTTTTTCCACTTTGATTTATTCCTTTCCTGTTTGTTTAGTTTAGTTTTCTTCTGATTCCAATAAAGAAGCAAACTTTTGGTTGTAGGGAGAGCATCATAACCCTTGATAAACTGAGATTCTTTGGGCATTAGAATGTGTCTTATTGTTTGAATCTGATGGAATTTCTTCTAGTAAGTAGTTTTCCTAAATGTCTATGAACACATTGAGGTCCAGCGTAATCCCTGAAATAACTTAGAATCAAAAGGTTTGGAATACTATTTCGAGGCTCCATCCATTTCAAATCTAAAACGTCCTAGGGGGTGACATCAAAAGACCCATGGAAAGGGGAGTAGGGTAAACAGTATATTATATCTAAATGATCCCATGCTAACAATTGAAATCCAAAAGGCTAATAAGAGTCAAAACTCATAAGAAAGCAATATTTATCGAAACAAAGTACCAAATTATATGAGTACAGATTGCCAAAAGTTCTTCTCCATTCATGAGCTAAAAATTAAATGCATCTCTCACACAAAAGGACACTATGGATAAAAGACCCTGAATAAAATTCAGAAGAAAAGGCACGAGGAGGACTCAACAGGATAAAAAGTCCACAAACGAAAAGTGCCAAGTGGCATGGGAATGAGGAACAAACAAATATTTATGTTTACCATGTGTTACAATCCTGTGGTGTCTAAGCTGGAAGCTACCCAAAGACAAAGTTAAAATGAAATCCGCCCACTTAAGCCTCAAAAGAGTTATCCTGACTTTGAGATTTTGGTTCCCATTCCCTAAAAAAATGGACTATCATCAATGATTACAAGTACATATATGTGACATTATGGGAATCCAGACATCTAGAAGAATTCAACATGTCGGTTTCACTGCTAAACAGTCTATTGCTTAAGGAGGAGTTTATTCAGAGGTCTGGGTTCATCGATGAGCCGCCAATTGTTGCAGCTGCAATTTTTCCCAAATTTCTGAAAATTTTGGACCCTCCTTGTTGATTTTGTTTGCCCCACTCTGCTACATGTTTGGATTATTTGAGGCCAGTTTTTCTTGCTATTTGGGATTTCGTTTGGGTCTGTGCATGTTTTGGACTGTAAGGCTTAGTAGGTTTTATGGTGTTTATCATTGAGGTTTAAAATGGGATTTTCAGTTGCCGTTTTTCGGAGGTCAGTTAGACATTGCGTCGATAATTAAGGTCTTTTGCTAAGCCTGCGTTTTATTGTTGAAAAAAGACCTCGCTTTGGAATTTTTTTGGAAAGTGTTATGACTTTGATCAAAGGCCGTAGGCTGATGGAGTTCCGTCGTTGCGGCCCCATAATAGACTAACTTCCCATCGGACTGTTTGTCCTTGCGTCGATGTCCTGTTCTTTGTTTCTTCGATGTTGACTAGTCTGTGGGTTTCTTGACCTTTAACTTCCATCGTTGTGGCTGTGTAGCTCACTAACTATCCGATGCCCTAGAAGATCCGACCCTTGACTTTTTATCATGCCATTTTTGGTTTGTGTTCCAGAACCCCTAGACTGTAGAACTTCTGCCATTGCGGCTGCGTAACTCACTAATCAACAGATGTTAATTGTTTTGATTCATCGATGGGGGGTTTTATGTGCCCATTTCTTAATCATTTTCCCACCGATTGTTTTGAACTCGTAACTGATTTCATAAATGACCAGTGTGCCTTGTTTTTCTTCAAGGTGAAATTTTCACATGAAAACCCAGCCTCGGTTTTCTTATTTTTTAGTACTTATTTTATTGGTATTATGGTTTATATTTATCGAAGATGGTTAGAATAAATGATGAGTTTTCATTTGATCGCAGACAAACGTAGGAGTTCTTCTCAGATCCTTTTGAAGATTATTGTAGCAAAGAAGATGCAGTTGGAGGACAAAGCAGGTTAAAAAAGAAAAAGGCAGCAGAGTTGTTGCTCGAGGAAAATAAAATAATAAGGGTCTGAAGAGGGACCGATGAATGGTAGAATGTAATCATTAAAGAGAAAGGGCCTTGGCTTGGGCGTTTCGTCGGTTACCTAGCGGTGTCTGTTTTTATTAAAGTCTTTATTTAAAACGTAACGTGGAATTATGAGCATTTACAAAATGAAAAGACTGGAGATTGAAACATTTTCGGGGCAGCCGAAAGGTTGATCTGGTTTTTGTACAAAGGGGAAAAGAGAGAAAGAGAGGGGGCTTTTTCCCCGAGAGATTTGTGAACTACTTGTTGTAAGAGGAACTATTTCATTTTGCAATAGTAAAATTACAATTTTGCTTGTTGGAGAAAGTGTTGCGTGGAATGTTCAAATGTGATGAAATGAACAATGTTGAAGGGGGACTNTCTAACTTTCTGAACCTATGTTCTTATATGAATGTTCTCTGGTTTATTCTGTGATAATTTCCACTATGAGTAATGAATGTTTTAACAGATGACGAGCTATTGTTGTGCATATATTTATTCATGTTTATGTGTTTCGATTCTAAGAACAACTATTTGTGATTTATCTTAACATATGAACATTATTACATTACTCATGAATTGATAATGTTGCTCCCTAGGGACAACTTAGTTAATATTGTTTTTTTTTTCAGTTGTGCGTGATTTAGATGCGAGAGAGTCTAAGACGAGAGGTAAGAACCTGTGCATCACATTGTGACCACTCCTCACATTCTTCATCAATTTGCATCTTAGATAGGCACTTGCATATCATACTTAAAGTCAAAAATACAAAAATATACACGGTGGACCGGGCTGCAACCGGTAAAACCCTTTGTTTTGTTACTTGACCTACGGTAGCCGAACTGCAAATTGGACGTATTACCTATACCAAATAGTCACGGGCTAGTTGGGAACGTCGACTGGGGAGAATCCCTTGCTGTTGTTGCCTATGAATTTCTAGGCCTCAACAGACCCCTAATCCAATAGGTGGAGCAATGATGAATGTGGCAGTAACACGAGATGAATATGGACCCTGGTTTTTAATCGGCTTCCTATGGTTCAAACAGAGTCACTCAGTCACCAAGGCTATCTGATGGCTTGCATATTTGGGTAGTACCCCTCACTCCATGACGCAGGTAAAACTGCTAATAGCTTGACCACAAATGATAACTCTTTGGTTTTCCTCATGAGTGGGAATCTAGTCAATCCGGTGGGGGTCATTACCCTTTTCGCTTGGAAGGTCCTCTCAATGGAAAACTACTCTGAGGTTCCTGTGGTACTCCTCACAATGAGTCTTATTGGAAAATCCCAAGTACTTCCCATAATTTTATGGATGGGACTTATGTCCCAATCCGAATGTTATTATGTTAATTGATTCTTTTCAATGTCTCTTCTTGGGGTCATGAATCGAGCATGTTTGCTAAATGGTGTGAGTGTGTGTGCATCTGTATGTAAAAGGTTTCCTTCCAATCTTGAAACAAAATGGGTAACAAGGGTTTTTTGCTAGAAATTAGTAGGGGACTGTAATAGAGTAGGTCTGGATAGAAAATAAGGTTTGAACACAGGGGTGGAATAGACAAGGGTCTGAACCAAGCATAGAAAACAGGTTGTAAGCTGACATTCGCACTTGTCAGCAGAACAGGTGCATTTTGAGTCGCACAAAACAAAAATGCAGAGGCAATATGGATATAAAACAATAGAGTCACGCAAAACAAGAGATTTCACATGACTTGGTCGCTTGGAACAGGGTCACAGGAGTGATTGGGGTCGCTTACGAAGCTGAGATATGCATGATCTCGCTCTGTGAGCTAGTCGCACATGTCAGGGTGAAAGTTGTGACTGGGGTCATGCTTATCAAGGTGAAAGAGGTGACTGGGTCACGGCTTACAACTCGATAAGAGGGACTGTACCCGAACAAAAAAATGCAGAAAAGAAGAGCCGACAGGGGCCGAGGGAGCATACACTAATGTAGAGGAGGTTCGTATCGGCCTCATGGGGGTCCGATTGGTGACCGCTAAGGGAAGAAACTGGAAACAATCCTGTAATAAACCTGCAAAATAGAGATCATTATGGAATGACCAGCGGAGTCACCAAAATTGTAATAGGCATTTCTCCCTTGTTATGTGAAAAACCACTAGCCTTATGTCAATGAAACTGTAAGGGAGAGTTCATAAAAAAACTTAAGACAACAAATAAGATTAGTAAAAATGAAGCAAATATATACACAAGCTACACAAAGATAAAATGCAAATAAACTAAATATTATACCTTCTTTCTTGAAATTGGGCCACTGTGGCTGTCTTGGAAGTGGTCTGGCTCTCCACAGGATGGTTCTCTAGGTGGGTACAGAGGGTGTCTCAACGTACTAAGTGGGAATGGTATGGAAACAGAGTGGTGTCAAGGTGTGTGAATACCTGAGAGCTAAAGGTGTCCCAACATACTCACAAGAATGAAAAAAGGTTATGAACTGTTTTTGGAGAGACCTTCACAATGTATTTATAGTAAAGTTTTATGGTTTTTGGACCCAAGGTTAACCCATGGTATTTTTTGACCCATGTTATTTTTCTATGGTTTTTTGATCTTATCTCATTTTTAGGGTTTTGGAACCCCTTTTAGGGTTTTTGAACCTTTTAGGGGTTTTTAACCCTTTTTAGGGGTTTTTAACCCTTTTTTGAGGAGAATGAGGGTAAACCATAGTAGATAATAAGTTTTGGGACCTGTTTTGGTGGAAATAAAATTGGGAAGGTCAAAAGTAAGGGAAATATGATGTATGTATGAAGTTTAGGCCATGTAGAGCTATGCGAACAAGTTTTTGTGTTAACACCCGCTGGGCTACTTTTCCCCACTCCTGCGACCTAGGTTCAACAAACCCAGAAAACCAACAAAACACCCAAAGACATCCACCCATCACAGCAAGCTCAGCTGAAAACACCTGCGAGGAAGGCATAGTCTCACTCGAGATATCTTATTGTGTAACTTCTAGAACCATGTTTCTACAGTCGATGAGGGATTACAATCCTTTGGCGGACAACCAAGGCGCTCGATAGAGCCCGAAGAATGGAGTGTTTTATGAGCTCAACAGTGGCGCAATAGTGTGACACAAATAGAAGATGACACAACCTTGTCCTTGACAACTTAACAACTGGTGCAATAGTGTGACGCAGATGATTCCTTAATAGTAAATGACAATGGCGTGATAATATTACAACTCAACAACTTTAAACATGAAATAATACAAGATGCTTCAATGATGTTTTAATCATTCATTAATTCACAAATTTTATCAGTATTTCGACATTCATTCAAGCAATAACCATAACTAATGCAATATAATCAAACATTCAACATTAACTGTTAAACATTCAACATTCATGCGATACAGGAAATAGCGTGGAAACCCATCTGGGTAAAATCCACAAAGGTGCTCTTTATCTGGCATGAGAAATATATGGTACCTTGCCATCTGTGATTTACAGACTGCTTTGAGATATGTCTGTTTATCTTAGACTCTTCTTGCTCTCATGCTCTTTGTTTTTATGCTTTTCTTCTACTACTCCTACTGATCTGCACACTGCTTGGATCGACTCTTCTACCCTACTATCTGTGAACTCAACTATAGATTGATTCTTACAAAACAGTCTATGCACACAGTTGTAAATCCATGGCTCAACAACCTTCTACTATTAGACTCCTCTCTGATCTCCTCAAAATACTTCTAATTATTTTTCGAACCCTTATACAGAATGGGCTCCTATTTTTTATAGATATTACAAGACCGCAGGGTCGACTGAGTACAACTCAGTTATTACAGTAAAAAATAACCATAAAATATCTTCTATTACATTTATTACATGCCATACTAGCCACAGAATCGTCCTTCATTACATTAATCATAGACCATAACTAGCTGCAAAAAACGTCCTTTAGTCTTCCACCGACTCGAAATCTACGATATTCCTGACCTGTCGCTTTCCAACCTTAACTCTTCTACTTGCCCATCTTCCACCGACTTTAGGTCCACTTTTCCTTTGTTGCACCATTCCTAGTTGCATATTTCTCTGTTCTACGCTTCTTTTTCTCCCTTTTCTTGCCTTTACTCCATTGTGCGTCTACTTTTCCTCTTGCGCTTGCACTTTGGTTTCCTCCTTGTGGTCTATATTGGCCCAACAACCCCCCAACACTCACATGTGTCTCATCCTGAGCCACTTAGAATGTCTCATGGTTCTAGCATAGGTTGCGCCACGAGACCAACCTTGTCTGAAAATTGCTTCAAAATGTCTTCTACTCGGGAAACCTCTTGCCCTACTTCCTCTGCTTGCTTCTCCAATTGTTCAACATGGTTAAAATTGATGTGTTTCGAAGGTACTTATTCCAGTGACTGATTTATTTGCTAGAGCTTCTGCTGTACAGGCTGAAGGAGCCCTGTAACTCATTTAGCCTTTGTCTGTTGTGTTGCAACTTCCTTATTTATTTTCTACTCTTGGTCGCAGATATTTTTTACTTCCTGCTATAGCTTCTTTAGCTCAGCGACCTTTGCAATATTTTTTTTTATGGACACATTCTTCATATATGCCTTAACCATGCATATCTTTAAATCAGTTTGGTGCACATCCTCCTTGATTTTCTGCATGAATTCATCATCCAGGAGCAATCCCCATGCCTCAGATACTACGTCGATTTCTTCCTTGCATCGTTTTTCTCATTGCTTTATTCTCTCAACATCCTCAGATGCTATTTTCTTGCACTCTTCAATCAACTTAGGAGGTGTACTTGGTATTTTCTACGCTTTAAGCTCTTTGACATGTTTCCTTAGGTCTGTGGCAATCCTGGACAATCGTGTTACCTTTGCGGCTGCATCTGCATCTTGCTGGCCTTCTTCCAGGGGGAACTCTGCGACTACGTCTTTGATGCCTTCAGCTAATGCAAGCATGCTTTTCTCGCGCGCTTCAATCTCTTGCTCTTTTTCACGAAGGAGGGCCTTGCGAGTCTTTGCCTTCCTTGTTTTCTTTGTAGCCTGATATGCAAGAGAATTCTCTCTAATTTGAATTTCAGTCACGACTGTATGTCGAATAGCATAGACTTCGACCAACGCAAGTTTAGAGAAATCTATAGATAGTGTTGCAAATTCATGGACAACATGATTAAATTCTGGTGTCCCTGTCTCCATTTCCTACGATTGGACTTCTATCTTTACCGGTAGCAACAACAGTGGTGTTACTAATGCGTCATTAGGATCGACGTCATAAGTCTTGGCTTCGACTATGTGTCGCACTTCATTTATGGCCTCAGTGAGCATATTGATATGCTCTGCCAGTTTGTCAGTCATTCGCAACTACTTTTTACTTATGCCTTTAAGACTGGACTTCACAACCTCTACGATTTCGTCGGACATTAGGCTCATGTACTCCTCTGCTAAGCTAACTGTGTTACTCATTTTATTAGCTTTTAGCTTCTTGTGCTACAGCTGAGGCTATTCCTTCTCCTGTTCTCTGTGGAGGTTTTGCACATCCTCGTTAGTAGGTGTGTCTTCTCCATAATCCTGATCAGGGCCCTGATCATTGTCATCATCATCGTCATTTGTGTCGTGCGACTAGTTTCCTTGCGTGTCGCCCCCATCATTCTCTTGGTTATCATTTTGGCCATTGCCTTGACCATTTCCTTGGTTGTTTCCTTGGTTTCCTCCTTGGTTATCTCCCTGGTCCATTTCCACGTCGATCGTGACGTGCCATTCCTCAACCCACTCCTGGATGGCCTCTTCCACATCCCAATCAATAATCATAAATGGCGTCGGCTATGCCTGCTTCACGGGATCTTGCTGCGGCTCCAGAATAATATTGTGGACGCCAGCGTGGAAGCTTATGAAAGATGAATAATTTTTCACTATCGCAGCCCGCAATATGTGTTGGTGTTTTTTTTACTTTGCGCAGTGCTTTTGCATGCAGAAAGAACTCTATGTTATTGTCCTTCTACCAGATCTTGTTTTCCTTGTCCTCCCAGAGGTTCTGATATTTTGCGCCATGGGAAAGTAATGGGACATCCAGCGGCTGGTAATTCGATATGTTGGACCAAACTATAAATGAAATTAAAACAAGCAACTAGGAGTAGTATAATTTGGCCTTTCTTTCTGCCTACGCTTGCTTTGCATCCTTTAGAAGCTAATTCAACAATTACTAGGACCAATTGAACAACGCCCCACACACTGTTCTGCTAGCTCCACTGTCCCGATAGTGCACTTAGTGGGCCACATCTTGCGTAGTAGCTTGCAATATAGACTCTTTGCGGCAGACCTCACTGTGTTGTCAGTTATAGAGGAAATGAGGAATCCTCATTTCACACGCTGGAGGTTGTACTTTTTCCTTATCTTCGACATATCTCTATTTGCACGTAGATATGGCATAGGGTCATGCCCTTGACGTGGGAGATCAGTTATTGTTGAAATGAGCTCGACATCGACATAATATGGTTTTTTGAGCCATAAGTAGCCTCCATGGAAGCAGACTAAGAGCTATCACACATATGTGCTTGCTTGCTTACTTCTACCAAAGTGTGACATAAGCAATAAATTCAGTAAACCTGTGCTTTCTACTCCTCGAGTCCACTCCATTGGCACTATGGTTTGTGGCACAGGAGACACGGCTGGGAGTGTGATCATGTAGTTCTTTCTTTCTTGGTCCACTTGCTTCCTCATATTGTTATCCTCAAACCATAGTTTCACTAGTTTGGGGAGGATTTTCATTAATAGTGGCACGCCCTGAGCGATTTGGGGTGCAACCAAGGATGAGTGCGCCTTCGTCGGGAGCTTTACTTTAGGCACCTTTTATCTCCTTGGCTGAACATATGGTGGTAGTAGGTTCCAATCCTCTAGAGGGGCATGTTTCTCTTCTCTTCATGGTGGCGGAGTTGATATATCCTTAGTGGGTGTGTCCTCGGTAACCTTTCGCTTCTTTGTGAACTTGGGCACCCTGACCCGACGCGTTGATGTGCCTGGGATGTCTCTTTATGATATGAATGGTCATGGGCCTACAACTGATATATCAACTGGTGGATTGGTGGCTGGGTTTTGAGCCGTGGCCAATGCAGGGGTAGAACTAAAGGCCGAAGCAGGGGCCGAATCCACCATAGGAATTGTTTGTAGATTTGGCCGCACCATTGTGTCTAGTTATTTCTCTTACTGCTGCACCTCGGGAAACACAATCTCTTCTTCTATCAGGCAAGGTGAGGTGATGGTAATGTTAGAATGGTCACTGGTATTGGAAATCAAAATGACCATTAGCTTTGGCTCTCAAAGTTTCAGACTCTAGTTCACTCTTCTTCTCTCCGTGCAAGTAAAAGGATTCTTGTCGATGATGGATTATATTTATAGGGATGTGCTCCTCCTTCATGTGATCATTTGATGGCAGATCGATGTCTTGTTGATCACATGGGATTCTCGTTCGACGCATTCCAACATTAACTCGCGTACTTGAGTTCTGATCTGTATCTACTAGGGCAGTTATGGTGAGGATGAAGGATGGGACCAAAAAACATGTCACCATTCACTTTGGACTTGTCGAATTAATGACACTTCACTATCATGACCTCCTAAATATTTTTGGGTATTTGTTCTAATGATGACCAGATGTCATTCCCGCCCTTATCGTGATTTGCATACTTCTGTCGCAGACGTGCGACATAACCCTTTCCTTTTCTCTTTCTCTCTCTCATTTTTTAAAATATTTTTCTTCTTATGCAGCTGTGTCACAACCAACATGGTATGGTTTTAGGTGGCTTCCATTGATCATTCTTGCGACTGGTGTTCTATCCAACTTACGTAATTTTATTGCACCGACCTCACTAATGTACGCGATCACATATGGCCCTAGCTAATGTGTCTTCAGTTTTCCTGGATGCTTAAAAAATTTGCTGTTGTACAACAAAACAAGTCCTCTAACTTCAAAATGTTTAGTTTGGATATGACAATCATCCCATGCTTTCTTCCTTTGCTTCTCTGTGTTTTGATGAAACCCTACTAACGAAGCGCTGCTCTTCCATCTAAACAAGTTGCGACAACCTTTTTTCGACAGCATCTACATCGGTAATTTCCATCAGCGCAACAATTCTTAGGCTCGACACAATATACTCCATCTTCACAACAACTTCTTGTCCATACACCACTCTGAATGGAGTGTTCCTTATCAATTGCTTGTAAATTGTACGATATTCCCATAGCACAACTGAAACTTTCTGATCCCAATCATCTTGGAGCGCATTGCATACTTTGGTTAATGCATTCTCTAATCTTGTTGAATTCTTCAACCATTCCATTTGCTTGAGGGTGATGGGGTATCATATTTCTATGCTGAATCTGGAACTCTGTAGTAAGCTCATCAATCATTTTGTTAACAAAATGTGTACCTTGGTCGCTTAGTAGAATTTTTGGGCAGTCAAATCTGGTTACCACATTTTCAAATAAAATCTTTGTCGCAGTCACAGTAGTGCAATCCTTAACAGGCACGGCTTTAGCCCATTTGGTTAAGTAGTCTGCCGCTGTGATAATATGGTGCACAGTAGTCCTTTTCCTTGGTGGACTGATTGGTCCGACAAAATCAGTAACCCGCTTGTCAAATGCTTGAAGGGTTATCTGCGGCACTAGCCGCATCTTGTCGCTCCTCGATGATTTTCCTGTTCTTTGGAAAATATCACAGCTTCGACAAAAGCTATTAGTATCCATATGTATAGTTGGCCACCATAAGCCAGCTTGCAATATCTTGCACATGCTTTCCTTTCCAACATAATGTCATCCCGTGACACTGACATGTGCTCCACTCATTACCCATTGTCGTTCGTGGTCGAAAACACATTGACGCAATATTTTATCAGGGCCCATATTGTATAGCTGCCCCGTGATCAATGTATAATCAGTGACTTTGATGATTAAATGTTTCTTCTACGCAGCTGTGAACCCTTTAGGAGGATAGCCTGTACTCAAGAGGTGAATGATAGATTCAAACTTTTTATCAACCATGGTGACTGCAAATAGTTGCACATTAGTTAATTTATCCTCTAGACTGATTGGTTCTTCACCATTTTGTATCCTCGACAAATGATTATGTCCTCCATTCAGTTGACTGGGTTTAACAATGACCTCAAAATCAAACTCTCGAAACATGAGGAGCCATCGACAGATCTCCCCCCCCCAACACTGGCTTGTTAACCAAGTATTTTAAGGCCCAATGATCAGTGTACATTTTAAAATGTCCACCCAACAAGTAGTGTCGAAACTTTTGCAACACATAGACCATGTTGAGGCCTTCTCTCTCTGTCGTAGTATAGGTTTTTCTATGCCGTCGACAGTTTTCTGCTAGCAAAAGTAATGGGGTGGTCATGCACGCCCTCACTTGGTTGTGTCAAGACTATGCCGAGTGTGACAAACGACGCATCGAAATGGACATGAAATTGCTTCTTCATGTAGGGAAATACTAGTATTGGTGCGGTGTCCATCTTGTTCTTTAATTTGTCTAAGCTTTCTTGACAAGCTTCTGTCTACTGGAACTTCGCATATTTCTTCAAAAGTTTCTCCATAGGTGCACTTATCTCTGCATATCCTTTGATAAACTTTATGTAATACCCTGTGTGTCCTACCACTGATCTGAGTTGCGTGACTGATGTAGATGGTGGCAAGTCAAGGATAAAGCCCCAAAAGGGGCCTAAATACCCTCAAAGGTCTTAGAAACCTCAAAAGGAGCTAAGAAACAAGCGAAAAGGGATTCAAACCCTAGGTAGGGCCCAAAACCCTAACCAGGGGCTAAAAACCCTAAAATTTGAGAAAAAACTATAAATAGAGGGGTAGAGGTCCCCATCACATATGACTCTTCCTTCTCATTGTTATTATGCCCACATGAGTACCTTGAGAGACCTTCACTCTCAAGCTATTCATCCCCACAACTCCATTTCCTCCATTTGCTCATTTCCTTATGTGTTGAGGAAACCTCCACACTATCCCAGCCTGCGAAGAGGAATTGTTCCGATTTTGGGCATGGTGGCCCCCTTTTAAATTAGATTGGAAGGTATATTGTCTCATTCATGTTTTTTTGTAATTTTTTTTCAGTTTGTAGTTTGTAGATGTTTAGTCATTTTTTCTTCTGGCAGTTTGTTGTAGCTCTTTTTTATCCACAAACTCTACCCTTTTGTCCTATATACAGAAGGGAGGTGCATCTACACATGCCTAGGGATTTTTTCCAACTACAGTTTGGTGACTCCACCAGGTCAATCCCTCGAGATCCATGGGGTTTATTGATTCGTATGTTACAGGTTGTGTTGCCCACTGCCTGATATGTGTAGAAATTTTAGTACTATTTTCTTATCACACAATTAACAAATAATGCAAAATAAACAAAGCTCATACACAAAGTACACACACAACCACACCATATAATTCAACAAAACTCAGTTCATGACCCCGAGCGAACCTTTAAAAGTAACCAATTTACTTTAAATCAAATTTTGCAATTTGAGGACATAAGTCCCTAATTGCCATAACTGTGGGAAGTACTTGGGCTCTACCCTAAAACTCACTATGAGGAGTATTGCAGGAACCCTAAAGTAGCTAGCCAACAAGAGGAATTTCCAAGAGAAATGAGCAATGGCCCTTTCTGATTGACTAGAATTCCTTTGTGGGAAAAAAGCCAAGCATTGTCTTCTAGCAGTCTTGGTGGCCGAGTGACCACCTGTGAGCCAATGGAAAGCCATTAAAACCGGGGTTCAAATTTCAGTACCAGCAAGACACCATTAATCCACCACACTCTTCCTCACACCTAAGAGGTGATCTACCTCAGTTTGGGTCGTTATACCATCACCATCAAGGCCACCCTCAACAGCCCTCCTCATCGTCAGAAGGCCATATAATCTCTGATTCTAACTTGGATTCATACTTATCCGAGCCAAACCTGCACACTGCACCATCTAGCCCCACGGCTGGCATGAATCCTGATCCCTTCTTCGGAGGGGTATTTGGCAGCAGACCCACATCCATGCCTCACATTACCACCACAATCGTGGCTAGTGGCCCCATCATCACTGCAAACACCGTGGTGAGTTCACAACTCATTAGTGGTGGGCCCACACCAACCCCCATCCTTACCACAGTACCACCTTTCACACCTGGGGGAAGTGGCCCTGTCATTCCCAAAGTACCACCTTTCATAACTAGGGGCAGTGGCTCTGTTATTACCACAGTACCACATCTCATATCTGGGGGCAGTGGCCCTTCCACCACCATCCCAACTATCCTTGTCATGGGAAGTCAACTTCAGGTAACCCCAGTCACGCAAGGACATCATGCTCTTGCAAAATCCAACGCCATTGTCGACCCTTCCCACACCATCCTTGGGTCTAATCTCCCATTCATGGCATGCCTCAACTTACCTGATTTGGCTAGATTAACCAATGATCCAATTTGCCACCAACCCCACTAGCCTCCTATGCCGACTAAACTCCCATAAGACATTCCAAAGTTTGAAGGGAAGGCAGGGAGTGCCCCAAAACCACATCATGACGTTTCATCTATGGTGCTCATAAAACAACATTATAGACGGTTCGATCAGACTCAATCTTTTTCAGTGCACTGTCACAGGCACCGCAACCAAATGGTACATTGAGCTTCCTCAAGCCGCCTACCCGAGCTTCAATTCTTTAGCCTTCATTTTCCCCCAGTATTTCCAACTCCTCATCTACTATGAAGAGGGCATGGAGATACTCCTATCTTGCTGCCAAAACATGATGACTCATATAACTGACCACATACACGAGTGGCAACGATACCGTAGTGTTATTGGATAAATCTGCTCAAGCAGACTCAAGCCAGATTTCCCTAGTCCAAGTGGATCTAGAAAAAATCAAGTACACAATAAAATCTACTTTCCTAAATCAAATGGAAATGCAATTTAACAGATAGATCACTAACCTACAATATGCAAATCCTCTTCTCTCTTTGTTGATCCAAGCTCCAGTGCCTTCAGAGCTCTAGCTGCAACACCCTATAGAGAAAGTGGAAACAAGCAAATAGTGCATGTGTATCTAAACATGAATTGATCTAAGCTAACAATTAAGGAAGATAGCTCTAAACATCATTAACACAACAATATTTATGGAAATATATTTGTATTAATGTAATCAAGGAGATACATAGAATTACATAGGAGAGAACATCACAACCTAGCCTTAACGCTGCAATCTTCCATCCAACAATCCAATCCAAAGCCTCCAAAACAAGATAATAGCCTCCCAAAGGATGATAGAGATCACCTAGAAATTCCACCAACATAATAGTACCATAGTCCTCCCTCCCTTCACAATGGAGAGAGGGTTTAATTTATAAGGCTAAAGGGATAGAGTAGGTTGAGAAATAGGAGGATGATTCTAAGGGATCTTCCCCATAGGTTAGGAACCAAATGCCACCTCACCTAGATGATAGGGATAGACCTCCACCTCATTCACCTTCGAGAAGGGTCTTGAAGCTCCATTTTTTCCCTCACAACATCACCGACGCACCTTCCCTAGAGGGAAAGAGCATCGTTGGCGCACCTAGAAGTAGAAGACAAAGAGCCAGCACCGACACACCTAGCATTAAGGGAGAGAGCGCCATCGACACATCTAGCATGAAGGGAAAGAGCGTTGGCCTTCCTTAAGAGGGTAAAAAGTAGGAAAAACCTCAATCTCAATCAACTTTAACAGAGGGAAATTTGGGGATTAGGAAAAGGGTTGACACATGGATCAAAAGGAAAATATTTCAGTGTAACAGAATGCCCCCCAAAGAATGAAGTTAGAGGAATGTGATAGGTGAATGCTTTGTAAAGTGAAGAAATCGAAGGCAAGGATGTTGGTTTGAAGCTGCTGCAGTACAACTGATTCAAATCTCAAATGATTCATAACATGGCTACCGACCAATACAATGCAGATCCATGGTAGTAGAGATCGATTGAACATAATCATGGATACTAGACAAAAGCGTAGATCCATGATGAGATGATAACACAACCATGACCAATACAAAGTGGATCCATGTAATATGACTCAAAACAAACTCCATCGCAACTTGGGCGAAGATATATGACAACACATGGTCTTCAAGCCGAACCCACAACGATACGAATCTAACCATGTGATTACACACTCTTGACGTCGAACATGGTAGAAATCACTTGATTACCTATCAATGATTTAAATTGTTAACAAGTGCAAGGGAAATCACCATTAATTCCAATAATTCCCAAGGTATCACAATACATACCATCGAATGTGAATAAAGGATTTGGAATCGAACACTCGATGAGATATTTCAATCAAGAGTCAATGATGTAAACTCATGTTGAAAGCGAGGTAACCTACCATTAAGGCATGCAGGCCCAAGGTACTTTTCTTGGTTTCTGGGTCCAATTTTTGGATGAGGAGTTGAAGTCGATATGAATAGACTCACCGAAGGAGGGCCATAATGAATCCCCCATCATCAACATGAAACATGATCAAAGATGTTTTGGAGTAAAATGGACAACAGAGTGATGTATGAGACTAACCCAGAGATGACGAACATGATAGCAGGTAAACTGACTGCAGACAGTGAATAGATGACCAAAATTCTCTTAAACATGGGCATGGCATGACTTGGCAGTATTGACACAAGAATGATAGCAATCCCCTAATGTAACTGATGATGAGAGTATTCTTGGACAACTCAAGGGAGTAAGAAGACTCTAGGAATTAGCAGGACTCGAATACAAATGGATTACCCAAGTACTGAATGCATATGCAACTGAGTGCCATGTTCAAGAGTAACTATGTACGGCCATAACAAAATAGAAACTCTTTCTTTAATGTCCCCATCATGATTGATCAGTGCCTCTTTGCTTTTTAATGAGCCAGAAAAGGGTGACACACGCTTGATATAGCTCATTGGGTGATGAGTCCATTCCCATATGTTTTACGAACCTAAAAAAGGAGGGGTTCGTTCCCAAAAAAGGGTCTTTCATTGTTTAATTTTATGAGTCCAACGAAAGTAAGATCATTTGTCGTTTCATTTTTAGAGAGTATAAAATGACTAATAAGACTCCAAAAGGTCCTTTTTCGTAAATAGGCCTAGTTGGTTCAAAAAAGAGATAACCTACCACTAACTAGTTGATCGTTCTGATACTTTTACAAGCGTGAACGTAACAAGTTTGCTTGGCAATATTTTTGTGTTTATAAGGAGACTAAAAAGATATCAAATATAACTCCGTAACAAGTTCTTTTTTCATAATCCAATTTTAAAGAGTCTGAAAAATAGTAAAAGTACACTCGATACCTATTCATTGAGTTTTAATGAGCATGACAAAAGTATAAAAAGCACTCGAAACCTTTTTCATGTTTGAATCTAGAGCACGAAAAAGCGATAAAGTAAGCTGAAACTAGTTTTCATGTTTTAACCAGAGCATGAAAAATGAAAAGTAAGTTCAACACCAGCTTACTGTTTTTAACTAGCTCAAAGATCAGTTGAAAGAATGCTCAAGGTATTTGCTCCATTTTTTAACAATCTTGGAACATAATAAGAACTATGCTCAAAGGGCCGTTCCATGGTTTAGTGAGCTCGAAACTAAAATAAAGTATGCTCAAAATGAATCCCATTGACGGGTGATTTCCCAACATGGTGTCCAGTGGTTGGTACTTGCTGCCAATATGATTGTCAAGTAGCCAAACTTCAAGATAAAGAGGTAGGGTACATACCCCCCAGGCTTCATTTTGTCTGCTTTACCAACAGATGAAAAGAAGGTTCAAGTATTGAGTCTTGACACAATGGAAGAATACGTTTCATTTTTTATCGAGCTTGACACGAAACATGAACTCTGCTCAAGGTCATTTTTATTTTTTAACGAGCTTGAAACCAAGAATAAACACTGCTCAAAGTGACTTGTTTCATTTTTACACAGGATGGAAATAGAGAATAACAGTGCTTGTGGGGACCTGTTTCATTTTTACACAAGATTGAAAGAGAAAGTAACTATGCTTGAGGGGACCTATTTCATTTTTACACAAGCTTGAAATAGAAAGTAACTATGCTTAGGGACATCTATTTCATTTTTCAACGAGCTTGACACAGAAATGGAACTTTTCTCACATTGTCTGTTTCATTTTTAATGAGATTGACACAGAAAGGAACTATGCTCATCAACATCTGTTTCATTTTTTAACGAGCTTGACATAGAGAAAAGGAACCTTTGCTCACAACTAGGAATTTCTAATCCAACATGATGTCGAGAGGTTGGTGGGTTGCCCCCTTACATAAGAATCTAACGACTTAACTCCAGTAAGATGTTCAGAGGATGGAGCCATGCCCCCCATTTTACCTATGATGGGAAGAAGCTAATTAGAAGGGGAAGGAACCACAAGAACATGTGGGACATTTAGGGAAGCCTGATGGCTAGGAGTCATACAATGATCAAGTTTAACAAAGGAAAGCTGATCAACAGTCACAATATTCCCATAATGGGGAAAATACATCACTCGAAAGAGTGTGGACACAACAAATTTCATGGCGTAAACATAATCATGTCTAAGGAGAAGATTAAAATCTAAGGGACCTTGGACTACCATAACATCGATACAGACAGTTCTTCCTTCCAAAGTAATAGGAAACTGAGGAAGGATCCCTAAAGGCACTATAGGTCTTCGATTAAAAGCCAGTATGTGATCAGTGGCTGGCAGAAGTGGAGGGGAACCTATGGCTTACCAAGCAGTAGAGGATAGAATACCAACAAAAGCCCCTTCGTCAACAATAGTGTGGAGTATACTCTTAGCAGTAATTCACATAGATATCTGGAAAGGAACACTCGAATGAAGACGAGATTCTGTTAGGTTACTCTAGTCAAAGGAAATAACCTCACTACTTGGAGAGGGTTTTGTCGAAAGAGACAAAATTTCCTCTTGCATAGAACAATAAGAACTAACTACAAAAACTTCAGCTGGATGGTTTTCACTCTTGATTAGAAGAGAGGGACAAGACGAAGACTGTGTCGAAGGGAATACTTCAGTCTCAACACTCTCTGACAAAAGAGTGGGATTGGGTGGAGATGGCATCGACTCGACCACTTTAAATTCACTCTCCAAGGGGAGAGTAGGATTGACCAAGGTTGGAACTGGATTGACCTCTTTGACTTCACTCTTCAACGGAAGAGTGGGATTGACCAAGGATGGACTTGGATCGACCACTTGATTAACCAATGGGATGTCAAGGGACAACTTACAATAACTGGTTGGAAGCCGTTGTTGGGGAACAATAATATCTTCCAACAACCTAGAAGCTTCATTAATGCGGGGATACAGGTAAGTATGGTGCATATCGTTACATAGCAAGCAAGGATAACCAAAGAGTCACTGGTTGATGGGGCATCATCAACCATAGCAACCGACAGTACATGAAGGAACTGCACAAACCCCAGATTACAGTGCAGGAAATAAACGACAACTGCCATGCTTAAGGACGCCAAAACATGTCACAAACTTACACACAATTACTAAATGATTTTAAACCTAATCTAGCGTTAATTTTATCTTGAGCGGTTAAGTGGATGCATGATGTGTAGACAGGAAATGTAAAAGAATGGAAATCCTAGCTACATGACAATGGACATTTCTCTTTCGATGAAAGCTACCTAAGGTAGGGAAAGAGTTTTGTGTTAAAGAAGATATAAATCAGAGATCTAAGAAAACGAAGTTCTAATCAAAGCCAAGTATGAAGCTTAATAGATCAATATCAATCACAATTCTTGAAATTAGCTATGGATTCATACACGTTGCTAGGGGGTATTTTTTTTTTTTTTTTTTAAATTTTCTTCTCTTTTGATTGACTTTCCTCTTATTAATTTGTTACAGTGGTCTAGGAACTAAAAACACAATCTCACAAAGAATTCAGACAAATGCATAAAATTGGAAAAATGGTGCTGCAATGGATGTATCAGCTCTGTATAATCAAATGAAAGAATTATGATACAATACAATGATCATGCTAGATGCATGAATGCCAAGCCAATTCGAATTCCCAAGGAGGTCATTTGAATTGAATGAATGGGTGTAGATTCACTGATTGTAAGCCACAGTAAAAACACTAGTTAACCAAATTATCAAGTGCCGATTGACTCAACTGAGTCCTAAATAATGTCAGAGTGCAATTAATGATTGAGTCTAACTGAAATTAGCTCAAACACATGTCACTGCATGCCAACCAACAAGTGGTATCGCATCAATAACTCCAATGAACCCCGATGAGGTTAACTGAAGTCAAAATGGTCATCAGAAGTGGTTGTAGGTGCCTGTGTTAGCTCCAGTTCATAAATAATCATTAAAAATAATTAAATAATAAATGGAGGTGCCTTCACCACTTAACTTAACTGATTTTAACCATCAGTTATCGATTAGGTGCATTTATGACACTCAAATCACTCCTGGAGTGCTCCAGTTGGCCTCCCCAAATGAAGGAGAAGGCTTAGTTGGCCTCCTTGACTGAAGGTAGGCATGGGCGTGCTCATGATGATGTCATATAGTGCTCCTCTAATGTCAATTAAGTCAATAAAACTTAGGATAGTGGTTTAACAAGGCCAAATTGACAAAATTAAGTGTGCATGGTGGGTAAATGTCTCCAACACCCCCCTTAAGCTATACTCAGGAGAAGTAGAAACATAAAGTGCATGAAATGCTAGGGACCCAACAACAAAGGCCATAGGTCACCCTGTACAATAAAGTTATTGCTTGATATAACCAAGGAAATGGGAAAAACCTCATGGGAAAAATACCCCCCTCAAACTAAACAATAAATCAAGAAATTTTGGTTCTTCTATGCAGCAGCATCTTGAGACTGTGCATGTGAACGTATGAATCCAAACTAAATGAATATGTTTGGATGAATATTCATCTTTGGAAGAAGAAGAATGTGCTCAAATGAATCAGGAACATAGACAGCTGCAGGATGAAAATTGGACCCATGTAGAGCAACTGAAATCAACTGACAAGAGAGAAAAAGTGCTTGAGGATTTGAACCATGTGTGGAACACTCAAGAAACTGATATGTTGCAGCCTTGAACAGAAAACCATGAGTGGTAAAATCAGCCCCAACTCTTAGGAGCAAGTGTCCAAGCGGATGCAGAATGTCTTCCTCTTTACTAGTTTTGTGAGGAGATGAGCATGTGACCTAAGGTAGAGAAGCCCTGGGACTGTGGAGAGCGAATGCTTGAGCTCCATAATCTGATATAGCTTCATAAATAGCTAATTATTCACAAAATTAAATATCAACAACCTCATAACAGGAAACTAACACCAAATCCCCACAAGCAGTTTTGAAGAGAAATTGCGGTACTTGATTTTTCACACCGAAATTGGTGAGAGCAACTTCAAGCATGGATGAAAGCTCTTGGATTTTAAAATTTGAACCAAATATTATCCTATCAGAAATTAAATCAGATCTAGATAGGTTCATAGCAGATCCAAAATTGTGAAATGAAATCAAATCCCCAGCAGCAGTTTCGAAGGAGACTTGCGGTACTTGTTTCTTCACACCGTTGATCAGAACAGCTACAAGCAGTATTGAAGGTTTATGAACCTGAAATTTTGAACCAAAAAATATCAGATCAGATCCAAATAAGATCATATCAGATCCAATAAGGTTCATATCAGATCCAAAATTATGGTCAACTGAGACGGTGGATGCACAGCCTCTTCTTCTTCAAAATTCTGAATTTTGGTGCACACAATCTTGGAGGATTTTGATGGAAGATCTAGGTCATGGGTAGAGAATGTGTCACTCTTATAATCTGATATTTCTTCCAAAATATCCAAGGTTTTACATATTTTCACACCAGCATAAACATTAGAGGGAGAAAAATCAAATTTCTCTTCACTTTCGGAAGCAATTACTGGAAAATTTTGCATAGAATTCAAAGGAAAATCAATGGTGAATCTTTGCATGGAAGTGCAGCAGTGTTTTTCTTCAATATCAAAGATTCGAATGTATTCTTTTGTTTCAGCAATATGAGGATATGAGATATCAGAGATCTCACAAACTTCTAGAGCATCAGGAGAAGGAGTCACTGCAAGGAGACTTTCTTCAATTTGAATTGATTGTGTAGAAGATTCTGCTTCTTCTTCATCTTGAACAACCTCATCAGAGAGAGTAGAGACTGAAAATTTTGAGTAAAGAACTTGTGTGGTGGTGGATGTGATCTCCAAAGCGATATTATGATCCTCATTTTTCTTGCCAAAGGTTTTGTCCAATTTTGTCCAGAGATCCTTTGGGTATCCAACAGAACCAATAAGGTAGCGCAAGCTAGGAGAAAGGGCCAGACATATTGCTCCAAAATATCTATCACTATCATTTATCTAGTGATTCTCATACTCATAAGACTCTTTTCCAAGTCCAATAGACACCTCATAGATACCTCATCTCTTTAGAGATGCAATCATCTTCAACTTCCATTCTGAATAGCTTGTGAATGAGGTGAGAAGAGGGACTGATGAATCCATTCGAAGCTGTGCCTGTTAAAACCTGCAAATCACAACAAAAGGGGAACTGTAGGGTTGGACAACTTGCACATTTTAGGCTTTCATTACACCCAACATAGTTTATCAAGCAATCTTGATCAACAATTCCTTTACTTGGGGTATTAAGTGGTAAGCCTTGGCTTCTGGTGCAATGTTGGAATTTTGAGCTTTTGCTCAATTTTTCATGCAAGATCTATCAAAAAAATTGTTTTTGAGAGATCTAAGCTTTGTCTCACCATGAGATATGATACCATATTAATTTGTCATAGTGGTCTAGGAACTAAAAACACAGTCTCACAAAGAATTTAGACAAATATGCATAAAATTGGCAAAATGGTGTTGCAATGGAAGGAGCAGCTCTATCTAATCAAATGAAAGAATGATGATACAATACAATGATCATGCCAGATGCATGAATTCCAAGACAATTCAAATTCCCAAGGAGGTCATTTGAATTGAATGAATGGGTGTAGCTTCACTGACTGTAAGCCATAGTAAACACACTAGTTAACCAATTGATCAAGTGCTGATTGAATCAACTGAGTCCTAACTGAAGTCATACTGCAATGAATGACTGAGTCTAATTGAAAGTATCTCAAACACATGTCACTGCATGCCAACCAATAAGTGGTAGCGCATCAATAACTCCAATGAACCCCGATGAGGTTAACTGAAGTCAAACTAGTCATCAAAAGTGGTTGCAGGTGCCTGTGTTAGCTCCAGTTCATAAATAATCATTAAAAATAATTAAATAATGAATGGAGGCACCTTCACCACTTAACTTAACTGATTGTAACCATCAGTTATCAATTAGGTGCATTTATGACACTTAGATCACTCCCAGAGTGCTCCAGTTGGCCTCCCCAAATGAAGGAGAAGGCTTAGTTGGCCTCCTTGACTGAAGGTAGGCATGGGTGTGCTCATGCTGATGCCATACAGTGCTCCTCTGATGTCAATTAAGTCAATAAAACTTAGGATAGTGGTTTAACATGGCCAAATTGACCAAATTAAGTGTGCATGGTAGGTAAATATCTCCAACACCTCTTCAAACAAACATGAATTTGAACAATGAGGAAAAGGATAATTCTCTTTTCAGATCTACAAACAGAAAAAGAGAGAGTATCTACAACACTCCATTCATTTAGAAACCAAAAGGAATACGACAAGCACACAAACAACTACAAACAATTAAGAATTGCTCCAAAACAACCAAAATGCAACCAAAACTCAATGATTGAGGAGAGGAAGGGTTTGGAGATCAGATTTGACTATCTAAACAGATTTGAAGAGCTCTAGAAATGTGACTAGGAATGGCAAGGAAGAGCTAATAAGTGGAGGATTGAAATTGTCTACCACAACTAAGTCATTCACTTGACTAGTAAAGCATCCCAAAATTAACAAAATCAACTCCAAACAGAGATAATGTTGGGTCTAGGGGTGTATGACTATCATATGTAGCCTAAACACCACAATATATCAAACCAAAACCCAAAAGAGAAGGAAATCAAGCTAAAAACCAAGTTTCAAAGGGTGGTGCACTTTCTTATACTACACTAGAGCACCTAAGAGGGGTAGGTGCACTTACAACACTACACCAGAATGTCAATGATACACCTACTATACTGCACAAGAGCGCCTACGACGCACTTGCTACACTGCACCAAAGTACCATGGTGCACCTACTACATTGCACGGAAGTGCCAACGGTGCACTGTTTATCAAGGCCAAGAGTGCCTATAGAGCCAAAACTTATGAAACTAGAAATTAATACCAGCGACGCTCTATCCACACAATCCAGGTGCGTTGGTGGAGAAATAGAGGGTAAAAGCTAGATTTCTTGTGGAAGAAGGGAAGAAGGTTTGATAGTGATCCAAAGAGAATCAAGAGGATGTAAGGCACTCTTCAAAGACAAAATATAAAGGAGGGAAGGTATCTAGAGGCTAGAAAAAGGATTGAGAAAGAGATATGAAATAAAAAAGAATAGAAATCAGATCTATGTACATCCCCAATATGGTCGCCAAATTTGTTATCGGGTAAATCTGCTCAAGCGAACCCAAGCCAGATCTCCCTACTCCAAGTGGATCTAGAACAAATCAAGTACACAATAAAATCTACTTTCCTAGATGAAATGGAAATTCTAGTTAATAGGTAGATCTCTTACCTACAATATGCAAATCCTCTTCTCTTTTTGTTGATCCAAGATCCGGTGCCTTCAGATCTCCAGCTACAAAACCCTGTAGAGCAAGTGGAAACAAGCAAACAATGCATGTGTATCCAAACATGAATTGATCTAAGCTAATAGTTAAGGAAGAAAACTCTAAACATCATTAACACAACAATATTTATGGAAATGTATTTGTATTAATGTAATCGAGGAGATACATAGAATTACATAGGAGAGAACATCACAACCTAGCCTTAACGCTGCAATATTCCATCCAAAAATCCAAGCCAAAGCCTCCAAAACAATATAATAGTCTCCTAAAGGATGATATGGATCACCTAGAAATTCCACTAGCATAATAGTACCATAGTCCTCCCTCCCTTCACAATGGAGAGAGGGTTTAATTTATAAGTCTAAAGGGATAGAGTAGGTTGAGGATTAGGAGGAGGATTCTAAGGGAGCTTTCCCATAGGTTAGGAACCGAATTCCACCTCAGCTAGATGATAGGGATATACCTCCACCTCATCCACCTTCAACAAGGGTCTCGAAGCTCCATTTTTTGCCCTCAAAACGCCGCCGACGCACCTTCCATGAAGGGAAAGAACACCATCGATGCACCTACCAGTAAAAGACAAAGCATCGGCACTGGTGCACCTAGCGTTAAGGGAAAGAGAACCATTGGCACACCTAGCATGAAGGGAAAGAGCGTCAACCTTCCTAAAGACGGTAAAAAGTAGGAAAAACCTCAACCTTAATCAACTTTAGCAGAGGGAAATTTGGGGATTATGCAAAGGGTTGACACATGGTTCAAACGGACAATGTTTCAGTGTAACACGAAGCTTGTGCAAGATTCAATTGGAAAATAGGAACTTTCTTGATTGGTTTTTAAAGACCTTGCTACCACCCATAGCCAAGGACGTCACCTTTGAACGCTCCCAATTCGAGGAAGAGGCTATATTAAAGGCCCAACAATTTAAATTGACCTATGCTCATCTAGGATACCTATTCACCATCCTTCCTGATGCTCCCCGTGTCAATTCCTCTCACCGCGACGTGTTGGGGGAATCACATACTATGAATTGAATCATAGGTTCTGTCTCTCAACATCCACAGTGTTTTGCGGCACCTCCTATGATGCCACCACACCCAAGCAATACACCTAGTGTTGCACAATTGAATCGAGTCCCCAATTACTCATGGATGGTGGCCCAGTCTAGAGCCACACCTTCTTATGCATAGCTTGCACCAACTCAGTATGCCCACGCACCAACTTGGCTGACACATCCGTATTCAAGACCAATGACTAGATTCATAGCCCCCCCAACTTACTATGCGGCACCCATGCAAGCCGCTTTGGTGCCTGCCCCATCTCTGCGAACATTTGTGGGACAATTTTTTACACTGCAAACTCTTCCCAACCAACCCACCCCCAATAACCAACAAGGGAAAGGTAAGAAAAACTGCGGAAGTAACCGAGGTAACAACTAACCACAAGGAGGTGGGAAACAACCTAACCCTCCTAACAACAATGGTGCTAACCCGCTAGCCCAAAAACTTGAAGAGCCTAATCGATCGGGACTGACTGCTTCCTTATGGACTAATCATCCGTGTAAGTTATGGAATGTTTATAGTCATTATACTCATGAATGCCCACATATGAACCATGTCAAGCAGTTTATCCAAAATGAAGCTCAAAAGGACACAAATGTGCCAACACAGGATCAAACCAACCCAGCAGCACTTGGCCCTCCACCCATGGTGCTCCAAAATCTATTACCTCTCCAAGGATTGGTAGCAACCACACCTATTCCCCCACCTTCTCCTGCAACTCCCATCGCAGCCTCGTCTACAGAGACAAGTGTTCATCACCTGCTGGAAATGACAACTGAAGAAGTCAATCCGAAGACTAGATGCAATCAGTATGGATCCACCACGGAGACTGCTGACCCATCAACAACATCAACCTCCAACATTGCCAACATTCCCCTCCACTTACCTACACCCCCCTTTGATGGGGAAATGAAAGGTCCATGATTTCCACTACGACGTATCGCCAATAATGCAACTATGCGAGCTGCTTCAAACTACAACATTGTTGATGACTTGGCTCAATAACCCATAACCATGTCCACTCTAGTAGTGCTCAATACCTGCTCGTCGCAACAAAAAGCATTGTTATATGCCCTTGGTGCCATGGATCCCTCCGGCTCCAGATTGATCATGTTTGATTTGGATCGCGACGAACCCAAGATGTCGTCTACTATGGCCTTCCAGATTCTAGCCTCAATTCAGAATTTGGTCGTACACCGCTGCATAGTTGATGAAGGGGCATCTAGCCGTGTCATGTCAACTAGTGTCTGGCAGACACTCGAGTCCCCCACTCTCCAACCCTCCACTACTACCCTTCATGCCTATGATGGTCGCCCCACCAAAGCTCAGGGCATTCTTCCAAATGTCCTTATATCATTATCTGGTGAAATGATTTTGATTGACATTGAGGTTATCAATGCACAACTTGATTACAACCTCCTCTTGGGACATAGTTACATGCACTCCATGAAAGTCATGGCCTCCACCGTATTTTGTCTCTTGATGTTTCCTCATGATGGAAAGATCGTGACCGTTGACCAATTGATGTACTACGATCCGCAAGGGCTGGCCAAACTAGAACATATTATTACTACCATTGATAGCATGTCAATCCCTTCCTTATCTGCTGTTGGCACATGATTATTCTCCTACACCCATATGATGAACACCTTCTCGGCCTTACCACCTCCATCTATGCCGATTGAAATAGCAGATTTGTGTACAATCACATCTAGTACCATTTCGACCACATCACATTCTTAGTCACAACCTTAACCTTAGTCACTAGGGAACTATTGGGGTTCATTCCTGATCAACATGATTCTTTTCCTTGTCCTTTTCCTACCATTTGGGATCATGAGTAAGCCTGTCTTTCCAACCTGCAACTTACACGATCTCACACTAGGAGTTCATGTGTTAACTCCCATCCAACCAATTGAGATGATGTCGCACCCACCTTCTGGTTCATCAAATACTTTTCCCATCTCCAGTTCTGCCCCTCTTCCTCCAAAAGAGACTGGGGGCAAGGCCACCAAAACTACAACCAATACTATTGACATGATCTCTAGAACTAGTTTCCCTTCTGCCTCGGCGGTCTTGGAAGATCTACATGATCTATCCCGACACCACTACCGCAATGACAGAGAGATCGATATGGCTGCTACTAGTTTTACCCCATTCCCTTTAAAACATAGTGTGGAATCAATTCTTCCCATAGAAGGCCAGGTTTTGTCACCCCGCCTTGCCAACAACCTTCATCTTGGAAAGGGGGAAAACCTCTTCACTGACTTAGACATTCGCCTCTTGTAGAAGCCTCGCAATGGGATCTACCTCAAGATATTCTATGCCTAATATAACCACTATGAGTCACTTATAGTGTAGTTTTTTCTTTTGCTTTGCATCATTTTTTCGCATGAGTTGATGACCCCCTCCAGTATTCGCTTCACGTCTAGTTGTAGTGAGTCCATTGTAGAAATCCATTGCATCATTTCAATGTGAGCAGGTAGATATGATCTCTACCCCTAGATCGCTGGCAGCCCATTGGAGGGTGCAGTCCCACATCTGCACATGCACATCGTATGTCGCACGTATGATCTAGCTACCACCATGCTAGCATACCATCAGGTCCTTAGACCTATTTTGAAGGTCAAGGCCTCTCTGTATCTCCCTGGTTTTTCATGCTCATGTATGGATAATTCTCTACAAGAATAGGAAGCTACCGCCATTATGCAAGAAGCTCCTTGGTTGAGAAACGACTTTGTAGAATGCCTCCCTCCCTAGTGATTCTTTGAACCATTTTTGAGTCACATTGATTTACATACCACCACGAAAATCATACCTGGTATGATGAGCTAGATCCGTACCCATAGGCCTCCATTTGGTCTAGTTTTCCCTATGCACCATTGCACTAGGGGCAACATCATTAGCTACTAGTCAGATTCATCCAAAGTCCATTTAAGACACCATTCATACCACTGTATTCAATTTTATGCCCTCTGTCTTTTGATAAGACCCTTGTATCATGTTTTACCCATGATTTTTTGGACCATTTCTCGGAAGTCACCCTGATTTGCATACCTTGACGTGAGTCTTCCCCTTTTAAACCAGATTGGAAGGTATATTGTCTCATTTTTATTTTATTTATTTATTTATTTATTATTATTATTATTATTATTATTTTTTCAGTTTGTAGTTTGTAGATGTTTAGTCATTTTTTTTTCTAACAATTTGCTGCAGCTCTTTTTTATCCACAGACTCTACCCTTTCATCCTATATACAGAAGGGAGTTGCATCTGCACGTGGCTAGGGATTTTTTCCAACTACGTTGACATAGAGACCATATTTCAAAATGTTTCTGCAAGCCAAATTTCTAGTAAACATGAGAATGAAGACCTTGTAGTAGTTGAAGAAGAAACACGATCAACTTCCCCATCACCACTTGAGCTTCATTAAGTTGGTCCAAGCAAGAAGAAAGAAGATGAGGAGGATCACTTGCAAGAGCCTCATTTTATTGAAGGGTCCTTAAATATGAATGAAAATAAGATCCAAGTGTCCCTTAGCATACTCCGTGACACTCAAGCATTAGTGTCAAATTTTTGTTGGAGAGCTACTTCATGGGAGGAAACATCCTTCCTTGAAGACACGGGGAAGATTCAAAGAGCAATGTGCCACATCAAAGGTAATTTCATGTCTTTGATTTTTGATAGAAACCATTTGTTTGAGATTAATGAATTGTTACATGATGCATACTTGAAGAATAATGAGGATAACAATAAGCTCACAATTCAAAATGAGCAACTTCTTGAAAAGTTGCAAGATACTTGTTTTTCCTCCTATGTTTCAAATTATTAAATGGTAGATTGTTTGGAGGATTCTCATGACATGGTGGATTATGAGAAATGTGGAAATTTGAATGTTCTTGATGTGTTTGAAGATGAACTTAAAGAGATACAAACACTAGATGTGGTGGAAGAGGAACTTAAATTGTCTCTTGATGAAGATTATGCAATTTTTAAAGAAGAGCATGATTCCTCTACATTGGAACCAATATATGACAAAGGTTTCACACTTTTGAAGGAGCTGCATGATACTACCCATATGGATTCTTCCCATGATGAAAATTTTTCACTTTTTGATCATTTGGGTGAGTTAGTTTATTCTCCTACATCCTACAATTCCATGTTTTGCAACATTAGTCTCAACAAAGTATGGGTGAAAGGGTTCTTTTTGATGGTGCCACATGAGGAGTATGGAACTCCTAGATTTACTTTTTATGATTACATGGTTGGAGAATATTCTTGTTCACATTTTCAGCAGCATCCTTTGTTACTTTATGATGATGCACATCTAATTGGAGAGCACTGTTAATTGTTGGAGTGTAATACAAGCAATGGGACCCTCGAATATTTTTTAGTCCCATTGATTTCATTTTTTTTGGGAAACAAGCAGTATGGGAGATGGATTCCTAACTTCATAAAGTTATCTTAATCAGATTAATGCATCAACAAGCATGGTGGTTCCTCTCTTAAATCTTCATGGAATCTCAAAGACTCAAAGTTGGGAAACTCAGTGGCAACTTCAAAGAATCATACAGAAAGCAGGTTCTTCAACACCCATGTTTGAAATTGCTTGAGGACAAGCAATATTGGGAAGGGAGGATTTTTCATGTCCCAAATTTTTCATTGGGTCACAATGGCCTAATCACATTTTCCATATTCATTAGAGTTTGTCAAATTGATGCTAAGGGTCAAATAATTGTTGAGGAGGAAAATTACTAGTTTCCTATGTTGGGGGTGGAAGCTTTGGGATTTGGAATAAGGGGGACAATTAATGTTGTTCAAAAATTAGAATGGCATAAATATTTAATAAAATAGATAAATTAATAAATACAAGAGAAAATTGAAGTGGCAATGGATCATGGAGACACATGGAGACCATGGGGCCCACACAAGATAGAATTTATGTGCCACATGGCATATTCCTCTTGCAATTTCGAATCCATGGGAAGCCTAAATGTTATTGGATGAGTTATAAGGCTAATACAATTGGCCATATACATCATAGGTCAAGTTTGGAAGGAAATGTAACTTACATGGGAGAGGAAGAGTAATTTTAGAGCTAGTGAGACTCTTGGACTAGATTCCCTAGCTATATGAAAACAATGATGAAGATGCTATGACACCTATGACAAAAATCATATCTGAATGCTGACATCTGACATATTTGACATATCAGGTCTAAAAATAGAGCATCCAATAGGGCACTCATGTGAGTTGGGGAAGCTCAATGGGTTCCTACTCAAATTGGGGGAAGATGTAACACTAGGAAAGGGAGGACACATGGAAAATCTTGAGCCCACACCCAAATTCCAATTTTATTGAGTTTGTGGATGAATTAGTAACCTTATAAGGCTAAGGATTTTTATAAAATACAGGAGTCAACCAAGAGAATGGATTTTCTCATTTGATAAATTGTCATTTGCGAATTGTGAGAGCTAGTGGATGACTAGTTTTCTTTCCTTATCCAATTTCGAGGGTGAAATATTCCCATCCAAGTTGGTGTTTGGAGAGGCCACTCAGGTATTTCATGGAGATTTAATATAGTTTTATTTGTAGGTGTACTCTACAGGGCAGCTCATGGTTCCTTCTATTGCAACATGTTCTCTCAACCATTTTTAGTTTTTATGGCATATTCTTGCTCATGGAGGGATTGCGCTTTGGGTGAGCTATTGATTTCTTTGGTGGAGATTATAATGCCCCATTATTTTATGTTCTGATATAAATACTCTGTATTTAAATATCAGAAGTCTCTCAGTTCAAAATACTGAAATATTTCATGTAAAAATGTTAAGCAATGAAGAAATAGTTCCATTTCCCCACTATCTTGTTGTGAATCAATTTGATGTTGATGGATTCGAATGGATAAGTAAAATACTGATGGTTCATGGATGAATGGAATATTATTTATGTATTTAAAGTTCATAATACTCTCAGGTTGAAATAACCAAAATATTTCATGTATAAATGTTAAATAATGAAGAAACATTGCCATTTCCCCACTACCTTGTTGTGAACCAATATAATGTTGATAGATTTGAATGGATAAGTGAAATGCTGATGGTTTATGGATGAATTGACTATTATTTATGGATGATATTAGTTTAATGTCCAGTAATTAAGCATTTGGAGTTAGTTTGTTGAGTTTCATAGCATTTGGAGAAGTTTGCCTATCAATTCCCCAAGGTTGAAACTAGTCTTTTTGCATATGATTTAGAGGAGTTATAGCAGACATTAAAAGTTGAATGGTGATGCATATGAGTTAATATTTATTTCCTTTACATTTCCCCTACTTCCATTCAGAAATTTGACTTGGCTTGAGTGCATTTGGGAAGCCATTTTCAGTATTCATTGTGGGGGAATTAGAACCCCAAATTACTAGTCAAAACTCCTATCTTGACCAGAATATTAAACAAGTTTGCAGAAGCCTTTAGAGGGACATAAATATTCCATGAAAATAATATTCAAACCTTAATATCATTCATATACCTTCTGTGAATATTTTGGATCATTTGGACCAATTTGGAGACCTAGACATCAAAACTAGTCAAAGGTAAAATTAGGGAAACAAGTGAAAAATTGGTCATTTAATAAAATTTCTTAAAAAGGGACATTATGCATATATAGCCCCAATATTTATCTCAACTGATCAAGCACCCGTCTCTTAATCGCCTCAGCTAGATGAGGTCGTGGGTTCAAATCTCCTCGACCCTCTTGGGGTTATGCTTGTGTTAAGCTGAAAGGCGTGAGGCCCCTTCGGGTGGGTCCGCCTAGAACTATTCCATGGATGTAACTAGGGTCAAACCGAAGTGAACCAAACAAAAAATCCATACAAAAACAATGGAGTGATCTACAATGGAGTATGTGCTTCCTTGGAGATCACCCTCCTTTTGAAGGAAAAAAAACGCAAAGGTATATGGGAGACCTTGCAAAATCCCTTCCCCCATATATATATATCTCTTAAG
>LPNX010431302.1:199400-216982 GCA_001517045.1 Pseudotsuga menziesii | reverse complement strand
ATATATATACATATGTATATATTTATTTTTACTTTTTATTTTCATCTCTCTCTCTCTCTCTCTATATATATATATATATACAAAGAGAGAGAGAGAGAGGGGTGGGGGAGTGGTGCACCTTGTGTGTTTTACTTAAGAGATATATATATTTTGGGGAAGGGATTTTGCAAGGTCTCCCATATACCTTTGGATTTTTTTCCTTCAAAAGGAGGGTGATCTCCAAGGAAGCACAAACTCCATTGTAGATCACTCCACTGTTTTTGTATGGATTTTTGTTTGGAGATGATCTCTGAAACCATATATTCGACCTTGTAATATTGCATTTTTTGTTGCATGAAGAGGGTGATCTCCCCACATAGAATCCTCTCATCCTTTATTGAAATTTTCTATATTGTCATGTAGAAACTAGAGGGTGATTTCTCTTTAGAATCGACCCATGCAAATTGTTGGGTATTTATTTTGATGAAGGGTAGTTTCTATATAAGAATCGACCCTCCTTTACATTGTATATTGGTTACCGAGAAGTAGAGGGTGATCTCTATAGGTTGACCCCTTGGATCATGTTTATGATTGACAAAGAATGAGGATGACAGATCAATCCCTATGATCTTGTTTGTTGTTGACAAAAAATAGAATGGCACTCTCTGAGAGATTTGACCCATTTTTTTCTCTTGATCTTCCCATTGTGTTGCGGCCTATATGAATATTTGTCTTCCTTTACTTTGAAAAAGAAGGGTGTTATGCCCATTGCATGTGGTTTATATGCCTTCATTGGTTTGACATCATTTGATTTCTAAAATAAGGCTATGTTATCATTTGAATGCTCCATATATTATTTTATACTTCGTTGCTTTCAGGTGTGGAGGGTGACCTGCCATTACATGCCATTGTTTTTTCCTTGGAGGTTGATTTACCATTGCATGCCCTTATTTTCTCCATTGCATACATGTTATTGATTTAGAGTTTCTAAATGATGAATTGTTAGGCCATCTCCTTTAGGAGGTGACCCTCTACTACTTTATTTGATGTGCATTAAATTGTTGGGGAATGCATTTACGTTTTAAGTATATTGTTGTAGAGAACAATCGATCTCTTGCATGTGTTCACCATGTAATATAATGTTGTAGAGAAGCAATTGACCCTCTTGCATGTTTTTTATTATGTAAGTTAGATTGTCCTGAAAGAGGAAATATCTATGTGAGGGAATGACCCTCTTGCATTTCATTTATTGTGTAAAATAGGTTGTTGTGAAAGAGGCAACTTCTGTGTGAGGGAATGACCCACTTGCATGTTGTTTACTGTGTATTGCATATTCGATTATTGTTATTGCAAAAGAAGGGATGACACCACAAGAGAGTTCTCCCTACTAGGTAGTGCAAATTACACTAGTGTTTATCGCAAGAGGAGTGACTCCACAACTGAGTCCCCCCTAGTGTTTACTAAAAAATTGCATTAGCATTTTACTGTTTATTTTGCTTATTGCTATAATTGCAGGAATCAATTATGATCTCTGAAACCAAAGATTCGACCATTTTTGTGTGAGGTATTTTGTTATTACTACATGGGAGTTGGGCGACCTCTATTGAGGAATCGTTATAGTTGATTTTACCACTACAAGTGAATTACACTTGTATGGCCTTCCCCTGTCCCTCTGCAGACTCCTTAGACCCCTTGGACCATTTTTTGTCCTTTGATGTTTCCTTGACCATCCCTAAAAACATGTGAAAATTAATACACGCGACTATTAAAACTATAATCGCATATATATGCGGGTTTGACCCCTAAAATCGTGTACATCAGGATGTGTGCATAATCCAAATACTTTTGGAGTTTTCCTTGACATGGATCCGACTCACTTGACTCCTGGCCTTCCCTATGCCTTGAGATCGCTCGGATTCGACCTTTCATTACCCCTTTGAAAAGCTATATAAGGAACTATATGGTACATTGAAGGCATATGAGAGAATTGAGAGCAAAGAAACTATAGTCCATTATTGCTGGAACTTGTGCTTGAGTCTGGATCCCTTTGTCCCTTGGAGAACTTTTGTGTTCTTCCCAAGCTTTCCTTTTGCTTGTGAGCTTGCTATCGAGAGATGGAGGATTGAGGTGGTGGAGGCCGAAGCGGGGGATTCAGTTTCTCCGGTTTGCAGACGTGCCGACAGAGGTTGTATCCATTGTAATATCTGATTTTATATTAATAGAAATATCTTTTCCTGTCCAATAATGTATGTTTGAATGAATATTTTATCCATGGATGTTTTCAAATGCTTATACATTGTTGATTATATATGCTAGAATAGATCTAACACCAATATATATAGTATGCTTGTCTTGTTTACTTGTTGTTGAGGAAGTGATTTATCAATTCAAGCGGAAGTTGGAAAGCTCAATGGGGATTTACTTCAACCGTCTGGAATAAGGTACGAGGTTTGATCCTTTAGTGTTAGATATTTAATTTCTATTGCATATTGGAAAGGATTGATTTCTGGAGTCAAGCTGTCTGTTGTGGTACCCCAAGCCATAGAAATTTCTCTCCGTAATAGGTATCAACCCATACCGTAATCTTAATGTTATGAAATTATTCTCCAATTGTTGCGTTTTTGTTGTCTATCGAAACTGAGATTTCATTAGTATTATTGTTGCCATGTTTTTCTTCCATAAGAGCCAAGAGTTTGATAGACGTTTTTAATGCTCTTGCAACGTATATAAGGGCGACCTCGAGAAGAGGTTTGGACTAGTGAATCTAATATTCTCATTGTTGTAAAGTGAGGTGATTCACGAGTAAGGTCGAGCCCTCTTGTGTTGTTTATGTCTTTGTATGTGAAGATAGGGATACATGCGAGGAAAGGGCAATTCATTGGTTATGTCTCATGTTAAAGGGTTGGGAGTCTAGTGTTTAGACCACATTGAGAAATTTTATTAGGGAGTTTTTATTATGCCTTCACTCATTTCCTAGCTCAGAGGTGGCCTCTCGGTAGAAATAGTACATGACGGATAGGGAACCTACAATTGGGAGGAAAGTTGCATATACACATTCAAATGTACAAGAAATTTATGCAATCTAAGTATCATCTTCACTGCTTCAATGCTATTTGATAAATGTTGTTCACTTACTTTTAGTTGGTTGTTGATAATCATATGAATATAACGTGTATTATTAGGGTATGAATGTGGTTCATTTACATTTTTTGTTCATAATCATGTGAAGATAATGTGTAAGGTTATCACATAAATGTTGTTCCATCATGTTTAGTTAGCTTCTAGTAATCATGTGGTGATAATAATTCAAATACTTTGTATGTATATGTGTAATATTGATGTAGTTCCATAGAAACAAGCAAAATAGACTCAATGCCTGAATATTATTGTATGGTTGCGAGAATTCAAATGCAACAAAACTAATGAATTACTATATTCTTCGATTTTATATAATATATTATTATCCAAAAAGTATAGGCTTATGATTTTTCTTACATTCCTTGAGATAATCTTAAATGGCTAGCTAACCTTTATATTTTAGTTAATGAATGGATGATTTTGAACTAATATAGTATACCAAAAATGATGGAAACTATGTCATTGAGGTTCAACATATACGTGCACTTACTTAAATGACGTGATGTATTTGTAATTACATATTGTATGATTGTTATATAGGTGTACATTGCGCAACCAAGAATGTTAATGTTGTAATGTCATATTTGCACATAGTTAGAACACAAGGAATAATGGATAATGCATACTCATAGGATTGTATACATAATCATAGTGATATATATATATGTGTGTGTGTGTGTCTATATATACATATATGTAGGTGTTATCACTCCAGGAAACTCCTCTAGGTTGTAGCTCGAGGATGCCTTGTAAATTACAATGTTTTTGGGGTTTTCTGATACGGATCAAGTCAGTTGACCTATATAACCTTTCCACTCTCAAGGCATGCATAAAAATCACTCATTTACAAGGCTTTTAGTTACGATTGATCAGAAGTTTGACAATAGGGTGCAGGGATGGAGAACGCACCAGGCTAGCAGACTTACATACAAAACACATGCATATAAATGGCTAAATATTGATGAGGATGGTATTTATCAATCAAATCAAACTAACAAACCGATGGGATGACAACTATCAGTTTTTTAATCAATCTAAAAATGACCTAAATACACATTTAGGCATAAATATAGTAAAGAAAGAGATGATGGCTGAACAGATCACAACAAAAGAGCTTATATCATGAACAAGTAAAATGAGAAGCTTGAAAGCATTATTGGCTTATAAATCCCTGAAGTTGAACCCTTATTATAAAATCGATCATGGGCTTTATAGCCTTCTACAAAAAATGACAGATCTTGAAACTTCGGTTTGTTTTCACAAAAATACTCAGAAGTGATAGTTTTTTTAGATTAGGGTTTAAAACCCTAGCTAATTATTTGTCTATCTATTTCGAAGATCTAGTTCACTGAGCGAACATTTAATAACTGAAGTGGTTGCTAGTGATCACTGCTGTTGGTCTAGTGTAAACTTGCCGCCAAAAGCCAGTGTTTCGGCGGTTAACTGACGTGACCTTTCTTGCTTAATCCGTCGGAGTTTTCTACCCTACCGACGCGATCGGTGATCAAAAGTTATAATCTCTAACCCGTCGGCGCCCAAGGCCTGAATGCTACTGTAGTGTTGGCATCTCAAATTACTAGCGTTGTGACGGTTTCTACTTCGGTGATCGAAAGCTTTGTCCTCTAGCCCATCGACACTCCAAGCCTGAACGTATCGGTGCTTTTCATCACTAGCTTATTGGTGATCGAAAGCTGTAATAACTAATGCATTGAAACCTCAAGGTTAAATGTTGCTGCAGTGTCGGAGATTCAAACAACTAATATTCTCAGCATTGGTGATCAAAACCCCAAGACTGAACGTATCGATGCTTTCAATCGCTAGCTTGTCAGTGATCGAAAGCTGTAATCACTAATGTGTCGAAACTTCTTATCTGAACACTGCCATAGTGTCGAAGCTTTAAACCACTAGCTTCACGATCGAAAATCGGAAGCTCTAGCCACTATCCCATCGGTGCCTTAGACCGGAACGCTGCCACAGTGTCGAAGCTTTAAACCACTAGCTTCACGATCAAAAAATGGAAGCTCTAGCCAATATCACATTGGTGCCTTAGACCAGAATGCTGCCGCAGTGTTGGAGCTTTAAACCACTAGCTTCGCGATCAGAAATCGAAAGCTCTAGCCACTATCCCATCGATGCCTTAGACTGGAACGCTGCCGCAGAAGTGTCTGGAACTGACTAATAGAAGTCATTGAATGAATCATTTGATATATACTTTTAGTTTCTTGGAGCTCTTATTGCACCTGTGTAATTCTTCCAAGCTTGTCAATGTAGTGTAAAAACACGAGGGGGGAAAATTTGCTGTTCTTTTGGTGGTCAGTGTATATGTTACACTCCTTCTTAATCTGCCGAAGAAAACCCCTTTTTGGTGGCTAATGAGATGTTCTGAGCCTCGCCTAAGCCACTGAAAGCTACAACTTGTGAAATTTTTACCCAAATAAAAAAATAGAGGCTTTCAAACTGTCAGTGATATTCATATCCTTCATACTATTAAAATAAATTATTTTGGGAGATAACATCTAGCTCCTACTTAGGGATGGGAACCTCCCAGTGAGGTCCCAAGACCCCCCAGACCAAATGCCTTTCCTGAAAAAGAATAATTGAAGCTATATTCTAGTGTTCCATTGGGCATGGAGTTTATTCTGAAATCAAAGCAACCTACTATCTACTAATTTACAATAACAAGGCCTCCGAGCCTCAAATAAAATATAGTTTCAAGAACCGCCCATTTACCGGGCCATCAAATACCTCTTCACCTTCTAGATTCTACAATTTGAAGGTGTTATTATTATGTACCTACGCTATCACAAAAGATTCAATCCACAAAAAGTCAAATTTTCCATGTTTCCCCTTGTCCTGTCTGACAGCATCCCACTTGAGGATCCAATCTCCAACCTAGAAGTTATCTGACTTTGCTCTTTTGTCAAACATGCCCTTTATCCTCTGTTGATGAGCTTCTAATTTTCCTACAAATTGCTCCCTTATTTGCAGTAATTCTACCAAATCCATCATCCTTCTTACCAAATCATTTGGTTCATCCTCTTCTCCCTGAAAGAACTTTTCCACTGGAAGGATGAGCTGGATAGGAAAGATGGCCTCAGTGCCATAAACTAGTTTGACTGGAGAAGTCCCTATGGATCTTTTGTCTGTTACCCTATCAGCCCATAAAGCAAACTTAAGCTTTGAATCCCAACTCTTTTTATTTGTCTCTAGCAGTTTCCTGATGATTCTGACTAAGATTTTGTTGGATGAATCAGCCAGGCCATTTCCTTGTGGGTAAAAGGATGTGGAGTGCACCAATTGAATACCCATTGATTCACACATTTTAACTAATGCCCCAGCCTTAAAATCTGGTGCATTATCAGTTACTAACCTTACTGGGAAGCCAAACCTGCTAAAGATATTTTCATATAAAAACCTCATTATGACTTGATGAGTGGCATTCCTGGTAGGTATTGCTTCTATCCATTTTGTAAAGTAGTCAGTGGCCACTAAAATCCATTTATGCTATCCATTGGAAGATTGATTTATTTCATCTATGAAATCTAGACCCCATTGCTGGAAAGGCCCATTCACTGTAACAGGCCTAAGGGGCAAGGATTTGAGCTGCTGCTTCCCTATAAATCTTTGGCATTGGTCATAGGCCCTTACAAAAGTGCATACATCAGCAAAGAGGACTGGCCAATAGTATCCCACTCTTAAGATCTTGTGGGTTGTGGTTTTCCAATAGTGGTGGCCTCCACATGTGTTGGAATGAAAGTGATGCATGACCCGCTCTGCTTCCTCTTTATCTAGACACCTTAGCAAAACTCCAGATTGATCTCTCTAGTACAACATTTTGTCAATTATGCAAAATTTAATAGATTTTAGCTTAAGAGCTCATGCTTGTTTAGGAGTGAGATCAGGAGATACTTCTAATTTTTGCAAAAATTGAATGATACCCGAGTACCACTCACATGAAGCTATGTTTTCAGCTACTGATGGAATGTCAATCTGATCTTGATTTACTTCTGTTTTTGCTGCTACCACAGTCTGCACCTTTGCTGATTTGACACATGTGAAATTTATTCCCATCAGTTCACAGTTTTCTTTGGCCATGAGTTTGGTCAGACCTAATCCCTTTACCAGTTTGGTGGGTTTCACTTCTACATCAAACTCAATGAGTTTGGCAATCCACTTAACTCTCCTCCCATCAATGTCAGGCTGAGTCAAAACATCCTTCACAGCAGCTGAAGGGACATATGCAATGACCTTTGCATGGAGAATGTAGATCCTAAAAGTCTTCAAAGATTTTATGAGAGCGTAAGCCTGCTTCTCAATTGGGTCATAATTCAGCTCAAAATCTCTTAGGGTTCTGCTGAAGAATGCAATTGGATGATCAAGACCTTCATCATTCTTTTGTAATAGTACAACTGCCACTGTGTCATAAGATGCAAAAGAGAAAATGTAAAAACCCTTGATGTAGTCGGGACTAATTAGGGTTGGGGCCTCCATGATAGCCTTCTTGATGTCTTCAAAAGAGTTTTTTACTTGGTCAGTCCACTTTATTTCTGCATCCTTTTTCAGCATGACTATTATATGCTTTACCATCTCGGAGAAATTTGGAATGAACCTTATGACAAAGTTTATCTTTCCTAAAAAGGACTGAATGTCTCTTTTTGACCTTGGTATTGACAACTTTTGGATTGCTTCCACCCTCACTGGATTGATCTTTACACCTTCAGCTGAGACTATGTGGCCTAGGAGCTTTCCTTCATTGAGTGCAAACTGGGAATTCTTGGGGTTCATTAATATTCCATACCTTCTTCACTTCAGAAATACCTTCCCTAAATGCTACAAGTGGTCATGATGGATGTGAGAGTAAACTGTTAGGTCATCCAAATATATCAGTAAAAACTTATATTTTAGCCCTACAAAAGCTAGATCCATGGCTCTTTGAAAAGTAGCCCCAACATTCATTAGCCCGAATGGCATTTTAGAATACATGAAGGTGCCCTAGTGGGTGGTAAAGGCAGTCTTCTCTTGGTCATCCGGGTGCACAGCAACTTGGTTGTATCTAAAGAATCCATCAAGGAAGGACATGACCCTATCCCTCGAGACTTTCTGTAGCAGGTGTTCCATCTTGGGCAGTGGGTAGTTGTCTATCTTGGAACACTTGTTTAGGTTTCTAAAATTCACGCACAACCTGATTTCTCCATTTTTCTTTCTTACCACTACTAGGTTTGCAATCCACTTGGAATACCTGAGGGGGATTATGATCTTGGCTTTGAGGAGCTTGTGGATCTCTTTTTCAATCACTGGTAATAGGAGAGGGCTGATGGGTCTCAGCTTCTGTTTGAAAAGGAATGGTGTCCTTCTCTAAAGGAATCTTGTGCTAGATGATGTTGGTGTCATATGTTTTTAGGTCACTATACTCCCATGCAAAGACATCAGCAAACTCTTTTATCAAGCTGCAAAATTCATATTTCTAACTAGCAGTCAAACTAGTGGATAGATTTATTAGTTTTGGATGGCTTTGGCTGCCTATGTTTTGCTCTTGGATAACAAGATCTAGATCCCTTTTGGCAGGCTTGAAAGGGATGTCATTGTGATCAAACAGTTCTTCCAATGGTACTATACCTTGGGGTATGTAGTTGTTGGGAAATTGGACAATGTTTTGATCAGCCACTTTATCTTTTAACTTGGGTTGTTTGGATTCCTCCATGTTTAGGTTTTCCTAGTCTATGTGTATGTTAGAGAATTCATCTACTAACTGAAGGAATTTACTAAGCTCATCATCATTCTCGAACACCCTCCAGAATTTTACATTATCTGGCATAGAGGGTCTATACCTGACATTAACATCATATCTGATCTTAGGGGGTAAAGGAGGAACAAACAGACTTGCAGAGACAATTAGGGAATCATCCAGGTGATTCAAAGCCCTGGGAATATATGACAGTTCAAAAAAACATAAATGAGTCTCTGAGTTTCCATACCTCATCCCTGTAGGCCTTCAGTCCGATATTTTTTGTTTGAAAAGTGTTCTTGACCTACTGTATTATGAGATCTGCATCTCCAAAAATATTCATGCACATGATCCCCATCTCCTTGGTAGCTTTAACTCCTAGCAGCAAGGCTTCATATTCTGCTATGTTGTTAGTGGTTTTAAAATCAAGCTTATAAGACAGGTGAATGTTTTCCTTAGATGGGGAGATCAATACTACACCTGCACCTGCTGAGCTTTGAGTGCTAGCCCCATCAAAATACGTGGTGCAAATTACTGTTGTTACTTCTTTGGGCTGCTGACAGGTGGGCTTAGTGAGATGAACTAAAGTATGCTAAGTATCATCTATTTGCAAAATGCAAGACCCAAAATCAGTGTCCACTGCATAGATGGGGTGATTCATTGAGTGGCTCTCCTTGCTTATAATGTATGCTATATGATTTCCCCTGTATAGCCTCTTAGTTTCCCCTCCAAACATGGGAATGGTGGCATATGCGAGATCCATTTGAAGGGTGCCACCTAGTATTTTGATCCATGACCGAGAGAGCAAGAGGCCGAATTTTGGAGGGATATCAACCACTACAATGTCCATCATGACGCTTTTCGAAGGTAGCTGAGTTATGTTCACATCAAGGTCTTTGATGAGGCCCAAGCACTTGACCTTCCTGGAGTCAAAGGAGAATAAATCATGGTAGGTCTTGGTGATGCTGAGGTCAAGTTCATCCATCATAGCTTTTGGCATTAGGTTATGAGAGGCTCCTTAATCCAACAGGTAGTTATGGATTATTTTATCATGTATATTCAAGGATATGTAGAATGGTGGGCATGAGTCCTTTATGTATTCAATCATGGGGCCCAAGGTCACAATAGGCTTGTCATCTTGCAAGTTCACAAATTCAGTGTCAATGTGCACCTTGGGCTGAAGGGAATTCATAATGGAGGACTTGAAGGCATCATTTTTCATTAGCTCAATTAGAGGGAAAGGGATTTTCAATCTTTGAATTTCAGACTCAAGGTTGAAAGAATAATGTAGCCTATAAGGAAAACTTACCTCATGAGCTGTAGGTTTTAGTTGGACTTGATCAGGTGTGGCTAAAGGTGTTGGTTTATGCAATGCTTTGGATGGGGCAACCACTTTCTTTGGTAAAACAACAACCTTTCTAGTTGGTGCAGTAGGCTGCTTGACAGGTACACCATTCTTCTTGAGAGGAGCAACCAGCCTAGACCTCAGTTTGTAACCTCCCTGACCATCAACCTGATAGACAACCTCTTCAGTGATTTGCTAATCAATCAGGGCTTCCTCATATTCTTCCTGTGTTAGAAAAGAATAGCCCACCTCATCCTCCATGCAGTGGATATTTTCTTCATCTTCTCCTTCTTCTTCAATGAATTCTGGCTTTTCTTCTAATACAACATTTTGAAATGGATCTCTTATCCTCTGGTCTTCCCCTTGATTTCTCTCCCTTCTGAGAATCTAAATTGGTGGGTTTCCTCTTCTATAAGGAACAAAATTTGGGTTTCGAGGAGCAAAGTAATTTGGCCCTTTACCCCTCACCGGTAGATGTCCTTGGTCCTTCAACTTAGACATTTCAGCAGTCAGGTTATCTAAAAGTTTGGTCATTTTGTCAATCTTTCTCTCTGATGCTGAAGCCCCATAAGAGTCTCTTGGCTGTTTTTTCCTATCTATATTCCCTTTGACCTTCTGAGATGCCAGAATGTTTGACTCTACCTCTAGGGAAGCATCCTGCATGAGTGACAAGGAGACAAACCTCCTTTCTCTGAGAAGTAGGAATAAATTAGAGTCAAAGGAATTTGCATAAGTTATCCTAGCTAAGGTATCGGTGGGCTTAATCTCAGTGGGGATCTTGCTGTACATGTTGTTGAATCTCTTGGTAAAGTTGGAGACAGACTCCCCATTTTCTCTTTTTAGGTTGCTGAATTCTGTGATATAGTAGAGGTGGTCTCTCCTCTCTCCCCAATGCTTTAGGAAAAATCCATCTAGGGCCTCTATGCTTGCCACTGACCTAGCAGGTAGTTCCTTAAACCACTTTCTAGCCTGGCCATCTAGGCTTTACACAAAAACCCTGGTCCATACATCTTCTTGTTCTATGTTAATGTTTTCAGCATAGCTGTAAAAATCCTCTAGATGTTATTCAGCCGTGAAATCCCCTTCCCCTATAAACTTAGGCATATACTTGAGATAATCCCCAGTAGGCATGGCTACGAGAGGATTTGGCAAAATTAAGGGTGCATACCTAGCTACCAGGATCCTTTCCATGTTGGTCAATTAAGGGGCAGCCATATTGGAAATGGGTATGAATAGGGTTGTGGAAGGTAGCACTGATGAAGATACTTGCTGAGAAGGTGGTGGTATACTTATCCCAGTGGAGTCACCTGGGATTGGATCTTCACAAGTAGTAGTGCTTGAAGATGCCCAACCCCTAGATTTTTCTGATGTATCTAAAAATTCCTGGGAATTAAGAATTTCAACAGAAGAAATAATAGCAGAAAGATTTCTTGAAATACCTGATGTAGATTTTTATGCAGCACTACTAGTCTGTCTTAGTAAAGCCCTAGATTTCCTCAAAATTTCTTCTGGATCTGAAACAGGCGTTGTTGGTGTCCCCTTTGGGTTTGCTTTGGTACTTGGTCTTCTTGAAGCCACCTTATATCAATGGAGTCACTAGATAGATGATTATAACCATAATACTATTCAAGCTTTGTCTATCATCAAAGCATGGATCTATGTCGTCTCCCAAGGAAGCTGAGCTTTAATCTCCTCTCCCCAGCAGCGACGCCAATTTGTTATCACTCCAGGAAACTCCTCTAGGTTGTAGCTCGAGGATGCCTAGTAACTTACAATGTTTTTGGGATTTTATGATACAGATCAAGTCAGTTGACCTATATAACCTTTCCACTGTCAAGGCATGCATAAAACTCACTCATTTATAAGGCTTTTAGTTACGATTGCTAAGAAGTTCGACAATAGGGTGCAGGGATGAAGAATGCACCAGGATAGCAGACTTACATATAAAACACATGCATATAAATGGATAAATCCTAATGAGGATGGTATTTATCAATCAAATCGAACTAACAAACAGATGGGATGACAGCTATCAACTTTTTAATCAATCTGAAAATCACCTAAATACACATTTAGGCATAAATACAGTAAAGAAAGAGATGATGGCTGAACAGATCACAACAAAAGCGCTTATATCATGAACAAGTAAAATGAGAAGCTTGAAAGCATTATCGACTTATAAATCCCCAAAGATGAACCCTTATTATAAAATTGATCATGGGCTTTATAGCCTTCTACAAAAAAGGTCAAATCTTGATCTTTGGTCTGTTTTCACAAAAAATACTCAGAAGTGATAGTTTTTTCAGATTAGGGTTTAAAACCCTAGATAACTATTTGTCTATCTATTTCAAAGATCTAGTTCACTGAGCGAACATTTAATAACTGAAGTGGTTGCTAGTGATTGTTGTTGTTGGTCTAGTTTAAACTTGCCACCAAAAGCCAGTGTTTCGGCAGTTAACTGACGTGACCTTTCTTGCTTAATCCATCGGAGTTTTCTACCCTATCGCCACGGTCGGTGATCGGAAGTTATAACCTCTAATACATTGGTGCCCCAGGCCTGAATGCTGCTGCAGTGTCAGCGTCTCAAATTACTAGCGTCGCAACAGTTTCTACATCGGCAATCGAAAGCTCTGTCCTCTAGCCCATCGACACTCCAAGCCTGAATGTATCGGTGCTTTCCATCACTAGCTTGTCGGCAGTCGAAAGCTGTAATAACTAATGCATCGAAACCTGAAGGCTGAATGCTTCTATAGTGTTGGAGATTCAAATGACTAATATTCTTAGCATTAGCAATCGAAACCCCAAGACTGAACGTATCAGTGCTTTCAATCGCTAGCTTGTCGATGATCGAAAGCTGTAATCACTAATGTGTCGAAACTTCTTATCCGAATGATGCCGCAGTGTTGGAGCTTTAAACCACTAGCTTCGCAATCGGAAATCGAAAGCACTAGCCACTATCCCATCGGCACCTTAGACCGAAACGCTGCCGCAATGTCGGAGCTTTAAACCACTAGCTTTGTGATTGAAAATCAGAAGCTCTAGCCACTATCCCATCAGTGCCTTAGACCAAAATGTTGCCGCAATGTCGGAGCTTTAAACCACTAGCTTCGCGATAAAAAATCGGAAGCTCTAGACACTATCCCATCGACGCCTTAGACTGAAACGTTGCCGCAAAAGTGTCTGGAACTGACTGATATAAGCCATTGAATGACTCATTTCGTTTATAATTTCAGTTTTTTGGAGCTCTTATTGCACCTGCATAATTTCCCAAGCTTGTCACTGTAGTGTAAAAACACTAGGGGGAAAAATTTGCTGTTCTTTCGGTGGTCAGTGTATATGTTGCACTCCTTCTTAATCTGGTGAAGAAAACCCCTTTTCAATGGCTAATGAGATGTTCTAAGCCTCTCCTAAGCCATCGAAAGCTACAACTTGTGAAATTTTTACCCAAATAAAAAAACAGAGGCTTTCAAACTTTTAGTGATATTCATATCCTTCATACTATCAAAATAAATTATTTTGGGAGATAATAGTAGGTATGTATATGCATATGTATACATAGATATATGTATACACACACACACACACACACATCTATGTATATATGCAATATAAAATATATGTATATATGTATGTATATACATACATATATATTATGTATACATATATTTGCAACAACTTGACATTGCACCTATGTCAATTTGAGCATCTAGATAATATTTCTTATATCTAGGAACTTTGATCCCAACGCTAATAACCATTCTGTCACCAATGCTTTTCTGTTTGAGTTCAGGAACAACTATTTCTGAAGATTATACTTCTTCAGGCTTTATTTGAGCTTTTGCTAACATAATAGCAGTATATTGTGAATTTAGCATATCAAGTATGTTCATTGATATTTGTATTGATTCTACTAAATTTTCTATTTGAACTCTTTTTTCTTTAATATCTGCTTCATACATTTTATTTGGGATACTAAGTAATCTGTTTTAGGATTTTGGGGATTTAGTGAGTACTTTCCTTTTGTAGTTGTTTCAACAACAAGCTCATTGTATTCTTCCTCATATTCAATTTCAAGTTCCCAAAGCGGTGTTTGTGCTAGCAGTTTCTTCTTCAAATTATCTATCTTGCCTTGTAATCTTCTTCGGATTGTTGTCATACTGATAGGAACTTTTTTCCTTTGAATTTCTAATTCCTGGATTTGTTCTAGAATGCTAGACTATAGTCTAGAAAACATAAAACAATCATTCAATTTTTTTTTATCATCATCTATATCTCGATCCTGCTGAAGATTCAATTTATTCACAAACACACAAATTTATTCTTCTTCATTTCAGACGAACTTGAGACAGAGAAGTATTCATCATTGCTATCCACAACATTTACTAAATCCCATTCTATAGGATCAAGATCATTAGAGAAAATGGAAAAAAATTTCATTTGAATTTTTCCTTTTTTGTTTGGACATTTATTAGCCCAGTGACCCTTTTTTCTACAAATAAAACATGTTGCGGTTTTTCTTGGTGTTTCTCTTCTTTTGAAAATAGTATTTTTCTTTTATGGGGAGAAGATGTCGGATTTTCATTAGATTTGTAACTAGATCTATATTTATATGTGGATATGGATCCACCACGCTTCCTTTTGGATCATGAACAAGAGGATTTACTAGAACATTTAGAAGGAGTCTTAAAACAACCGTAATTATAAGTCTCTTGAAATAGTTGCAAAGAGATGGATTGATGAGAAACTACTTTTGTAGATTTTTGTGAGTATGCATTGCAACACATTATTGTTGCAAGGAAGTTAGGAATTGTGGAGGTAAAGCAGCAAAGGACAAGTCAAAATTGATTTTGTTAGCAGAAAGATATCTGCCTAGTAAATCAGGTATTTTTCCTGGAAGTGAAGAAACATAATGCCTTAGATAGGAAACATTATGAGGGTCAACTGTCTTATATATCAGACTATGCATTGTACAATATTAATCATCCAAGAGATTAAGATCACAGAGTTTCTGTCTCATAAATGATTGGGCATGGAATGAAGAATCAAGTGGAGTAGCTCCGATGAATTCATTTGACAAGAATTCCATTAATGCAGCCAAAGGATGTTGGTCTTGTAGGATAATGTTTATTTAATTTTCAGTTAACATCTCCCACCATAGTTTAGCTAAACCAGTAAATCCCCATGTAACCTGGATAGCAATTTATTTCTATCAAGATTTGGACTCGGCTTTCTTTTGCAATGCCCATGCATTGAGTTTTTCAAGCTGGATTAACACTTGATTGTGATTTAAAAAATATACCTTAAATATCAAATTAGTGGCAAATCCTCTATTTAAAGATTTAGAGGATGTATCTGGATTATCTTGTACCTCTGCTGTTTCTAAGGTATTTTTCCATCTTTGAAATTATGACTTTCGTTGATGCTTGATACCCTCACCTTTGTTTCTAGGAAATTTGTTTTGAAAATTAGCATTTTAATTTCTTTTAGTTTTCCTTTCTGAAGTTCGTTCATCATTCATTTCATCATCGAAATGATCCTTTGATTTCATCATTTTGATTTCTGCAATTTTCATATATGATATTCTATTTCTTAATAACAAATATTTCTCTTGGGCAATGCTTATTCCTTTATGGATTCTCCTCATTGTATTGTCGGATTCAATTTGTTTCAACACTAGATCAGTAGAAGATCTGGATCTAGTATTTTTAGTAGAAGATAAAATCTTATAAGCTTCTTTATCAATCTGAACATAATTTGGAGGAGATGGAGGTGTCAACATTCCTTGAAAACAAGATACCGATTTTCTAATCATCTCCAATTGATCATTAATTCTTTCCAACTTATTATGTTGTTCTTCTCCCAGAAGAACTTGAGACTGATGCAACTTGGATACATGATATTTGAGATCTATGACATCTTTAGTCAATTTTTCTAGTTGTTGACACATGCAAACTGAATTATAATTTTCAAAATTTTGCAGTTTAGTTTGCTCAGAGGGTTCTGGTTCTCCTAGATTTCTATAATGCACAAACTGCAAATCTGTCTGTACTTGAAAAAATAATAAATATTTTTCAAGTATTTAATGGTTCAAGTCTTGAATCAAGCAGTGTGATGGAAGAGTCTTTAGACATCATCTTGACATCTTTTGTAGGAATCAAGATTTGGATACATTCAGAATAGTCGGAGTGTTGTCCATTATGAGAAGAGGACTGATCATAAACTATTTGAAACTTTTGTTTTTGTTTTTCATCTGTACAATATTGGAAGACACTTGATGGACGAAAGACATGACTTTGAGTATGTTGACGGTATCGATATCTATTAGTCATTTCGGGAATAGCTACAGAGAAACTATTTCTTTGTTTTCACTAGGAAATCACGATAACTGAGGTTTGGCTGGTTTTTTAATAGTAGAAGGAAAACTAGGTTGAGATTGGAACCTTGGTTGAGAAGAAAATCTCAAGCCGGTACTGCCATTTATTTCAGGTATGACTCTTAGTTGTCGTGGTTGAATGGACAACTAAGGATATTTTTAAGATAAAGGTTGATATTCATTATTCCACTCATCGGGTAATGTAACTTTAGAAAATAATATTTGTAACGAAGTAGTATTTCCATATTCGACTATAACACCTTCTTGTAAAGCTCGTTTATTAAGACTAGGATTGATAGTAGGCATAGTAGTGGTGAAAACCTTATGCGGATTGTACTATGGAGTTGGGCAATGTGGGTTCCATCAGCAGCATCAAAACCATGAAATTGGATAAAAGATTGTAAAAATTCATTTATATAAGGATCTATCAAATATACTTGATATCTTGGTACTAAGGATGACCATACATGACCATTATTTAGGGGAATTTGATATCCTCCCAACAAGGCGTCTTCGAATTTGTTCAGTCTAGTATCTAGGACACAGTTTAGACATGAAGTATTTAGTTCGGGTCTGACTAAAGGATTGATACTGAATTGGATTAATCCAATATGAAAATATTTGTAACATATACATATACATACATATACAATATAATATATATGTAATGTATATATATGTGTGTGTGTGTGTACGTACATACATAATATATACATACATACATATATACATATATATTATATATATATACATATATACTATATTGTATATATACATATATGTATATATGCACATATATACATATCTATATACATATATCTATGTATATGTGTATGTATATAGATATATATATGTATATGTGTATGTATATATGTATATGTATGCATATGTATGTATATGTGTATATACATATGTATATGTGTACATACATATATATATACACATATCTATACATATGTATGTATGTATATATATACATATGTATGTATGTATATATATACATATGTATGTATGTATATATA
>LPNX010431302.1:180578-199376 GCA_001517045.1 Pseudotsuga menziesii | reverse complement strand
TGATTGATTGCATACCTAGAAGGTGTGATGTTAATGATTAAATGACTAACCTTTATAAACCTCTATTATGAATAGTAAACTCATGTATCAAGATGCAAACATTATGAATTGATGTTCTTATACTTAGTGTGCATTTAGCTTACCTACAATTGATTTGATAAACAATGGTTGACTATGAGAACATGACCTTGACATGCAAATAGGCGCAAGGATGATTGTTGAATGTTCCACCTAGTTAATCCCCATAAATGATTTTGTTACAATATGATGACTGCACTTATTTTATTCGATCACACCAATGCATTAGTTCTCTTGAATGTGTATTCTTTCATCTAATTAAGGTATAAAGGAATTTTTTTACACCCCATACCCCAACTAGTTACCAAGGGTATCAGTATATTACATCGTGATTTGATGTTCTATAGCTGCAATGAAAATGAATCACATACTAGAGTAGAAGAGAGAAAGGATGACCCCCTGGTAACCAATCACTTGCCTTAGTGTCTATTGTATTCCATGACTTGATGTTCTATAGTTTCAATGGAAGTGAATCACGTACTAGAGTATAATAGAGAAAGAAGATGACCCTCTAGTAACCAATCACTTGCCTTAGCATCTATTGTTCTCCATGATTTGATGTTTTATAGTTGCAATGAAAATGAATCACATTTTAAAGTAGAAGACATAAAAAAGACGACCCTTTAATAGCCAATCACTTTCCTTGGTGTTTATTATTCAACCTTCACTTGTCAATTGTCTCTCTCTAGAAGATCCAAAGACACGATGAACTAGCAAGGCCTATTATTCTAACACCTTCCCCATCAACACAATTCCCTAGATATTTAGGAGGTGGAATTATAGTACACCCCCCATAATTTCAAATTCCTAAAACCCAAACATAAATCAAAGCTTCATAAACTTAGCTTCTACATCGCTTTTCTCCATTGTAATTATCGATGCATTTATAGACTTTTGTGAATCAAGGTAAGACAAACGAGGGTCACAACCACATCATATAAGAACCAAAGGAGCCGAATCATTTTCGACTATTGCATAAGCTAACCTGCTTGGAGTTTATCATGTCATTGGTATAGAGCCATAATTAGATGAGAATAATTTTAATGGAGCACATGAAAAATGAAGGACATTTACTTTTTATAGTGTCAAAGGAATCCAAAGAGTACCACCTTAGTCGATATATTAAATTTTCCATCGAAGTTTCAACTTTAAAATGTCAATACCTATTCTTTAGCATGCTTGCTTTTCTTCTAGATTTTTTTTCTATAGCTTTCATCTTATAGCAATACATGTTAGCAACAATGGGGACATTACCACCTCATAGATATTGTTATATTTATTAAAATGTTTAATATAACTATTAAAATCATTAAATTTATTAAATTTGATAGTGAATTTGTTTCAAATTTTACCTCTCTATAGAGTTCTTTGTGTCTCACTTAGTTTTTTTTGTTTGTAAATAAGTCTTTGTATTACAATTTTTTCAAAAGATTACATAGCATAAAAATTAATGGCCTTGTTGGTGCATAGACACAACCATCCTCCATATATTCACTTCAAGACCCTTCAAAATTTCGATTACTAGCAAACCCCTCCAAACTAAATATCCCCCAAGCTACTATTACAGAGAGCCACTTCAACCTTCAACAAAACATTGTGAGACCTTGAAATTTCCTTATTAGACCACCTATAGACTGCTAGAACAAAAAACCCACACATAAAGAAAAATTCAAGCAAACTTATATTGTCATAGTATTCGTCGACTAACAATCATGACAGTAACATAAAAACAAAGCCAAAAGGAATACCCATCCAAAAGAACAAGGAATAATATGCCATTAGATGTTCACACTATGCTTTGGTTCGAAGGAAGGGATTGGGAAACACACACAACCTGCATTGGAACCAACACCATCAGAGGCCATCACCTCCATTGAATGAGCATTCTTACTTCGCCCAGGGTCCTGAGCACCCAAGACGCTCACCTCTAGAGACAATGTAGGGGTTAGGTAAAGTTGAATGCCTAACTTACCTACAATAAGATCAATCTTTTGGTGCATGAGCCTGTTGTATTCAGTTTTCTCTTTCCAGGTCCTGATTGGTTCCTTATCGCCATCTTCCTTAATCTCCCATTCCATGAGAATGCTCGTAACGAGACCCTTCATGACCCAAAAAGGTGGCCATTATTCTGTTGTTGGCCGAGAGACGACCATCAGTCGAACCCAAACCTAAGACCCATTCAACCACCTCTTGCTTTAACTCTTATGAGGTCATGGATTTGACATGCTCCCACAGGTCCTGTTCCACCCTCTTAATTTCCTCCTTGATAGACAAAGGGATTCTATTGCTGAAGAAACAAGAAACCTCATAGGATTTATTCTACTCCCTCTTGACATTTGGGGCTTTACCTTTTTCTTGGCTCTCAACACCTTCTGCAGGTTCTGCCTCTAGGGAGCCATGCATATCCTACTTAACACACAATGACTAGTCTCACTACCCTTTCCTTTATCAGTACTTTGTTCTTACTCAAAACATGAAATAAACACAAAACAAATTCAGAAAAGCACAAACCTTTCTGCCTTTCTTATAGCAATTTCATTTGGTCCTACCATAAACACCACCATGATAGAGCCACCACTCATATTCATTTGTTGGATAAACGTCTCCATCATATTTGGAGCTTCACACAGATCTTCATTAGTCATCCTTTGTATGAGGACCCATCCATGTTCTTTTCTCATAATCATTTGCATAATGTCTTAATGGATTATAATCGTGAGAGTTAAAATGTCTCGTACCATCGCCTTCTATCGACGGTGGTCTGTCTTGAATCTAAATGGGGATTTCCCTCAACATGTGTGGCCTATTGTGGGTCTCATTAGATCTCCATGTGTCAGTACCACCCCGTATGGTAAGCAAGTGTTCTCCACCGCCAGCTGGGTACAGTGGGTGGCCCACTCCCAATTTTTAAGTCCACCATTTTCCCTTCACAATATCATCATCTGATCTAGGAGGATATCAAAGGGTTAAACTTTAAATTCCGTATGAATGACATGGTTACAAAGAGATCGACAAGATGATTCCAATGGTGTGAACGACACCTCAAACAGAGTTTGGATGAGGGAGATAGAGCGTTCTGAAGTTTTGACCAAATAAGGGATTTCATTACAAAAATGGGCAAAAAGGGTGCCACATGGCTTGTACGACGTTGATGTGTCCCATGATGGTGACACATGGCAAATAAGTGATGATGTGGCAACATGATGGTAGTCTGACTAGGAATGTGTTAGCATTGACACAAACCAATGAGGAATGCAGACCAATCCGAGGCCGCCATGTGGGGACTCCTGGTTGGCTAAGGAATGTCTTAGTCAAAGTTTTTGGAGTCCATAGGATTTGACCCCACGGCTTCCCTAATCACTCGACAAAGTCTTCACCACTATACACTGCTGTTCCTTGTTAAAGTGCATGGGGGAAATATTATTTATGTTTGAAAGTTTTTGTATATGAAAAAAAAGGAGCAAGGGTGCATGTCGAGCTTGTGGCCTAGCCCACAGGGATCACGCCACCCCCACACCTCTACATGTGGTCAAGTGCCAAGGAGGATGCATGTGGGTCCATATGAACATGGAGCAAGTCGAGTAAAAGGGAATGTGCATTATTACAAAATTGGTTATGTTGTTAAAAGTGGGTTGTGGTTGGTAACCATATTCCACAAGTTCCAATGTTATGCCAAAGTATTATTACATGGTTACAGCTATATTGTAATGGAATATGCCAATGAATACATTAAGTGGTTTTTTTCTAGAAGAAAAATAGTTGTTCCTTGATATTCAAAAGTGAATCAAAGGTAACTGTTACAAAACTGTGATATCAATATATCACTCCAAATACAGATCCAAAAAAACAGTGCGGGTGCTAAGGGTAATTAGTCATAACAAGTCAACAGATATATTACCAAATTTTCTCTAGGAATACCATCCAAGCATGTCCAAAGAGATAACAGAAATAAACCAACCAATTTATCCAAGGAGGTGCTCGGGAGAGAACTAAAAGACTTTTAATCTCAGAGGAGCTCAGAGTGTCATCCTTTGTCATCCAATAAATGGCTCAACAAGCCCATACTCAGAAGAGGCATAACCAAAAGGTTTATGAGTATCCTACACAATATTTACAGTTCTAAAAGAGTTGTAGCTTACCTCCCCACAATAACAACTTCTTCATAATATTATATTAAGGAAAAGAGGCCTAAAGCCATGGGGAGTGCCTCCTTGAATAAACTATATGCCCTCTTATTGTGTTCCCTATAGACATGCTCGAAGTATAGGGAGAGAAAAGGAGGCTTTCAAATATGTGATACTGTCCCACCAATAATCTAGATCCAGAGCAAAGAGAGATGCCATATACTTTTCCCAATTGATGATTGCTAAAGAGTCACCAAACACATGGAGTGTGGGAATACCAATAGCATCCGCAAAATACAACATAGCCCAAAGATCAAACAATTTTGCTCTTGTGTTCATGCTATGCCTGCATCCCATTTTGAGATAGAAAGTATGGGACTGGCTAATCCCAAGTTTGATACCTGCTTCTCCAATGTTCTTTGATGCATCCCCATAAAAAAATACAGAAGGGTACTTTAAATTCGTTGCATGACCTGTAGTCTTGGATTTTCTTTTTTTTACAAACTGAGGGAAAGGATATAACCTGATCCATTATCCTATTATAGAGAGGGAAAATATCTGGTGGATTATCTTGGAATAAGAACTTGTTGTGATAAATCCATATATTCCATATAAAAAACATGGGCAGATGAAGGCGATCCGGAGTTTGTTAAAACCAAATCTCTAAATTATCCAAGAGATTTGGGCAATTCCAATGAAGTATCAGTTTATAGTTCCTACACAACACATCAATTATATCCCAGGAAAAGGGACACCAATTGAAGATATGGTTCACTGATTCCTCATTTGACTTACATAAGTAACATCTATTAGGACCAAACTGACCTTTTTCTATTTAAGTTATCCTAGGTGTTTATACGGTTCTCCAAGCAAAGCCAAATGAAGCATTTACTTTTTAATGGCATATTACAGTACCATAGCTGAGAATGAGTCTTAACATGATATTTTGGCAGATTTGAAGAAACAATAAGATCATAAGCCATACTTCATGTGACCTGATCATTAATTTTATTGTGCATCCAAAGTAAAGAGTCTTTATCATCCTTTAGTCTGATAACCCCATGAGCCAAGCCTTTGATGTAATTGGTCCATTATGCTTTCCACATACCATCTAAGTCCAGATCCTCTGCAGTTAACCAATAGGACTTTGCATTTGAACCATCGCCATAGTTATGAGCATGGTTGAGAGTGCTAATGCCATAATCAAATAAATATTCCCTCAGCTCCTCCATGAGAACATAGGATGAGTTCTGACTTGCGATGAGGTATATACATAGTCTTATCATTTTCCCATCGCCAACCTTCCATCCCAATTTTATGGTGCTCCACGAGAGAGACCTTATGAAACTATTCTAGAAGAAGGAGGATCCCTGAACAAAATACTTCTGTTTACGCAACCAATCTTCAATAGGCAGGATTTTAAGGTATTTATGGCAAATAATATGGTTCCATGTCCCCATGCCTTTCAATAACATCCAAATTCTTTTCAGTCTAAGAGAAGTACAGAACCAATCCATGTTTTTAATGTTCCATCCCCCATAATCATAGGGTTTAGAGATAGTGTTCCATTCAACAAGGTGCACCTTTCATTTGCTATCCGAGCTTCCCCAAAGAAATGAAAATATACGTTGTCATAGACTATTTAGAATAGACTTGGGGATCCTAGCCAATGCAAGTCATTAAACTGGTAGTATCGATAGTACAGACCCAATGAGTATCAACATTACTCCTAGTGTTAGCATTCTATATGACCAAATACTAGTTCTTTTCTAAAAAAATTTAATGATCCACCTCCAGTCATTGGTGCCATAACCTAGTGGCTTAAGACGGTATCCAAGATGCTTAAATCCTTCAAAAAAAGGCTCCACTTTGAAGGGGAGGATGGACGAGATGATATCCCTTATCTCCTCACTGACTTCATTGTACAAAAAGGACGATTTTTCCACACTAATGCTCATGCCAGAGGATGACCAAAAGAGATCAAGAATGTCCTTATATACCTGCCATTCTTCCATTGTCCCCACGCTGAGCAGAATCACATCATCAACAAAGAGCATATTTGTTAAAGATAGGGTTGAGGAAAATACATTAAGTGGTTATAACATGTGAATGCCAATGACCATGGTTGGGGGTTTAAACATATACCAACTATATGGTTGGGGTGTATTAAAGTGAATCCCAATGAATGTTGATGTGAATAGTATGTTGGGTATGCAACAAGACACTTGGTTGTAACTAAATATTTAATGGAACCCCACGAATGGGCTATGTGCGGCTTGTATGAAAGATGCCAAGGAGGGTCAAATAAAGCTATATAAACCCTATCTTCCTTGGTAGGGGATCATCTAGTTCTTTGTGGAGGAGGGCATGTTCTTGGTGAATCCATTCTCTTGGGAATTCTTTTGGTCAAGAGACATTCTTTTGGAGGTATTCCATTTTTTGGTGGGAGATAACTTTAGAGTTAAGCTTACAAGAGCTTGGGGAGTTCTTGAATACTTTGTCCTCCTTATAGCCATTATTGGGAAAAAGAGAGAAAGGTGTTGTTGTAGCTTTTGTAAGGAGAAGGTGGGGGTACTTATACTTGTTTTTCATCGTCTTCACATTGTGGAGATACTAGTGCAACCCATTTGTGGATTCAAACAATGGTTTCTCTCCATTTTCAGCCACCAAGGTATCAATGTATTGTTGCCATGTATTTTTCCACCATTAGTGTTGAGATTATAAACTGACCTCCATTTTAAAAGTGGGCCCGAAGACATAATTTTTTTTTGGAATGAACTCCATTATCATATGGTGTCTATTGTTTATGAACATTATTTATATTTCATGTATGCGATGCTTCTTATGTTCATTTGAGCTTCATTCGCATTCTTTGTATGCAATTCAATTTATAAGTCATAGAACAAAAATATCCCAGATCATCATTTCTCAACCTCTCCCACATTTTCCATCATGTCAGCCACCTTAATCCCATTTTGGTTGACGTGGCCTAAAGTTCAAGCATGATGCTGACTCAACAAATTTGCTAACTATTACACCTTATGAGTGAGCCACCAGTTGTCTGCCACCTTGGAGAGTTTTTTCCATTCTACAAATTCCTTTCCATTTGCACTATGACCCAGGAAGCTCCATCGATGGATAATGGTTCCATCCTATGGAGAATAACTAATTTCAATCCTTCTAGGAGAGCCTACATTTCTGCTGCATTATTTGTATCCTCACCAATGTAATGAAATAAACCTGCATGATCTCATTGCCTGAGTTCCTCCTGGTGCCACCAAAACCAGTTGGACAAGGTTTACCTTTTGAGTCCCCATCAAATTTCAGTTTGAAGGAGCCATTTAGAGGAGGAAGCCAACAATCTGGGTTGGATGGTGATATCCCCCACTTCTTGCAAAGAATCCCTTGGTTTTCTATAGACACCCCCAATTCTTTCAGAATCATTCTCTCAGCATCACCCATCTGCTAGTTCTAATCATACCATTGGGTTATTATAATGGTCTCCTGGATATGCATATCAATATTTGACCAGAGTTGTCTTTGTGGAGTGTGCACATCCCTAAAGATCCTTTGATTCCATTCTTTCCAAATATCCCACATCAAGAAGCCTGAAAAGGATAACTAGATGAAATTCACAATGGGATTCTGGTACACCATCATTTACCATATTTTGATGGTCTCATTTGATCTCCCTCTAATGCAATTGGACTGTCATAAAATCTCCGCCCCTTTTTCCCATAAACCTGAAAGAAAGGGATAAGAGTTGAGAAGGTGATCCATAGTTTCCTCCTCAACACAACACAAAGGATAATGTGATGGACCAACCACCCTCCATTTTCAAAAATTCTCACCAGACAAGATCCTCATATAGATAACAATCCATATGAATGTCACTACCTTGGGCCAGGGGTTCATCTTCTAGACCATTCCCTAAATTTAATCTTGTCAATTCTCCCAGTTATTAGCCTAGAGATAATAGGCTTCTTTAGTGCTAAAGGTCCCATTCAGTTGATATCCCCATCTCAATTTGTTAGGTCTATCTTGGATTTTTATACACCTTTCCTGAATGTTATCACATATCGACAACCATTCTTCGTCATAGGTCCTTTGAAGCCACCATTCAAGCGGATTCCATTCTTAGTATTTTCATTCCCCACTAGATGGTTTCTAAAATTGATTGAATTTAGTGAGACCCAACACGCTACAACGCACCTTGCTAGTTCCCATATTATCCTAAGCAACGATTGTAGGCATTTGCTACCAAGATTCTGTTAGATTTTAAAAGTTTTATGCCCAACAACAAGAATATCACTGAAAAAATGACAAGCACAACAAGACAAAGAAGACACAAATATTTATCATGGGAAACCCTCATAGGGAAGAAAACCCAACAAAACTTCCTCGATATAGAATCTAACCAAGTACAGTGTGATACCACCATACTAAGGTAGTATTCTTCCTATTACCACCTAAGTTGTACTTAGTGGTTTTTTATCAAGTGAGCCTGGTGAACCGGACAAGGATAACTTGTTCGGACTTCAGAAGACCTTCAGTCTTGCTTCTGGGAAGCTTTGTTGTAAATGTAATAAATGTTCTAGCAAGATAGTGTCTGTAAAAGAATCAGTCTCTTAGACTTTATTTGTCAATCCGATCATCCTAGGGTATTTTTTCCCTTGGATATTATTGGTTTTTGAATAAACGACTAATAATTTCTGAGTTTTTCACTCCATACCTCCAAAGTTGGGGTGGTCGGCTTGGCATTTAGGCCTATTGAGGTTATTAGAGTCTATGTGTGATCCAGATTTATGCAGGAATACAACAGAATACATAAATAACCATAGAAACAAATATGCAGCGAAAATAGCACTTCATTAATCAATAACTGAAACTTGTTTACATACAGAATGGAAATAAACTAGCTAGAGTGCTGGTAGCTTATATCTGAGAAGAGATGTGGTGGCTACATGCCTTTGAAATCTATGTTACAATGAGGATCGGAGGCCTATATATTATTGAGAAACAATGGAAACCCTACACATCCAAAAACCTAACCCTAGGAGGTGAAACGCCTTAATGTGGGCCCCGTTGGGTAACTTGGTACATCAATTTCTTGGGGTCGTAACTTTAGCATACCACCTCCGTTTGACGCGCATGATATATCGTTAGAAAGATCTATTTAAGGAATACATCCATAAATGGAAAATGTTAATTCCAAAATGGACTCATATTTTCTCGACCATTCGATGCCAAAAAAACGTCGTTTAGGGCCTCAAAACGGCTCCAGAAGTTTAGGACCCAAAAATTGCCAAAAATAGTAAATTGTGCTACAATTAAGGAAACTAGAAAAATGAAAGAAACAATGGTGGGGGTCCAAGAGGAATAGGTGGGTGGCCACCAATATCCTCCTGGATCATTCCTCCCCCCTTAGGAAGCAATGGTCCCCATTGCGTTGAGTTCCTCCATGAGATGAGGAAACTTCAATTGAACTTGGTCCCTGGTGAGCCACTTTCCTCGGTGAAGGAGTTGGCCTTCTTTGAAAACTTGATATAGCTGGATCTTCTGCTGGTAGGTGTTATTGATATGTGTGTCCCTAATCTGATCAGCAGTGGCTTGTTCCATGCAGTCGGGGTTTAACTCTGTTGGTGTGAGTTGTTCTGCCACGTCTGATGTGTCGAGTAGAGGTGGAAAGTAGGGCCGAAGGCGGTCCACATTGAACACTGGGTGTAGACCAAGGAATGGTGGAATATTTAGCTCAAAGGCATTGTCCCCGATAGCCTTGGTGATGGTGTATGGCCCATATCAGAGTGGGCGAAGCTTGCGGTGGGGTCCAACGAGGCGCTCCTTCTGCAAATGTAGCCACACTTTGTCGCCCACCCGGAAGTTGTGTTGCACCCGATGCTGATCATGTCGTTGCTTGTAATTAGCATTGGATCTATCCAATATGTCATGAACCTATTGGAGAATGTGTTGAATGCACTCAATGAAGTTGTTTTCCTTGGAAACTTCAGACTGGATATGCACTGAATCAACTTGAGTAGCTGCAAATGGAATGGCTACATCAATAGGACATAGTGGCTGGAATCCCATGCCCACCTAAAAGGGGCTATTATTGGTTGAGATGTGGAGGGCTCGGTTATAGATGTGTTGTACATAGGGGAGGCTCTCATCCCATGTGCGTGGATGCTTTGAGTTGTACATGCGCAAAATGTGTACGATCATCCTGTTGACGACCTCTGTTTAGCCATTAGTCTGGGGATGGAAAGCTGTGGACTCTGTGAGCTTGGTGTCTAGCATTGACCATATGCTAGACCATAATGTACTAAGGAACCTGCTGTCATAGTCTGAGATTATAAACTGTGGGATCCCAAAGTGTACCCACACTTGTTCAAAGAAGAGTTTAGCAGTGGCTTCTACTGTGATATTCTTCTTGCAGGCCGTCATTATGGCCGTCTTTGAGAATATGTCAACAACCAAAAACACACAGTCATTGCCATGCTTAGTAGAAGGAAGGCCTGGCATGTAATCCACGGAGATGGATTCCCAAGGTCGACTAGGGGTAGGAAACGGAGTATAGAGGCCTTGCTTCTTTATGGATGGTTTGGAAATGGCACAGGTAGTGCAGGATTAGATGTAATTCCTGACGTCCTGTCGAAGGTTCAACCAATAGAAATACTTCTGCAGTACTGCCACTGCTTTCTCAACCCCGAAATGCCCAACGACCTGACTGTAGTGCGCTTCCCAAATCATCTTGGCATGCTCACTTGAAGGAACACAAAGGTGTCCCATGTGACACAGTAGAACATCCTGGAGGTGAAATTTTGGAACTTGGTTTCACTCCAAGAGCATCTGGTATGTGTGGCTGAATTCTGGATCGCTCTTGTAGAGAAGCGGCCAATCAGAAGTCTCGTGCTCACAAGAGTTGAGCACGGTCGTTATCGCCACGATCGGTGGTTGAATAAGGTAGTCTGCAACATTATTGGTGCTTCCCTTTTTGTACTTGATGTTCAAATGAAACTGTTGTAGATATGTGGACCACTTCTGATGGCAATCTTTCTGTAACTTCCCTTGTGTCTGCATGAATTGCAGAGGTCGGTGGTCTATGTGGATGATCGTTTCCTTCCCTAAAATGTAATGCTTCCATTGTCGAAAAGCTTGTACAATGGAATATATCTCTTTGTCATAAGTGGGATATTTGCAGACAGTGTCTCACTGTGATATGCCACTGGATGCCCTTGTTGAGTAAGGACTGCCCCAATAGCATAGTTAGAGGCATCTGTCTCGATCTCAAATGGTTGTTGCAAGTCTGGTAATGTGAGCACTGAGGCACAACATAGGTGCTGTTTGAATTCTGCAAATGCCTTTTGTTGAGTTTCTGACCAAAAGAATTTTGCTTTCGCTCCTCCCTTGGTGACTTGACTCAAGGGCCAAGTGATATGAGAGAATCCCAACACAAACCTACGGTAGAAATTAGCAAGGCCCAGAAAGATGTGAAGCTCTGTTAGAGTAGTTGGGGCTGGCTAATCTCGAATGAATTAGATCTTGGTTGGATCAACATGTACCCCACAGTCATCAATAATGTATCCCAGATACTGAACCTGGGTCATGCCAAAAGTACACTTGTCCAAATTGGCACACAACTTGTGCTGCCGCAATGTTTGGAGGACCTGTCAGATGTGGTGGAGGTGCTCTTCCCAAGTCTAGCTGAAGATCAGGATGTCATCCAAGTACACTACTACAAATGAGTTGGTGAATGGCCGCAAGATGTCATCCATTATTCTCATGAAGGTTGCAGGAGCATTCGTCAGCCCAAAAGGCATGACCAACCATTCGAAAAGGCCCTCCTTGGCTTTGAAGGCTATCTTCCACACATCGGTTGGTTCGATCGGTACCTGGTGATACCCAAAATTTAAGTCGATCTTGCTAAAATATTTTACCCCTTGAAGTTGGTCTAGGAGGTCATCAATCCATGGGATTGGGTACCTATTCTGGATAGTGATCTTGTTCAGCGCCCGATAGTCAATACAGAGTCTCCAAGTCCCATCCTTCTTCTGTACCAACACGATTGGGCTCCCATAGGGCGATGAACTTGGCCGTATGTGACCCTTCTATAGTAGCTCCTGAATTTATCTCTTGATTTCATCATTCTCTAGAATAGAATGATGATAGATCGGTCCATTGGGCAGCGATGCACTTGGGGTCAGATCGATGGGGTGGTTTACCTGACAGTGTTGAGGCACCCTAGTGGGTGAGGTGAATATGTCCCGGTACTCCTCCATGACCTTGTCCATTTGTTGTTGTCGTGCGGAGGGGCCCTGTTTGGAGGTTATGGCAATGATCTTCTTCTTTCCCTAAGGGCAGATCATCAAGAAAACAAACTTCCCGGTTTTGGAAATGAGCTTACTGCATTTTTTTGCAGTAACCAAAGAGATAGTGGCAGGGGGTGGTACCTCTGGTATTTTGTACAAATTATTTCCCAACGTAATAATAACAGCGCGAGGCTGGGACTCATACACAACATGTCACTTACATAACTATGGTTGACCTAATAATACATCATAAACATCAAGAGGAGCAATATCACATAATACCTCATCGGTGAAGGGCTTGATGCTATAGGGAAGTCAACACTGCTGGATGACATGGAGATCTCGTCCTTGGTGAGGCCACCTGATGGTGTACGGCTGTGGGTGTGCTATGGTTCGAAAACCAAACCACTTCATGACCTCTACTGAAATAATGTTCTTTTGGCTCCCACTGTCGACAATGAACTGTAGTCGGGAACCCTTTACCCACATCTGGGAGTGGAAAAGACGCTCCTCCTCCTTTGAATCTTCTAGTTCTTCCTTTTGGATATTCATGGTGGCAACTGTGGTGTTGGACTCTGCATCGATAATATTCTTCCCTCTATCATTTCCCTTCTTGGGTTCTAATTCAGTGTCAGGGTATGCATCTGATTACGAAGCCTTTATCTCGGCCACTAGTGACTGCTTAGCCCGACACTCACTTGTGTTTTTGAGTGGGGCTCTTATGGAACTCGCACCACTTTCCTGCTTCCTTCTTCGGCTTTGTAGTGTTGCTCTTTGCTTGTGGATTTGGTAAGTTTTCTTGAGTAGCCATGCCTTGGATGTGTCCTTGGTTCTATGGTTTGGGGGCACCTTTCCCTTGCTTCTATTCCCAGATCCAAAGTCTCGCTTTTTCTATTTGAATTTTTGCTCAATTTTGGCAGCGTACCGATATGTCGTACCAAGCGAGGAGATGTCAAGGAACTCCATTTCCTCCTGAATGTATCTGTGCAGACAACTGTGGTACTTCAGCACTAAATGTTTCTCTGAATCTTTGATACCCAACTTGGTGCATAGGGTATGGAACATATTTGTCAGCTCATGCACATCTTGATCTCTTTGCTGCCGTAGCGTAGTCCATTGGATGTAATTGTCCTCATAGCTCCCCATAGGATAATATTGTCCCTTTATGGCATCTCAGAAAGAATTCCAAGTGGGTATGACTGAGAACAGAGAGAGTTTCTCCTCATCCTTTCTCTCACAGTAGGCTTCCCACCAGTCCTTGACATGGGGGGCGGCTTTGAGTAGAGAAAAAGTAATCTTTTCCCGGTTAGAAAATTCATGAACCGAGAAATATCCTTCTAATAGATTCAACCATTTATCTATGGCATATGAATCTATTCAACCATCACTTGTACCTTAAAAGGGGTTGCACCTCCTGAGTGGCTGCTAGATGCAGATGCGCAGCCAGTGGGAAGTCATTGAAGAATATGGGTGAAGTTATCCATCATCGTGTTCCTTTTTTTTTCAAGGGCCTCCTCGAGCAACATTTTGATAGGATATTCTATGCCCTCATCTTTCTTTTCATCCCCATTGGGTGGCCATCGGGATTTGCGAGGCCGATCTTGCAAAGGTTCAACCAGATCGAGCCCTAACTCTTTATACCCCACCCTCGTTGGGGACATGCAAAGAAGGATCAAGAAAGAGCATATTGCTCTGATACCATTGATCTGGATTTATGTAGGAACACAATAGAATACACAAATAACCATAGAACCAAATATGCAACAGAAATAACACGTCATTTCATTAATCAATAACTGAAACTTATTTACATACAGAATGGAAATAAACTAGCTAGAGTGCTGGTAGCTTATCTTTGAGAAGAGATGTGGCAGCTACATGCCTCTGAACTCTATGTTACAATGAGGCTCGAAGGCCTATATATTATTAAGAAACAATGGAAACCCTACACATCCAAAAAATTAACCCTAGGAGGTGAAACGCCTTAATGTGGGCCCCATTGGGTAACTTGGTACATCAATTTCCCGAGGTTGTAACTTTAGCATACTACCTCTGTTTGATGCACATGATATATTGCTAGAAATATCTATTTAAGGAATACATCCATAAATGCTAAATATTGAGTTCAGAATGGATTATTATTAGCTCGACCATTCGATGCCAAAAAAACGTCGTTTAGGGCTTCAAAACTGCTTCGGAAGTTTAGGACCCGAAAATTGCCAAAAATAGTAAATTGTGATACAACTAAGGAAACTGGAAAACTGAAAGAAACAATGGTGGGTTCCAATAGGAATAGGTGGGTGGCCACCAATATCCTCTTGGATCAATGTGTCAATGTATAAACATGCTAGGCATCATGGTTGAATCATATGAACATGTCTAAGTCCCCCTGGGTTTTTTCAACTTTTTAAAATTTTAAATTATTTTAGTGTTTTTTATTAAAATTGAAAATTTCCAAAACTTAGGCTATTTTTTAATAGTTTAATTGGAAAAATTGGTTTTGTAATAAAAGTGGGATTGGAAGTTGGATTCAGTCATGTAGGTGCTCATTTTCAAGCTAAGAGCACCCAGTAAACCTATAGACCCACCATTTCCTAGTTTTGAGTGATTTTCCATCACTCAGGTCGGAAAGCCCCCAAAAATAATTTATTGATTATTTTAATTAATAAATTGATGAATAATGGAGCAAATCCAAAATCCTAGATCAGTGGATTCTCAGCCGATTTGATTGAAATCAGTCAGATCTGAACCAGATTGACTGGATCTGACAAATCCTTGACTGAAGGAGGTGATATGGACAGATCCAGAGTTGATCTTCAACATCCTTTATGGGGAATTGCACTCTCTCTCTCTCTCCTCCACACATGTGGGCTCGTCTGGATGAGTTTTGGTGGATGCTTTCGTCAATAGGTTGAGGTGTCAGTCAGCTTAGCTCTCCGATTGATAGTTTCACTCAATGAGACTCAGATCTGGCTCAGTTAGACATAGATCAAGCATTGATGGAATCTCCTTCAGCTACAATGGTCTATCTCCTTGGGATTCATGCCCCCCTGGGATGGATCTCCTATTTTTTGTATAAATAAAGCTTAGGCTGCCTCTTCCAAGATAGTTAGAGCTAGATTGAAGGGCTTGCTATTGTAATATTGTATTGATCATCAATTGCTGAAATAAAGAGAAGCTTTGTATGCTAAATTGTGGAGTACCTTTCATGTGTGAATCATCATTATCATGCTGCTTTTGAGGCGAACTGCTATTTTTTTCAATTTTTGCATTAAACTGTTGTCTGCCTGAATGATTATTGGAATCATAGGAATAGATCATTGTAAGTAAGCTTACTTACTCCTATTTTGCTACATATGTTTGAATGAGTGATTCGAAAACAAGATCTTTGCTACTCTATGATGTTAACATGAATTGAATAAAGAGCATGAATGAAGCTCACAACTCCATAAGAAGAGAACCAAACAACATAGACAATACACACATAAAAACAACAAGTTGATAACGAAGTTCATCCAGGATGGACTACGTCTCCGGGCCTGCTTCTCAATAGGAGGGCCGATCTATAATCTCAGCATGAAGGCAAAATACATGGCAATGATACGTTGGCGACAATGGTCAGGAAGAGAACCACTTCCCAAAACACAACAAGACTACTTCCAGCAACTTCGAAGCCTGAAGACGGTGGAAAATGAGTATAAACACTCGTACCTTCCTCCTGCAGAGCTACGCAATCTCCCTTCTCTCCTTTAGATACAAAGTCTCCACTCCAAAGCATGAGTTGCAAATGGCAACTAAGGGGGCTTATATAACCATGACTTACCCCTCTTCACATTTTCCTCATGTTCTCTTTGGTTACAACAAATTTTGCCCAAGAAGGCATATGGTTCCAACTCCCCACACTTGGTTAGGCTCTTCTTAAATTATGTAGTTGACATAGTTACAACTATGCCAACCACATTTTATATTTTTAGAATATTACAATAAAATTCTTTTCCCCCAAAACCACATGGTTCATTGAACCCACAATATGGTTTTTTTTAAACAAATTTGTTATAACGTAAATTGTTTTTAGACCCACTTATAACCCATTTTATATAGTTTGTAATTCGACATGTGCTGAAATAGAGTGCGGGCTCCCGTGCTGGTCGGAGCTCCCGGTCACATTGGAGGAAGAACCAGGGTCAGGGCTAAGCCTCGGCCCCTTTGGGGCTTGAAATGCCACTTTAAATAATATTATTTCTATACATTATACAAACAACACTGCCAGCGTAGTTGGTAAAGGCGCGGAGACAGGGTATGGGAGGTCAGGAGTTTGAAACTGGTGGAGCAGCAACATTTTGGTGGACTTCAATCAATATTGGCCAATCCGGTGCTGCCACATGGCAGTTCCAGATTGGTCCACCTCAACACCCAGTCAGCTGCCAACTCATCTGCCATACTGCCAATTAAGTTGTGTAGTCACCTCCGTACTGACATGTGTCACATTTGGATTGGTCTGTACTACTGGATGGATTGCCACCTCATCGTCTGTACATGACACATGTCACATCCTGATTGGTCCGTAGTGTTGACTGGATTTCCACCTCATCGTCCGTAATGACACGTGTTGCATCCTGATTGGACTGTACTGCCACCTGTATGTCCATACAATTGCCATGTCATCCATCTGTACTGTACGGATGCCACATGTCACCCTACCAGTGGTGCCACATGGCACCCCCATTTTGCCAAATTTGCCTGTTTCATCAATACAACAGAACGCGATAAATTTCTCATACGAAGTCTATTTGAGGTGAAACGAGTGCCGTTGGAATCGTCTTAACAAGCCCTTCGATCTAGTGCTAGTTTTGTTGAGATTGGAGGACTTCAAAAATTTTTCCTTCTTGGATCCTCCTGGATCATTCCTCCCCACTGAGAGGCTTTTGGCCTCCAAAATCCTTTACTAATCAACAGATAGGTTGTTAAATTTTTCATATGCTTAGCTAAGACATCAGCATATCATTTCATTTTTCATAATAAAAGCATATAAAACAGGATCACTGAAAGAAACAGTATCACAAGAACAACACAGATTTATCCTGGGAAAACCCTAAAGGGAAAAACCCAGCAAAAGCTTCCTCAATATAGATGCCCCAAAAGGGAAAAAGGTAAAACCAACAAGGAGATCAAAAACCTGATTCTCCTCCTTCTCCAGCAACTTCTCTCCTCCACAAGTGCGCTATTCCAAGTGAGTGTGTGTGTCACAAATGAGGAGCACTACACCTCTATTTATATTCATCCGTTCACTTAAGTTAACTCATTTGTCATGTCGGCTCAAGTTAACTCATGTAGGCTCGAGTTACACATGTAGGCTCAAGTAACCACACTGGGGTGTTGATGACCCACCTTTACAATTAGAGGGGACTACCTCATGACTCTTATTAGTTCTTCTAATTAGGAGCATCGGGGTACAATGTAATACAAGTGGTTCTCCTGGTAGGTCCATCAGGGACCACAAAAGATACATATAGAATATTCTTCAAATTTACAATATTTCAACACTCCCCCTTAACGAGAAGGGTATTCTACAGCAACATCAACAACAACAAGGGTAGAGGTAAGGGACATCATCAACATCAGTAGGGTAACACATCTATAAATCATTGGAATCTTTTCAACATCAGGTAGTCTTCATCTTCAATCTTCAGTCTTCATCATCAGCAAAATCTTCAGTCTTTGATCAACAACATCTTCAGCATTTTGATCTTTCAATTAGCAACCTCATCTTCAGCACTTGGACCTTTCGATCAGCAACATCGTCAGCACTTTTATTGTTCAATCAGCAACAACATCTTCAGCATTTTGAACTTTCGATCAGCAACAACATCATCATCATCATATTCTGATCAGTCGATCATAATCATCTTCACATTCTGATCTTTCGATCAGAAACATCATCATCATACTCTGATCTTTCGATCAGAAACATCATCATCATACTCTGATCTTTCTTATCTTTCGATCAGAAACATCATCATCATACTCTGATCTTTCGATCAGAAACATCATAATCATAGTGTGTCATCATCATACTATGATCTTTTAGATCAGTACGTCATCATAATCATAGTGCGTCATCATCATACTCTGATCTTTTAGATCAGTATGCCATCATCATCATCAACAACAACCTGCAATCCACAACTCAAAGACAAAAAGTCTTTGGATCACTTTTGGACTTAAAGTCCAGGGGTGATACAATCCCACCACATTCTCGACAACCGAAGTCACCGGATTGATTAAGGGAG
>LPNX010431302.1:0-180395 GCA_001517045.1 Pseudotsuga menziesii | reverse complement strand
GTCCAAGGATGATGCAATCCTACCACATTCTCGATGACCGAAGTCACCGGATACAATTACGGGATAATCACTCCCTATCACTTTAGGACTTGAGTCCAATGATGATGCAATCCTACCACATTCTCGATGACCGAATTCACCGGATACAATTACAGGATAATCACTCCCTATCACTTTAGGACTATGTCCAAGGATGATGCAATCCTACCACATTCTCGAGGACCAAAGCCACCAGATCTATTATGGACATATGTCCTAGGATGATACAATCCCTCTTCATTCTCGAAGACCGAGGTCTCCGGATCACTTTCGGGAAGGTGCCCAAGGATGATACAATCCCATCACGTTCTCGATGACCGAGGTCATCAGATCTATTATGGACAGATGTCCCGAGATGATACAATCCCTCTGCAACATCAATACTCCCCCTTTCGAGGAAGGTCTTTCCGAACAACACCAAGCTTGTCTTGAAAGTGTTCAAACTCTACTCGAGGCATAGGCTTCGTCGGTACATCATCATCCAAACCATCATCATCTACATATTCAATATATGAATACAAATCTATCACCATCTGTATCTCTAGTATGTGAATACTAAAAGCATCATCATCTATATCTTCAGTATAGAAATACTGAAATCATCATCATCTCTATATTTAGTATAGAAATACGGAATCACCATCATCTATATCTACAGTATGTAAATAATGAAATATCATCTATATCTTCAGTATGGGAATAATGAAATCATCATCATCTATATCTTCAATATGGGAATACTGAAACATCATCATCTCTATATTCAGTATAGAAATACTAAATCACCATCATCTGCATCTACAGTATCATTATCTTCATCTTATCTTGTATGTAGAAATACCGGATTTCTACGTGTTACGTGGAACACAGGGTTCTTTGTCATCACAACTATGGTTATCACATAGAATCATTGTTGTATCCATCTTCAGGTCAAAGAGACCTGATATCAGCTTCTGAAGCCATATGGATTCATAACATAGCAGAGCAATCTGCCATGTATTCTGCTTCAACCATGCTAAGAGAAACACTGGACTGTTTCTTGCTAAACCATGAACTCATAGCAGACCTCAAAGCATATACCTGATTTGATTTTCCTATCTGAGATAATTCCAACCCAATTTGCATCTGTGTAGCCATACAATCTATACTCATGGCTACCATCATAGTATAGACCAAAGTCTATAGTCCTTTTCAGATATCTCATCACATGTTTTGCAGCTACTAGGTGAAACCGTCTTGGTTGAACAAGATATTGACTTAAGGCGTTCACAACAAAACAAATGTCTGGTCTAGTATTTGTTAAGTACATCAATGACCCAATGATATGTCTGTAGTGAGTCACATCCACTAACTCTAATGAGTCATCAGCTAACAGCTTCAAGTTGGAGTCCATGGGTGTGGCCATGACTTTGCATTTCAACATATTGAGTCACTTCAATTATCTCTACCACATACTTTCCCTGGTTGAGAAAGATTCATTCTGAACTTTGCCTTACTTCCATACCTAGGAAATAATGCATTAACCCAAGGTCTTTCATCTCAAATTCTTCTGCTAGTTTCCTCTTACTTTCCATGATCTGTTTCTCATTCCCTGTCAAGAATAAGTCATCCACATATAGTAATAGAATGACAGATACATCTTCTACAACCTTGTAGGAAAGGTTAGGATCGACTTCACTCTTGGCAAAGCCCATGCTCATCAGGAAACTATCTATTCTTCCATACCAAGCTCTGGGAGCTTGCTTCAGGCCATAGAGGGCCTTCTTCAACTTGCATACTTGATTCCTTTTGTCTTCAACTTCAAATCCTCGTGACTATTCGATGAAAAACTCTTCCTCAATCATACCATTAAGGAAGGCTTGTCTTTGCTTCATCATGGAAGAAACTACCATGATAGTTTTGAAGGAAATGTACCTTGCTTCCAGAAGTAAGTGTCTCTTCAGAATTAATTCCCTCTTTCTGATAGAAACCTCTAGCCACAACTCTTACCTTACTTCTATCAGCAACATATCTTATCTTGCAAATCCATTTGGAAGATACCACATTCTTGCTTTCTGGTTTGAGTACTATATCCCAAACATCATTCTAGTATCACAACATCTTCTACGGGTTTGTCTTCTTAGGTCATCAACATATCCTAGTATTCTTCATTCAACCTTGAAGGTTGGAACCTACTTTACTCTTGGTAAAGTCTCGATCCATCACAAAGCTATCCATCATGTCATACCATGTCGAACTCAGATATAATTTTCTGTAGTCACTCCCCCTGAAGTGGAGTATCATCTTCCCTCTTCATTCTGTATAGGTGGTTCTATGCTTGATATATACTGGTCAATAGAGTATGTCATGTCATAGTCTATTCTTTCTAGGGAGAATTACAAACCTTGCTTTGTACACTTGTTCCATCATATCGTATACATCATTCCCCATGATCAACTGTTATTCTTTGATCATAGCTTCTTTTATAGCATTCTTTTCTTCATCTTGAGTTATATCTTGTGCCCATGGTGGTCTTCATCCTTCAAGGTGGATCTACCATTCTCTAAATCTCTTTCTTCCATCATGGTGTCTCTGACCCTGGGAGCTTCAAATTCATGTTTATTGGAGTGAATCTTGAATTGTCATCACTTGTTCTTCGGAACAAGTCTCATCCTTCTTTTCTTGTAGGAGGTTGTTCATGATCTTTCCTACAATTCAAATGCACCAATTGCATGGTTAGAACTATTTCATAAAACATATGTATAACGACAAATTCTTATGCATCATGCAACTGTTGAGTCAATACAACATTCATCCATATCTCGCTTAAACTTTCTAGATGCCTTCCATCTCCACCATGACATTATTGATATTGTACACTAATCCAATATGACAGCAAGGAGGTTTGATAAGTAGCAATGGAGAGTTGTATAGCACCATGAGCTACTTACCCATCACATGCATATGAGTAGAATACAGTCATTAATGCAAACAATCTATCATGCATAACACATCACCTGAATATAATCAAATGTATAACAAAACAATATCATGAAATGGCAATTGAATACTTATCTTTATTTGTTTCATGGGTATACTCCTTCTTGAGTCTTCAACTTCATCGTCTTCTTCATCATCATTTCTTATCCAAATGATGAGGTGGATAAGAAGTTCTTCAAGAGTTGAGATCTTCATATTCCTCATTGATTGAGGAATCTTCTTTGGAAGATGAGAGCTTGATCTTCAGAGACGAGCTTCTTCTTCTTCCCAAAGTCGGCTGAAAGTAATCACTTCCTTCTGGAACACATTTCTTAAATGAATGAATTCTATGATCCTGGGAGGCCATTCAAGGTGGCCATCACCACTTCTGCATTCTTCACTTCTTCTTTCCCTGCTTGAAGTTTTTCTTTGATTTGAGAGATCCTTATGACTGCATGGTCTCTGCATTCTGGATCTTCACATTCTTCAGATGGTTTCTTAAGGTCATATTCTGATCTATGTTCTTCCCTTCAAATAGCTTGATCAAGGAATCAAACCTCATCGATATCTTTAGGGAAGAATCTTGTAGTACAAGTTGATTCGTAACTGAATCATCAATGATCTTCTGGGATTTGACCAAGTTCTTCTTGAGAAAGACTTCTAGCCTCATCTTCCTCTGAAACTGGAACCTTTATGCTCATGTAGGTGTCCAATCCATTTTCTTCAGAGAGATCATATACTTCTAGACTTGAGAGTTTTCAACTTCACCAAGCTTATCATCAAGCTGATGTCATAGAGCACTTTGAAAAGAGAACCTCAACTGAACATAGTAAAGGATTAGATCTTACCGATTTGAGGTGTCCGTCCTGGTTCCGGAGCTGGCTGAGCTAGGGTTTGTCATAGAAACCCTAATTTCAAAAACTTGGAATCTTTCAGATATGATTGGCTAGAAAGATATATCTCTTCAAATGGAGCTGTCCAATGTACTCCATTTCTGAAAACAGTGGAGGGAAGCTCCGGGAACATGAAGCCCTAATTTTCCAATTTCTTCAGCAGAAATGCTTGTTAATGTTTCTATGATATCTCTGAAATTTCTGCTCCTATATGTCTGAGATTTTGTACTGAGGTAACCTCGCATGTCCCTGATCCAACACCATAGGTTTCATCAGAATTTGTTTCACAATTTGGTATTTATGATCCTTTTCCCAAGGTGACCTGTTACAGGACTGTTCAGAACAGCAAAGTTGTATGGAATGCCACGTGTCACTGGTTCATCTTCTGAGTCTGATATTCAGACCACCAAAATTAAAGTCAGTTACCTTTCTAGAACATCTTCAAGAATTCCATTTGGACCTCTATAGCCCAATATATTGTAATTCTCCCTAGGTGTCCTGTTTAGGGATGAATTCTGGAAGAGGCCGGAACCCTAACTTGGAAAGAACATATCTCCTGGAATAAAGAGAATCTGAGGATGAATTTTGGACACAGGATTTTATCTTCGACCCCTGCAATTTTCAGCTCCTGATACTTCACCAATCTCAGAATATAGCGAATGTACCAAAACGTAGCATTTTTAGTATTTAGGGTTTTTCTAGCTCGGGGTCAAAATAGGGTTTGACTTTCCCAGAGTTTCACCCAACCAAATTTCTTGATCCAGGTCTCTAAAATTTAGTGTTGATGAGGAGAAAAATCCTATGCTGGTCTCACTCAAAAAATCCTCTTCTGTAGAAATCCCTAATTTCCTCATCGAAAACTGAAAATGCTCGGAATCGAAATCCGCTTCGACAGAAAGATGCACCCTTCAAAGGAGAGTTATCCTAGCCCTCTTTTGCTGATTGATTGTGGAGAGAGAACCAAAAAATAAGAAGCCCTAGCTTCTGTAGCTTGTGAAATCTGCCCTATTTAGGTTAGCTCTGATACCATGTTAAATTTTTCATATGCTTATCTAAGACATCAGTATATCATTTCATTTTTCATAATAAAAGCATATAAAACAGGATCACTGAAAGAAACAGTATCACAAGAACAACACAGATTTATCCTAGGAAAAGCCTAAAGGGAAAAACCCAGCAAAAGCTTCCTCAATATAGATGCCCCAAAAGGGAAAAAGGTAAAACCAACAAGGAGATCAAAAACCTAATTCTCCTCCTTCTCCAGCAACTTCTCTCCTCCACAAGTGCACTATTCCAAGTGAGTGTGTGTGTCACAAATGAGGAGCACTACACCTCTATTTATATTCATCCATTCACTTAAGTTAACTCATTTGTCATGTCGGCTCAAGTTAACTCATGTAGGCTCGAGTTACACATGTAGGCTCAAGTAACTACACTGGGGTGCTGATGAACCACCTTTACAATTAGAGGGGACTACCTCATGACTCTTATTAGTTCTTCCGATTGGGAGCATCGGGGTACAATGTAATACAAGTGGTTCTCCCGATAGGACCATCAGGGACCAAAAAAGATACATATAGAATATTCTTCGAAGTTACAATATTTCAACACAGGTGAGGGAATTTCTCCCTCACTTTCTCCTTCTCGATCCACTTGGATTTGATTGGATGAGTGCCTCTGATGCCCACTCGAAGATAATCAACATCACCTCTGTGAGAAGTCCTTGTCCTTCTGTCCAAGATGACATCTTCCTTTAGCTTATCCATGTACTCAGGAGCAAATTCATCAACTGATGGCAATGAGACATTCTCCCTTTTATCCATGATCATGGGAGGCTCATAGAGTTTCAAGTTCTCCACATTCACCACTGAGTAGATCTACATGTATGGTGGTAGCTCTAAGCGAAAGGAATTTGTCCCAATCTTCTCCAAGATGGTGAAGGGACCATATCTAATGGGCTTGAGCTTCTTTCCTTCTCCTTTCATCCTCTCCTTGCTTATGTGAAGCCACACTTGATATCCTACCTGAAACTGATGATCAAATCTATGCTTGTCATGGTGAGCCTTTTACTGGGCTTGACTCTTCTCCAACTGCTCTTGCACTGCTTGATGTACCTATTGAACTCTTTGAATCAACCTACGGGCTTTGTCTTCATCCTTGGAAGCACTTGAATCACCCTCTTTCCCATAAGTCAAGTCCAATGGAGTCTTTGGCAAGTACCCAAAGCATGTCTCAAATGGCGATATCTGAGTGGAATAATGCATAGCCCTGTTGTAGGCATGCTGCACATACTGGATCTGCTCATCCCATAACTTAGGATGCTTGTTGCAATAACCTCGAAGCAAATGAACAAATTTCCTGTTGACCACCTCTGTCTGTCCGTCGGTCTGTGGATGGAAAGCGGTGATCCTCTTCAGCTTGGTGTCCATCATACACCATAATTTTGTCCAAAACTCTCCAAGGAACCGGGAGTCCTGATCCGAGATAATGGACGTAGGGAGTCCAAAGTGAACCCATACATGCTGAAAGAAAAGAGAAGAAGCCTACTCTACAGTGACCTGCTTTTTACATGGCATAAGAATACACATCTTGCTAAACCTATCCATGACCACATACAAGTAGTCATGACCCCTCCTAGACATAGGAAAACCCCCCACAAAATCCATGGAAATGCTTTCCCAAGGATGGGAAGGAACAGGAAGTGGTGAGTACAACCCCAATTTTGTATTAGTGGGCTTACAATTAGAGCACATCACACACCCCTTTACATATTTTGTTACAATGTCTTTCATGCGAGGCCAATACACAAGTCTTTTCAAATGAGCCAAAGTCTTACCTACCCCAAAATGCCGTGATACAAGAGAAGTATGAGCTTCTCGTATTACATGGACTCTTTCACTCATAGGAACACATAGCTTGCCCAAATGATAGAGCAACTTTCCCTGCAAATAGTAGTCTTCCACCTGTGTGCCATTGGTTAGCTTCTCATAAATCTCCTTGAAATAATCATCAATAGGATACTGCTCAATATAACTTTCATGGGATAAAGAATCATTTTTCAAAACAATAGATGCAACAATAGGAGGTCTAGAAAGCATATCTGCCACTTTGTTACTAGTACTCTTCTTGTACTTGATCACTAGATGGAATTGTTGAAGAAATACCATCCACCTAAAATGACGAGATTACTGGAGCTTAGTCTAGGAATAGAGATACTGCAAGGGCTGATGATCGGTATGGATGATCGTCTCCTTACCCATCAAGTAGTGCTTCCACTTCTTGACACTCTGAACCAAAGCATACAACTCTTTGTCATAGGTGGGGTAGTTGATCATTGCTTGAGTAGAAGTCTCTGAATGGTAGCAAATAGGCTTTCAGTGCTGCATCAATACTGCCCCCATGGCATATCCACTGGCATCTATCTCTATCTCAAATGGCTGCTGCAAATCAGGTAAGGCTAGGACTGGGGCGGTGCTGATCTTTCCCTTCAATGTGTTGAAGGATTTCTGCTGCTTACCTCCCCACTGGAAGGCTTTCTTTACACTTGTTAAGGCATGCAAAGGAGATGCTATGTATGAGAAGTTCTGAATGAACCTTCTCCAATATTGAACAGCTCCTAAAAATCTTCTCACTTCAGTAGTGTTAGTAGGCTTAGGCCAATTGACAATTACATCAACTTTTGAAGGATCAATTTTTAAATTTCCACCTCCTACAATATGACCCAAGTAAACTAATGAAGTTTTTCCAAATTCATACTTTGACAATTTTACATACAATTTCTCCTTTTTCAAAGTATCTAATACTTGCTTTACATGCCCCACATGTGCTTCCCAAGTTTTGCTAAAGACCAAGATATCATCTAAGTATACAATGACAAAATCATCTAAGAATGGTCAGAAAACATCATTCATTACCTGCATGAAGGTTGCAGGTGCAATGCAAAGCCCAAAGGGCATCACCAACCACTCAAATAGACCTTGCTTGTTCTTGAAGGCCATCTTCCACACATCATTTTCTGTAATTCTGATCTAGTGGTAGCCACTGCGCAAATCCAACTTGGTAAAGAACACATCATCTCTCAACTGGTTGAGCAAGTCATCTGTGCGAGGAAGCGGGTATCGATTCTTGATCTTGTTGAGAGCTCGATAGTCAACGCACATCCTCCATGTGCCATCTTTCTTCATCACCAACACAATCGGTGAACCACATGGAGAGGAGCTGGGTCTGATCACTCCTTGGTCCAACAAGTCTTGAACCTGCTTCTTAATCTCTGCCATTTCAACTACGGACAACTTGTACATGCCCACATTAGGAAGAGGGGCATCATGTTGGAGATGGATCTCATGTTGAATCTCCCTTTTGGGAGGCAAACCTGTAGGTTCCTGAAATATTTCATCATAGTTAGCCACAATATCAATCATAGCCTTTTTATGAGAAGGATCACAACCTCTGAAAGCATCGGATGCTTCAGCATCTTTTGCTCTCACAACCATGAGCATGTATCTCTTATTAGTGTTGATGAGTATCTTCATCTGTCCTACACTAACAAGAGTGGTGTTAGCCTTCATACTGTGAGCCCTCACGATGTACTCCACCCCATTTTTGGTGAGATGGTACTTGTTCTCATGACGGAAGAATACTGTTTTTTGATCATACAAGTTTGGGCTTCCCAATACGATACCACATATGTCAAGAGGAACAACATTTAATTCCACCTCCTCGATCAACTTTGAAGCAATAGAAAACCTTAACCTGCATTGCTTAGTCACATGTAGCTTAGCATTATTGCATACCCATCCAAGAGGATAAGGCATGGGGTGAGGTTTAGTCTATATGCCCAACTTCTTAACAACTGATTCTGAGATCAAATTTACTTGAGAACCCAGATCAAATAATGTTTCAATCTTTGTATGCTTAGACACAACTTTGATGTGAAACAACTCACTTCTTCTTTTATCATTTTCTTTAGAAACATGAGTAGAACTTGAACCAGTATGAGGAGTTTTGTTACCTTGCTTTCCCACAGCTGTAATCATGGTTTCATCACCTGAGTCGGAACCCAAATATCTTTGTGCTGTTGCAATGGTCTTTTTCTTCTTTTTGCCTCCATAATGCTTTGGCCTCTGTTCAGGATGCAACTTCCAACAACTTTCTTTATCATGCCCATCAGTGTCGCAATGTTTGCAATGGAGCTTTGCTCCTTCCTTCTTGGTAGTAGTTGTCTTCTTGCTCTTGTCTTTGTTTTTGGACTTGTGGTTGTTGTTGGGCTTGAAAGGCTTCTTTGAATGGTCTTCTTGCAAATGCTTCCCCCTGCTCTCAAGATGAGTATCCTGAACACTTGCTTCATCCACACTAGTAGGATTCAACAACAGCAAAGTATGGCATAGATAATGATGAAGAGCACCAATGTACTTCAAAAGAGTGTCAAGAGAATCTAAACAAATATTCAACTCTAAAGATTTCTTTCTAAATTCTATAGTAAAACTCTGAACACTCTGACCCTTGCCTTGTCTAAAACTTTGCCAATCCATCATAGCCTTTTGAACAAAACCCAACAGATAAAATTGCTTACATAAAGTAGAAATGAAAGCAGACCACGATGAGAGAAGATTACCCATTTGTTTGCTACCTTGCTGAAGCTTGCTTTCCCACCATACAAGCGCGGTGCCTGTCAGCCGAAGTGAAGCCAACTGAATCTTGACATCTTCTTCTTTGGTCTGTTGGACTCGGCAATAGACCTCAATTTGCCTTATCCAATGGTTCAACTTCTCTGCATTCGCTTCCCCATTGAACATGGGCAAATCAAAGTTCACATCGAGCTTCAATAAGGGCTTCTTTTGAGGCTCTTTGTGAGGAACCTTGGAATGCTGAGAATGAGATGAGGAAGAAGCACTTGAACTTGTGCTTGAAGATGAAGGTGAAGAGGGAGGCTCAAGAGGCTCTTCGCCACCTCCTCCTTGGTTAACTGAAGCGTTTCCTTTGTCCTTCACTTCTTTGTCTTCCTTCTTTACTTCACTGCCTTTTCTTTCTTTTGCCATGCGTTCTTCATAGTCTGCAAACAACTTGTATACCTTGTTGGCCATCATGTAGAAGACCTTGTGAAAGTTTGCCTCCATATCGATTCGGGCATCATTAGCATCCATCTTCCTCCTTCGGTGTGCACGTCCGATCTCGGAATTGTAAGGCTCTAATGTACCCTCACTATCTTACAGTTTAGCCCTTGTGAGCATCCACACTCACAATCCAATGTCAAATAAACCTACTCTGATACCACATGATCCAAAAACAAGATCTTTGCTACTCTATGATGTTAACATGAATTGCATAAAGAGCATGAATGAAGCTCACAAATCCATAAGAAGAGGACCAAACAGCATAGACAATACGCACATAAAAACAACAAGTTGATAACGAAGTTTGTCTAGGATGGACTACGTCTCCGGGCCTTCTTCTCAATAGGAGGGCCGATCTATAATCTCAGCATGAAGGAAAAATACATGGCAATGATACAATGATACCTTGGCGACAATGGTCAGGAAGAGAACTGCTGCCCAAAACACAACAAGACTGCTTCCAGCAACTCCGAAGTCTGAAGACGGTGGAAAATGAGTATAAACACTTGTACCTTCCTCCTGCAGAGCTATGCAATCTCCCTTCTCTCCTTTAGCTACAAAGTCTCCACTCCAAAGCATGAGTGGCAAATGGCAACTAAGGGGGCTTATATAGCCATGACTTGCCCCTCTTCACATTTTCCTCATGTTCTCTTTGGTTACAACAAATTTTGCCAAAGAAGGCATATGGTTCCAACTCCCCACACTTGGTTAGGCTCTTCTTAAATAATGTAGTTGACATAGTTACAACTATGCCAACCACATTTTATATTTTTATAATATTACAATAAAATTATTTTCCCCCAAAACCACATGGTTCATTAAACCCACAATATGGTTTTTTTTAAACAAAATTGTTATAACGTAACTTGTTTTTAGACCCACTTATAACCCATTTTCTATAGTTTGTAATTTGACATGTGATGAAATAGAGCATGGGCTCCCGTGCTGGTTGGAGCTCCCGGTCACGTTGGAGGAAGAACCAGGGTCGGGGCTAAGCCCCGGCCCCTTTGGGGCTCGAAATGCCACTTTAAATAATATTATTTCCATACATTATACAAACAACACTACCAGCGTATTTGGTAAAGGCGCAAAGACAGGGTATGGGAGGTCAGTAGTTCAAAATTGGTGGAGCATCAACATTTTGGTGAACTTCAATCAATATTGGCCAATTCGGTGCTGCCAAGTGGCAGTTTCGGATTGGTCCACCTCAGCGCCCAGTCAGCTGCCAACTCATCTGCCATATTGCCAACTAAGTTGCACAATCACCTCCGTACTGACATGTGTCGCATTCGGATTGGTCCGTACTGCTGACTGGATTTCCACCTCATCGTCCATACATGACACATGTCACATCCTGATTGGTCCGTACTGTTGATTGGATTGCCACCTCATCGTCCGTACATGACACGTGTCGCATCCTGATTGGACCGTACTGCCACCTATCTGTCTGTGCAACTACCATGTCATCCATCGTACTGTACAAATTCCATGTGTCACCCTGCCAGTGGTGCCACGTGGCACCCCCATTTTTCCAAATTTGCCTGTTTCATCAATACAACAAAACGCGATAACTTTCTCATACGGAGTCCGTTTGAGGTGAAACAAATGCCTTTGGAATCGTCTCGACGAGCCCTTCAATCTGGTGCTGGTGTTGATGAGATTGGAGGACTTCAAATTTTTTTCCTTCTTGGATCCTCCTGGATCAATGAGCTAATATTTGCATGCTAAATAAGATTATTTGCATTCTGTATCATCTACTTCTCATATGTATCTTCAGATTTAATGGCTTTGTTTGCAGGATTTGTTGTTTAGCTTACAGGTTTTCCGTGATTGGAAGAGTTGTGGTATAGGTTTGATTCCACTGGTTTTCCAACAAATATTGTGAATATTGTGCCCCTCGGTGCTTCACTAACGAGTTTCTTTTGCAGATCTGCTTCAGCAATAAGCACTTCTCTTCTCCTTTTCCTCCTTCAAAATCTTAAATTCTCTTCAAATTGGTTACTATTAAAGAATCTTATTGCTTAGATCTGTCTCATTAAGAAAATCACATATAGATCTAGTTAGTAAGATCCTTTCTTAAGTTTATATCTCAGTTCCTTTTTGCATATAAAGTTATATTTGAAGAGATCTAGCTGAAATTACCCTCTTTTTTGCAAGCATTATAAAGGAAATTTGTAGCTTGCTAATAAGGTAGTTTCCCTTGCTGTTCTTTAAAGTTTCATATTCTGCAAGAAAAGTGCATATCTCATTGGCTTCCCAAACAGCAAGCCAATATCCCAAGGAAAGCTTGCTTTCCTTGGTTCCTTTTTGCAAAACTAGATTACCCCCGTTTAACAATTTTTACTTAGTTTTTTTCGGTAACTAGCGTGGTGACCCAAAACACTTTTAAAGTGTGTTTAGGCACATTTGATTTTAATTACTCGCTATTTTTTAGCAGGTTTAACAAAAAAGAGAAGGATACTCTGGCCATTTTCCGACTCTTGGACGAAGCAGAGCTTCCCGGAGGCTCCCCCCATCACTATGATTTGAGTTTAGCTTGTTATTGTAAGCCTTTTGATCCCATATAACAAGGACCAAAGTGCATCAATTTCAATTTGCTGATATTGTAAATCTCTGCTAATAAAAACAAAATATCTTTTCGAATAAGCTCTTTTGAGCCTATTCACCATCCCCCCTGGGGGGATTTGCGTCCGTGTCATTTTTTTACTTTTTGTTCATCTTTTTTAAATCTAGCGTAGTTCTAATTTGCAGGGTAGTATACTTTGATTTAAAATCATTTCCATATTCCATATCTGGTCGTTTCAAAGTAACTTTAATACTTACCCCATGAGCCTCCTTTTGAGCCGAAAGGTGAAGAAAGGTTCATGGTAGTCTAATTAGAAGATTGTGGTTTTATTATCTATTTATGCTTATATGCTATCATCATTTGTTTTAGTAACCATAATAAAATCAACCCCTCCTTGATTCCCTAATTGAGGTCCACTTGGACCAAAAGAGGTTCCTGGGGTGTTTTCTTTTTTAATAAGAATACCTTGTCTAAAATTTACTAAAATTGACAAGACTCCGGTGTGTATGATCTACACTTGGCTGCGGTTCATCCGATCAGTCAAGCTGCATCAAAATCACTTGAGTGACTATATTAATTAGTCCTCACCTCCCAAATTGACAAACCATTAGGTGAAAATCCAACGCCTCGAACGAACTATAAGCGATGTCAAAATACCCAAAGGAGTGGGAGCAACTGGAAAGTGACCTCAAGGCACCGATCTCTGTCACACCCTAACTGGTGCATTATGAACAATAGTCTCCAAGACTCTGTTCCAACCCACAAACACCTTGCGGGTAGCCGTGAAAGTTCACTTTTGGACATACTGCAAGTACCCCTCGGGTATATCTGGAGTCCCCTTTTCGCCTAATTTAACTCATTCACATTTCACACTAATTTAAAATCTTCCAAGAGACATTTGCAAAACATTCATTCAAGCACATGCAAGCAAATTATTTTATCTATTGACTCCATTTAAGGCACTGGTGATTTGTTTCTTTCATTTATATATATATTGAGTGTCATTACTATGCTTATCTGCTTAAAATATTGCATCTTGTTATCTTTTGTTTCCACTGGTTAAATTAAAAACTCCTAAACAACTTAATCAATATAACATCATCACACTAAGTAATTAGCCTTAGTAATTAAATAGGGTCTACCCTCCTTGGCTTTGTTAGGATTTGAGCCTAAACGGAGGAGTCAAGAACAAGATGATAGCATTGACTCGAGACTTTCCCCCAAGGACACTCCGAGTGGCTTGAAGATTTTTTCCATGTGACCCAGGTGTGTGAAAGGCAGCAACACTTCCTTTTCTCCAGATGGACTCTTTCTATCTCTAGAGAAATTGCTTGAGTTATGAGTGTGTCCAAATGAGGAGGGATCCTCATCTATTTATCCACATCAGCTAGTAAGTCTAATAACCCAAAAAGGTCGACTTCATCTCTCCAACATGGCCAACTTGCCTTGGGAGACATAGAAATAATATTTAACAATTCTTTTGTGGGTACTATTGAACTGACTTACAACGAAGGTTTTACCTCAAGAATTTACATGACCAATCACATCAATGAAATACCTAATCGAAGGAACAACATCTCTAGAAGGGAGGGACAACATTAATATAATAAAAATACAATAGATTATCTTATGTAGTTACATTAATTCAACACTCCCTCTTAACAAGGAAGGTATTCTACATCATCATCATCAACAACAACAACATCTATACAACTAACTGATGGATCTATATGTCATAAGAAGTTTTGTAATAACAACATCATAAGTATCATCATCATCATGGAACATAGCCATCGTGGAACATCATTATCATAGAGCATCATCATCATAGAGCATCATCATCATGGAACGTCATCATCACATAACATCATCATTGCAGAATGTCATCATCACAAAACATCATCATCATGGAACATCATCATCATAGAACATCATCATAACAGAACATCATCATCATGGAGCACCATCATTATCATCATCAGTATGTGACTACTGGGACATAATCACCATTAGTATGTGAATACTAGAACATCATCATCTTGTGCAACATCAATATGTGAATACTGGAACATCATCATCATCTGCAACATCAGTATGTGAATACTGGAACATCATCATCATCATCTGCAACATTAGTATGTGAATACTGGAACAAAAACAACATCATTAGCATGTTAGTGCTAAAACAACATCATCAACAAATAAATACTAGATCATCATCTACATCATCAACATAGAGATGTTGGAACAACATCATCATCATTAGCATAAAATGCTAAGACAACATAATCATCGGCAACAACACAAGCTATTGTAGAAACATCATCATCGTCATCAACACATAGTGATGGGACCACATCATCATCATCAACATAGAGTGCTACCACCACATGATTAACAACATTACAAAGTGTTTGGATCGCATGATCATCAACATCATAGAGTGCTGGGACCACATCATCATCAACAATACAGAGCGCTGGGACCACATCATCATCATTAACATAGAGTGTTGAGCCATTTGAATCAACATCACAATGGGAACTCTAGTAGACCCAATTAGCCTTGTCTGTCTTACTAATCCTTTCAGACCAAATAATCCTAACTGGACATACCGGTCTACCTGGGGACCAACCAAGCCTTGTCTGGATTACTAACCCTTTCGGGCCAAACAATCCTAAACATACATACTAATCCACCTAGGATCAACCAAGACTTATCGACACTCCCTCTTTTGAGGGAGGTCCTTTTGGACTACATCAATCTTGTCTTGAAAGTATTCAAACTTTACACAAGACAGAGGCTTAGTTAATACATCGACCACTTGTTCCTCAGTAGGAACATATTGGATTTGTACGACTCCCTTTTGCACCATGTCTCAAATATAACGGAACTTTATCTCTATGCGTTTTGACTTGTCATGAAACATTGGGTTCTCTATCATCTTGATGCAACTCTGATTATCTCAGTAGATAATGGTCACATCCATCTTTGTATCAAACAATCCTGTCAACAACTTGTAGATCCAAACTGCTTCGCTACAGGATGAACATGCGACAATGTATTCTACCTATACTATACTTAGAGCCACACAAGTCCGCTTCCTGGTAAGCCACAAGATCACACCTAATCCCAAACTAAAACAACATCTTGAGGTACTATTCATGTAATTGGTGCTCGCATCCCAATATGAACCTATATAAAAATGTAGTCTAATCTCACCATCGACTGCATATCTGAGGCCACAATCTAGTGTACCCTTAAGGTACCTTATCTCACATGTTCTACTGGAACTAGGTGAACATGTCGAGGCTCCACCATATATTGATTTAATGTGTTTATAGCAAAACATATATCTGGTATCATTTTTTTCAGGTACATTAGTGAGCCAATAATCCGTCGGTACAATGTAGCATCTACTGTATCTGAGGAATAATCATTCATTAGCTTCAAATTAGTCACCATCGAAGCGTTCATCACCTTGCAATCCAACATCCAAAATATGTTTAGGATCATAAAATCTCATCTAGGAACTGTCATACATACGAAGATATTTCATTTCGAATTTGACCACAAGATTCTTCTTAAATTAATAGGTAAGCTTCTCTTCACCTATTGGGAATAGATCATCGACATATAACAATAGAACCATAAGACCTTCATCGAAAACCTTATAGTAAAGGTTGGAGTTTGCTTTACTTTTGTTAAATCCCAAGCTCATAAAAAATCCATCAATTCTTTCGTACCATGCTTTGGGCACTTGCTTTTACCCATATAATGTTTTCTTAAATTTGCATACATGTGAATTTCTATCACGGGTTTCAAAAACTAGAGGTTGTTCAATGTATACATCTTCTTCTATCATCCCATCTGTAAAGGCCATCTTTACATCCATTTGGTATAGCTTCCATTTCATCTTGTTTCTAAGGAAAGGACAATTATGGTTGAGGTATATCTTACTAGTGGTGCAAAATTCTCTTCATAAGCAATTCCTTCTTTCCGTGAGAATCCTTGAGCTATGTATATTGCCTTGTACTTGTCAATACTTTCGTCTAATGAATCTTTTGTCTTGAATATCCACTTTGAGGAAACGACTAACTTCTCTCTTGGTCTTGGTACTACATCCCAAACATCATTGTTGATGATAGACTGATATTATTCGATCATTGCATCCATCCACTCCTTCTTCTTTGTATCTTATTCAAAATAGGTAGGTTTTGCACCAATAAGATTACACATAAGGCCACATATCTATTCAGGTACACAGGGTACTCCCAAAAGACCAAACACCTTGAGAAACCGCTTCACACAAACAGATCACAGATCAACACATCGATGTTTGTCATATGGTTAAAACCCTCAAGAGGAAAACAGTCCATGGCCCTAGCCAAATAGATACTGGAGCAATTTATTATGCAAAAGAAAGAAAGTTACATATGAGCTTCTCATAATTGATCAACTAGCCAAGGACCCTCTATGTTCTTTAAATAGAGATCATAGACCAATTGGGTGTTAAGCCATGAATCAATGGTAGGTATGATCTAAGAGAAGTTGAACCATCGGATCACTCTATGTCTAGAACATATTGCGACCATCGGATTAGAGTATTTACAGATGCATACTAATGCATACTAAAGAAACACACTTTTACCTAACAGATATATTACACAAGTTGATCTTAACTAACTCCTAAGTGTCTAAATATCCTAACATCCCCCTTAAGAACAACTTGGGATAGGATTGAAGGATTTACAAAAGTGACACTATTAGGAGAATGAAGGAGGCATTAGAGCCTATCCCCCCTTAAGGACACATTCCTGAACTCCTAACATAGACCGAAGTTTAGAAAAATTCGCTTCTGTAAGAGACTTGGTGAAGATGTCTACAACTTGATCATCTATAGGGTAATAGAGAGCTTCAATAACACTATCATGAACAAGATTTCTGATGAAGTGCATGTGTAACTCAATGTGTTTGCTACGCTGATGTAGAATTGGATCTTTGGAAAGCTTGATGGCACTTTGATTGTTGCACCAAAGTGGAGTAGGCCGCTGGTGCTTGAATCAAAACTTTGAAAGGATCTGTCAAAGCCAAAAGCTTCCTGAATGGCATTAACTGCGGCTCGATATTCTGCTTCTGCTGAAGAAATATCAAGAGCTTGTTGTTTCTTACAAGCCAAAGTGATAGGTCCAGATCCCAGACTGAAAACATAACATGCAGTAGACTTTCGATCATCAGGATTGTCGATCCAATCTGAATAAGTGAAACCAACCAACAAAGGTTTCCCTCCTATATTGTAATGAATCCCAAATTGAATTGTACCTCGAATATATCAAAGTATTCTTTTTGCTGCTTTCCAGTGAATTTCATGAGGATTTTGCATATAACAGGAAACACGACCAATGGCAAAGGAAAGGTCAGGACGGGAATAAGTCAAGTATAAAAGACTACCAACAAGCTGACAATACAAGGTGGCATCTACTTCAAGGGAAGTACAAGTGACATAAAGTTTGACTGCAGACTGGAAGGGAGAAGGGTCTGGTTTACAATATTCCATGTGGAAGCGATGAAGAATGTCACAAGCATACTTAGACTGGGAAAGAAATATTCCCTCCGATGGTTTGCAAGACTTGGAGACCAAGAAAATAATGCAAATGTCCTAAGTCTGACATTTCAAAATTTTGCTTAAGACTGGATTTCACATGGTTTATAAGTTTAGGGTCACTACCAGTAAGGATAAGATCATCAACATAAAGAAAAAGTATGATGAGATGGTTTCCTACTTTCTTGGTATAGACATTGGGGTCAGAATGGAATCTAGAAAAACCAGTGTTAAGGAGAAAGCTATCCATTTTCTCATACCAAGCTTTAGGAGCTTGCTTAAGGCCATATAAGGATTTCTTAAGGAGACAGACAAGGCTAGAGTTATCCTGAACATATACAGGAGGTTGTTCCATGTAAATTTTCTCTTGTAAATCACCATGTAAAAAGGCAGACTTGACATCCATTTGATGGACTTCCCAGTTATGTAAGGCTGCAAGGGAAAGAACAAGGTGGATGGAATTCATTTTTGCGACAGGAGCAAAGGTTTCATTGTAGTCAACCCCTTCAAATTGGGAAAAACCTTTGGCAAATAACCTTGCATTAAGTATTTCAACACTTCCATCTGATGCATACTTAGTTCTGTAGACCCATTTACATCTAACAAGTTTTATTCCTTTTGGAAGAGGAACAAGATCCCAAGTATCATTCGCCATTAAGGAATGATATTCTTCATGCATAGCTGCATCCCAATATGGATTTCCTGAAGCTTCTGCAAAAGTTTCTAGATCATGATTCTCGAAAAATTGAGCCAAAAGAGAAGAGGCTCACTGAAACTGAGAATGTGTTCAACGTTGATCTCTAGGATCACTGGCAAGATCACCAGCTACTTCACATGTTGAACAGAACCATCGAGGAAGCATTGGTGGTGGTGCAATTGGAGGAACATGAGTAGGTGGAGGTGGATTTTCATCCTCACTGTTAGCATCAAAAACTGAAGTTTGAAACCTGTCAAGGAAGTTGGAATAAGAAGAAGAAGGCACAATCACCGAATCAGGCTCGCAGGCCAAAGATGGCACACCCACCAAGTTAGGTTCGTAGGCCAAGAGATTTTCATCAATTTTAACATCTCTTCTAATGATTATATCATGAGAATGTGGCTGAAGAAGTCTATAACCTTTTACATCATTTGAATATCCAACAAATATGCACTTTTCACTTTTAGGTTGCAATGCTTTCCGTTTTTCATCTGGAATGTGAGCTCATGCTTCACAACCAAACACACGAAAGTGACTTACATTTGGTTTAATTTATTCCATGCTTCTTCCGGTGTTATACCTTGTAAAACTTTAGTGTGTGTGCGATTAACTATGTAATTTGCACAATTTATGGCCTCAGCCCAATATTGAAGACTTAGTCCCTTAGATTGGATCATACAATTAGCCATTTCTTTTAAAGTGTGGTTCTTCCATTCAGCTACACCATTTTGTTGTGGTGTATATGGAACAGTGTGCTGTTGTTGGATTCCTTGTTCAGTGTAGAAAGTAGTGAACTTGTTGTTAACATACTCTCCTCCATTGTCATATCTTAACTTAATAATTTGATGACCAGATTGTTTTTCAACAAGGGCCTTGTAGGGCAAGAACATGTTAAATACTTCGCTCTTAAGTTTTAGGAAGTAAACCCAAGTGCATTTGGAGTAGTCATCAATGAAAGTTAAGAAATATTTGAAACTAGAAAAGGAAGCAGATGGAAGAGGACCACACAAGTCACTATGCACAAGCTCCAAGGAAACTGAGGCATGCCAAGAGGCATGTTTGTTAAAACTGTCCCAATGATTTTTTCCGAGTACACAACCAGAACAAACACCATCCTTGCAAGATACCATCGGAAGACCAGTCATCATATTGTGTTTACATAGTTGTTGCAATGAACGATAATTTAAGTGACCAAATTGCTCATGCCAAAATTTGCTCAAGTTATCACTATGAGCAATAAAAAATGAAGGAAAAGGTGATGACCCAAAGTTGTTAAATTTGTACAACCTGGTAATATCATCAACAGTTCTAGTAGCAAGGACATTTTGAGGATTTTTAAAATCCTTGATTACAATTTGGTGAGGTGTAAACGTCACAGTTTTACCTTCACCCGAATGATTAATTTGATAGACTGATAACAAATTGCAGAATTTTTTTGGAACACATAGTACATCACTGAAATGACCATTTTCTACTGGAACTGTTCCAGATCCTACAACACTTAGAGATCTATCATCACCAACAAATATTTGTTTGGTGTTACATTCATGCATAGTAGAAAAGATGGCTTGATCTTTAGCCATATGATAAGATGCTCCAGAATCAATGAGCCATTCATTTAAAGTAGAAGAAGAAGATGCAGTGTAAGAGTAACCAGAAGCACATAGTGCATGTCCATGAGAGTTAGATTCTGAAGACGAATCTAGGATGATGTGGTGCTTCTTCATTGCTGCTTCCAAAGCTGCCATCTTCTTGAAATACTTAGATTCATCATGATTATCTTTCCCACAAAAATTGCAATGATGCTCAGTCTTATTTCCTTTTGGCTTGGATACTTTGTCATGTTTTACAGAAGGAGCCGACTGAGAGGGTTTTGGACCCTTGTTGTTTGGATCATTATTGCGAAAATTCTATTTCTTAGGAGGCTTGGACTTTTCTTTCTGTTGGGACAATAAGGCTTTCCCAGATGTATTTGCATTGTTAATTATTCCAAGATGAATGAGCTTATCTTGCTCTCTAATTAAGGAATCACAAAAAGATTCAATACTAGGCTCTTGATAGCTAGCTGTAGTCAATGATTCTTTCATGGAGTAGAATGTAGATACAAAAACAAAATATGCAGGTCCAAGTTTGGAAAGAATATGATAAATACATTGTTTGTCTTCTTTCTTAAACTTGCATTATGCACATAAGAGTTTAAGAATTTTATACTTATATAAATAGTATTGAATGCATGAAAAATCATTTGGATTCAAAGAAATCAACTCATTCTCAAGTTGATGACCCCGAATTTCATTGTGTTTACCAAACACAGATGCCAACTTTTCCCAAGCTATATCAGGTTCATCAATCCAGATATGTGGAATCGCAATCAATAGAGATTGACATCCCAATCAATCCACGAGCTTCATCACATCTATTTTCCAATTTAATTTTCTTATCATCATCAGTGGGGTCTGTTTATTTCCCTGAGGTTATCTTGAAAAGTCCCCTACTTGGCAGAACATCCTCCATACGATATTTCCATGAGAAATAATTCTAAATTGCAAGTATAATATCACAAGGGGCTGCCATACTGTAAAATAATGGATAAAATAATAGAAACTAACTGTCTGGATGCAAAGAGCTCGAAAAAATATGCAGTTTAAAAAAAATGGCACTAAAAAATGATTCTGGATGATGAAGTTATTCTTGATCAAAGAAAATCTTGAAGATGTCCCCAATAGTGACGTGGCAGATATTAACTTGACCAACTAAAAAAAAGAACCCCCTCTTCCCAAGATCAACCTTTGACAATCACTTTACAATAAAGTTGCTTTTAAGTGAATTACTTTTATAGAATAAGTGATGAACACTTTTACAATAATGTTACTTTTAAATAGTGAAACAATAAATTAAAAGACTTAAGTGACTCAATTTTTATTTTATTTTATTTATGTGAGATGCACTTTTACAATAAAGTAACTTGAAAACATTGCATGCACTAAAAAGTAGCTTAATAAGACTTGAACTCAATACCTATTAAGGAATAAAGCAACTTTGGACCAAGTGAGCTAAGTTTAAAAGGTACGTAAAAGAATGGAAAGAGGAAGGGGGCCTTTTTTTTTTACTATTCTCTCTCGTTCTCCGTGCTTGCCTTTTTTTCCTGCAAATCACAAAAAAACCGAAAAACAAAAACAAAAAAACTTTTTCCACACAATGGAGTTAGATCTTGGTTAGCTTACCCGGAAAGTCTACGTTTTCAAGTTTTCTCATTGCTTCTGATTTGCCGTGATCGCACAAGGTGCACAACAAAGAGCATACGTAGCCAAGAAGACAAGAAAAAAAAATTTCCCTTACTGTTTCTGATTTGCCATGATCGCGCAAGGTGCACGGCAAAGAGCATACGCAGTCAGGGAAGGCAACAGTTCAAGACTAAAATAGTAAAGATCTAATAATAAAACTGATAAAATATGAGAGATTTAAAAAAATAAAACAAATCTGTCACTGTAACATTATACCTTCAGATTTGCCGAAATGGGTGTTTCTGGAACAAACAGAAACATTTTTCAATGAAATGGAAACTATTTCTCAATGGAAACGACGCTACAGATGCAATGGAACAGCTTCCATAGGCCACAAATATACAAAAAATCTAGAACCAGAAACCCTTTCAAAGTTTCAACAACATTGGTTCCAGATCTTGATCAAAACCGAAAGCAGCTCTTCATAAACGCTTTGATACCATATTCAGGTACACAAGGTACTCCCAAAATACTGAACACCTTGAGCAACTGCTTCACACAAATAGATCACATATCAACACACCGATGTTTGTCACGTGGTTAAAACCCTCGAGAGGGAAACAGTCCAGGTCCCCAGCCAAATAGATACTTGGAGCAATTTATTATGCAAAAGAAAGAAAGTTACATATGATCTTCTCATAATCAATCAACTAGCCAAGGACCCTCTATGCTATTTAAATAGAGATCATAGATCAATCGGGTGTTAAGCCACGGATCAATGGTAGGTATGATTTAAGAGAAGTTGAACCATCGGATCACTCTATGTCTAAAAGATATCATGATAGTCGGATTAGAATATTTACAAATGCATACTAATGCATACTAAAGAAACACACTTTTACCTAACAGATATATTACAAAAGTTGATCTTAACTAACTCCTAAGTGTCTGGATTTCCTAACATCCCCCCTTAAGAACAACTTGGGATAGGATTGAAGGATTTACAAAAGTGACACTATTAGGAGAAGGTGGTTTTGACAGTATGATTCTCACTTGTTGAGCTCCATTGCAAAATATTTATTTCCTCTTTTATTGAAGAAGTCATAGTGAAACAGGAATTGCGTGCAAGTTAAGTTTTGGATTTCTTGATTAGCATGGTGAATTCTATGAAAGGTTTACGTTGAAAATGGAAATGTGTAGCCTCTCTTAAATCCGTTTTCTTTAAGATGCTTTATTTCCTTTATGTTCAAAATTACATTTGAAAATACAAAAAAAAACTAGTCATCTTGTCTTGTTTATGCATAGGAAAGTTTTATTCTAGTATTCCATGAGTGATTTAGACCAATACATCTTTTTGGTGTGAGTGAGTAGATTTAAGTTTGATAATTAGAGGCTTCATTTTATTTTCATGATTCAGAGAGTTAGATTTCTTATTGGTGAAAAGTTTTATGTTTGAAGAATTCTTTGAAGAATTACTTGTTAGGTCTCGTATTGAGTTGGTGAAAGTAACATTGAATTTGTGTGTTTTTGAAGGAAAAAGAAATGGTCTCTTCCCTACTCTAGACAGTTCTCAATGAAGAAAAGAAATTGCATCACATATAGATTAAAATTTGCCTTTTGAAAAAATACACCTCACAAACTTTGACTAACCATCCTGATAACGTAAATGGTAGCTTTAGGATAAAATATTATAGAAATTTGAGTGGTAGGATAGAGACATGTTCCAACGTCTTTAAACATAGGAGCTGTCATTACATGCCTACCCTGCATCCTTGGGTCTGAGTGGTTCCTCCATGTACAGTCGGTATATAGAATGACCTTTCACATAATCTTGAGGTATATCGAAAGGTACTTCATGTGCTCGATTGTATATCGGGGGCCCCCTTTCGAATGGTTGTGCATTAGAAAGCACTAATACGAATTTGATCTCCCACATACCTTGCGTATATCGAAAGACCCTACTAGGATTCCCAAACCAGCTGAGAGAATCCCTTTGGTCATCTTGTTGGAGCAATACACTGAGAACAACACTCAGGGAGCTACTATGCATGTTCCGTCCAAGTAATCGAGTGTTCAGGAAAGGGATGGTCCCAATCTTCCTTGTCGTGTTTCACTGTTGGACCCTGCGATATATCATGAGTTGCAACAAATTGATAGTCCTAGTGAGAGAGTGGCTATGTTCAGCCCATCCTGTCATTTAAGTTTGCTTGTAGCCTTAGCTTATGTAGGTTTGTTTGTGTGTGTCTTTATTATTTTTAACATAGGGTCGAAAACTTCATCCATCACCCTGGCTGAGAAATTTGTTAGGCATTCTCATATATTGTAGGGCTTACCACCTGAATCTCCTTCCACCATGGAAGGACACAAAGGTGAAACCATGGAACGACCAGCTTCTACTGATGCTCGTATAGAAAATACTTTAGCTACTAAAACTAGAGAATATTTCTTTGGTTATGAAAATCCTTTGGTCCAACTACCTCTTGCGACTAACCCACCCTTTTGCTTTCCGATGGAGGGTCAATCTGACTCATCCAATTCGACATTCAATAACCCACCCGATGAAGATGTAGAAGAAAAATATGGTCCAAATGCTCCTTTCTGGAGAACCTCCCTAGGACAATCCATTACCAATTATGGAAATACTACAACTGAACTAGATCCATCTATACTTTCCCCTTTAAGGAGATGCCTCCAGAATGCTCCATCAAATAAATAATTTTTTTGAGAGTATATTGATCATTTGCACCAACACGCAGAAGAGTTGAAAAATGAGAAAAGTCGAGGAGGAGAAGTATTTCTTCTCTTCACAGTCCTTCAAGAAAAAACCCACCTGGGTATCATGCCCTGTCACCACCTCAAGTATCTCTTCTTCCAAAGTAACCAACCCAAAATTTGGTTACTCAGAATCTAGTTCACACCCCAACTCCTAGTCAGAATCTAGTTCAAAATCCCTCTCCCAGTCAAAATTCCCCATCCGTTTTGACTCCTTTGATAGTTTCTACACCTGGGCGGAATTCCCTAGTACAAGTTCCATCATCTACAGGAGGGCCCATTTCTAGTATGGGGCAAAAATTACCAACGAGACCACCAGTAATGAGCATTCCTCCTCCTAATACCACTATGGTTGTACATCCTACTGTCTAGGGAGGATACTCATGGGTTCAACCTAGTCTCACTCCACTTTATTGGGGATATACTTATCCCGGGAATCAACCACCTACAGTTCATCAAGATTATCAACCAGCATCATCGGTAATAGTCTATCCTGGAATGCCATGTCCTGGAAATGTGTTTATTGCTTGGGGACAACCGAATTGGTCTAATGTCCCATCTTACCTTTGAATCTTTTGTAAACATTGTTGGAGGATGTGGTGGTCCACTTGAAGGCCCACCACCTAGAGGACCCCCGAGAGTACTGGGAGGACCTAGAGGATCTAGAGGATCCATAGGACCTAATGGACCATCTGGAGGACCACCACCTAGATGGACACCATCTAGAGGACCCCCACTTGGAGGTCCACCATCTGGATGCCCACCACCTAGAGGACCAACACATGGAGGACCACCTTATGGAGGTACACCACCTAGAGTACCACCACCCAGAGGATCACCACCTAGAGGAACACCATGACCACCTCTTCCCGGAGGCCCATAACCACCACCACCACCTAGAGGACAATCCCTTGGAGGCCCACCTCCCTCAGGAGGCCCACCGTCTAGTGGACTTTCTAGTAACCAATCACCAAATCAATTGACTATGGGGGCATCGTCCATCCCTGTTTATCAATATACCTATGGTCCTATTGGTCCACAAATTCCATACCAGTATTACCAATATACTCAACCCAATCAACAATTGTCATTTCTGGCTACATTATATCTTCCATATTTGTCCAGATTGATTAACGATCCTATACACCATGATCCCTCCTAGCTGCCATTTCAGTCAAGTTACCTCCGGATATACCAAAGTTTGACGACAAAACCGATGAAGACCCTAAGAACCATGTGATGAATTTTCATCTATGGTGTTCATCAAATTCTTTGATGGATGGGTCAATCCATCTACAATTATTTTAGAGAACCCTCACAGGCGTTGCTGCAAAATGGTATATAGAGTTACCACAACACTCTTTTTGGGATTTTAATGCTTTAGGAATGGCATTTCTAACTCATTTCTAGCTACCAATATAATATGAGCCAGGTATAGACCTATTATTCCATGAATGTAAATGAAGATGTAGGTTAATCAAGGCTCCTATTCTTGACCAACTACTTGCTGATTGGTTCACAAAATATTTACTTCCCCCTATTGTTAGAGATGTTTCCATGGGAGGTGTTGTTACAGAGGAGAAATTTATTAGCTGCACTCAATAGTTAGACTTGAATTATTCCTAGTTAGGTACTCTGTATCATTTAATTCCTTATGCTCCTCATCCTACATCGGACCCATCAAGACCTGCAACTGAACCACCTGCTGATGGCATCCTTAGATCAGTTCAAACTCAAATGGTAGAAAAAACTACCAAGAAGCAAAATCAACTCGCCACACCTGTAATCCAATCAACATCACCGCCCAAAAATGAACCCCCTCCTGTTGTTTTCGCCGAGGTAAATGCAGTTCAATCTGCTGAGTATTCCAGTGGAAAAAAGAAAGGTGAAATTAAATAAAAAAAAATCCAATAATCAATAGGAAGGTAATAGACCATAAAATCCTGATGCTGATTCCAAACTTAAATCCTACCTAATCTGTGGAGGTGATCATTTCACCAAAGAGTGTCCTCATCGAGAGGAAATTAACAATGTTTTGAAAAGTTCACCCACCCTGGCAATTATTACAGACCCTTTCCCCACCCAACAACAGTTGATTGATCATCAATATTTGCATGGGCCTTCTTCATCCATTGATGAGGTAAAAATGATGTCAAGTGAAATGATTAACTTAAATAAAAGAGAATATAGTTATGACCCCCCTCCAGAGAAGAAACCTGATGAGGTTCCATCGAAAAAACCTTCAGCTTCCACCCCCCCTCCAAGTAATGGTCTTCACATCGAAGAACCTCTGCATGATACAATTTTTCGTCCACCCAAGAGTACACTTTGTAAGTCTGTTATCAATGCTAATGCAAATGCTTCCCAATACTATAACATTGTAGAAGATTTGGCCTAGGCACCATGCGCTATGTCAGCCCTAGAAGTACTCCAAACTTGTCCCACACAGCGAAAAAACTTGCTAACAAAACTTGGAGCCCTGGATCCTGAGAATAGTAACATTATTGCTTTCAAACTAGATGACTTTAAAACTAGGATCTCACATCAATTGGCTTTCCAGTTAACCATAAATATTACTGGGAAGAACATCCGCACCATATTGGACGAGGGAGCCTCTACTTTGGTCATGTCTCTATCTTGTTGGAGAGCCATTGGTTCTTCTGAGATTAATCATTCACTTACTACACTCAAGGCCTTTGATGGTCGTGGATTTAAACCATATGGATTACTGTCCTCTCTCTAGGTAGAACTGGGGGGAAAATCAATTTCCATTCATATTGAAGTCATTGATGCTCCTTTGTATTACAACCTACTCCTAGGTCGTAACTGGTTCTATGCTATGCAAGTAGTAGCATCGTCCATCTTCTGGATTGTCTAGTTCCCATTCCAAGGAAGGATTTTTACGATAGATCAATTAGATTTCATTACACCTAATGCTATTACAAATGATGCAAGCAATGTTCTACTTCTAAATACTCCGCAGTATCAAAACATCGGAGTAGGCCTCATCAAAGACTCTTCTCTCATGGGAGTATTTCCTTTATCAAATCCTCCTCCTGCCCTGCATACCGCATCTATAAATATAATTTCTACATATATCATAGACAAAGGAATGTATATTGCTGAACCAACATCACTTACTCCTTTTGAGGAATTCTACAATTCTATTCAATCCACCAGCAACCCTACCATCAATGACCATTTGTTGGTGGCCTCCGATCCATATCACCTACCATATTGGCTTGGAATCCCTCCCATCTCTTGATTATCTTTCACATACATTTCCATTTGATGAATCCATCATGGAAGTTATGTCCCTAGAGGAGATGCCTTGGAAATATCATCACCATAGATACTCTTTCCTTCCCCCTTACCATATGGTAGAAGAGAAATTCATGTCCACGATTTCGTGTGATATAGTCACGGACTCTCAGTCCCCAACCCTCACTCGCGGGGTTGAATATGAGGGTAATTTATGCAATATTACCAAAACCATTTTGGTGGATATATCAGTGAAACCCGGTGTTTCAAATATTATTTAGATAGTCCAGAATTATTCACCTTTAGAGGTTCAGTCATATACGGACTTGGTCAAGGAATTTAGAGATGTATTTGCTTGGACTTTTGAAGAAATTCTAGGGAATGATCCCTCCATTGTTGTCCATGAGATTAAAACCTTCCCTGGTTCCAAGCCAGTTCACCAAAAATTATGCCAGGTACATCCACGAAAAGTTACAGCCATTAGGGAGGAAGTTGAAAAACCTCTTAGGGCTGGTTTCATTTACCCCGTTCCCTTGACTGAATGGGTGTCCAACATAGTCCATGTGAACAAAAAGCAGGGTGCTATTAGGGTTTGTATCTATTTTAGGGATTTAAATTAGTCTTGTCCAAAAGGCAATTTCCCTACCCCTTACATCGATCAAATTATCAATAACTGTGCCAGAAGTGTCATCTTTTCATTCATGGATGACTTCTCTGGCTATAATCAGATTGAAATTCTTCCTTTAGATCAACATAAGACAACTTTCATATGCCCATGGGGGACCTTATCCTACTGCAAAATCCTGTTTGGTTTAAAAAATTTTGGTGCTACATTTCAACATGCCATGTTGTATGCTTTTCATAATATCAAACACATTGTGGAGCCCTTGATGACCTGCCTGCTCATTCCAAGCAGCGGGACCTTCATGTCGATCATTTGAGAGCTATTTTTCTTAGATGTTGTCATTTCAAAATTCATTTGAACCCCCACAAATGTGTTTTCTATGTCGAAACTAGTCGACTGCTTGGCTTCATAGTGTCCAAGGATGGTATCTGTATTGACCCTTTAAAGATTGAAGCCGAATTGTCACTACTCGCTCCCACTAATGTAACGGAACTCCAAAGTTTGCAAGGGAAGGAAATTTTTTTACGTCGTTTCATCTATAACTATGCAGAAAAGACACACCTATTCATGCGGCTATTAAAAAAGGACACTCATTTTGTTTGGGATGACTTAGCACAACATGCGTTTAACAATCTTAAACATGCTTCTCTCACACATGCACTCGTTTTTCAACCATCTGATTATACAAGGGATTATTATCTGTATGTGGTTGCATCCTTGTCGACCATTGGTATGGTACTAGTTTAGACTGACTAACATGACCAAGACCATGTGATCGACTACGCTAGTAAGAGTCTCCTTGACTTTGAAACCCGGTACTCGAATGTGGAGAAACTCTCTCTGGCCACGGTCATCGCGGTCCAGAAGTTTTGTCATTACATCCTGCTCTGCACAACTATAGTCTATGCAGATGCCAACCCCATGTATTATGTCTTGACTCATCAGGTACTTAAGGGAAACTCAAGACCATACCACATGTCGAGGCTTGAAAGTGGAGAAAAACCTGTGAACCTTGACAATAGTCTTCCTGATGCACAACTATTTTTGATCACAATGTTTGATGATCAACAAAAATATATTATACATCTCTTAAGTACAAGATATTGAACATAAGGATTTAGTAATGTACATAAAAAACAATTAGTGGTGCGACCTGCAAATTTCCAATTGATAGCTGGAGAACTATATAAAATGGGAGCAGATGAAATTCTATATCAATGTGTATTGAAACAAGAAAGACCGGTGATATTGAATGAAGTGCATGTTGGTGTCATAGGAGGTCATTATGCTGGAAAATATACAGTGCACAATTTATTGAGAGCAAGATTGTGGTGGCCCACTTTCCATGTGGATGCCAGAGAATATTGCCGCAGATGCAATATCTGTCAGAGAAATGGAAAACCATCGTGATGAGATGAAATACTGCTAGTACCTTAGATAACTTTGTAGGTATTTGAAAAGTGGGTTGTTGATTTTGTTGGACCTATTAACCCACCAGGAAAGTGAACAGGTACAAGATACATTATTACAGTGATGTATTACTTGATTAGATGGGATGAAGCAACACCAGTAAAGGATTTCACTGCTGTGATTACTGCTAAATTTTTCTTTTGACAATGTTGTCACTAGATTCAGATTCCCAAAGATTTTGATAAGTGATCATGACACACACTTTGTCAATCAACTGATTGAATAAATAACTACTGAATTACAGATCCAACATAGGAAGACAACACCATATCACCCACAAGCGAACAGTGTTGTCGAAGCATTCAAAAAGATCCTAGAGAACACATTGATAAAGATTTGGAAGGTTCAAAGAGATGACTCGGATAAAAAATTTCTGCGGGATTGTGGGAATATCGCACGATCTATAAGAAGTGGACAAGCTGAATTCTATTTTGTCTAGTGTATCGAAAATAGTTTGTTATGCTGATAGAATACATTGTACCCAACTTAAGGATTGTTGCAATCACTAAAATGATTGATAGTGGTGGTATCGAAGAAATATTGTCACATCTTATGCAGGTAGAGGAAGAATGTTTTGCCGTAGGTTATCACCAAAATGTTGAGAAGGAACAACATAAAAAATGGCATGACTGACACATTAAGAATAAGCAATTTCAGTTTGGAGGACTTTTCCTCCTTTATGATACTAAGTTATTAAGGCATCCTAGAAAGATGAAAACACATTGGCTGGGGCCTTATGTTGCCATTCAAATCACTAAAAGAGGCGCAATACAAATGGAGAAATTAGATGGAACACCTTTTAAAGGATTGGTGAACAGAAGTTGGCTAAATCCTTAGAAGGATAGCCGTGACTTGGTCGAATGAAAAAAAAGAAAAGAAAAGAAAAGAAGAGAAAAGAAAAAGACAAAAATATGCAGATCTACTAATTTTTCTGTTTTGTGTCGTAGACAATACATCAGTCGAGGAAAAATAAAAGTGTTCACAGACTATCTGTTTGTCGTAGAAGAAAAATAGTGGCACACACTCTTCATATCTCGCAAGGGAATAAATGTGTCCAAGGATAAATACCCGTCGCAGGGAGAAATGAGTTGTCACATGAGTAAATTTGGTCACAAGAAGACAATCGACTGTTGTAATACCCCGGTTTTAACCCCATGGTATTGAAATTGTACACGATTTATATATTGTATTTGAATCATGGAAAGGAGTTCAAGGCCAAGGACTTGCCATTCATTGATGTTTTGTGTATAGGTGATCAAGGTTGATGCCTAGGGCTACGATACTGGTCAAGCATAGTATATATTTTGATATATCATGTAAATATACAATTAATAAAATACCACGATTGGTTATGGGATTGCAACGTGAAAGAGATGGGGGCATGATTCCACAAGGAATAGGGTGGGGATTTAGTCAAACCCCTGAGCCTTAGGGTGAGGCCAGATGTCAATTGGAGAACCCTTGAACACTTTTTATCTTTTTTTCCGCTACACTCAATCATAAATTTCTTCCAGAAGTTGGTTGAGGCAGTTAATGCCTTGGGCAGAGAAAGGCATGTCAGTCTGATTGTGTGTCTGAGAAAACCTGCAAGTATGTATTTTGGGAAGCCACATTCTTGCTTATACAACAAGTAAGCATGTGGATGCATGCTAGTCCATCCTTTCCCTCTGTCGCGAAAGGGTTTTGTGGTGGTTCCTCATTGTGGGATGGCACCATTAATTCATTCACGTGTTGTTCATTCCTGAACCCGCAGTCTCAATTGTTCACTGTGGTGCCATGTGATCCTATGTTTGTTCACTATCTGGAGTGGTAGAACAGGTTGTTCTACAGTGTTTCTCCTGAACTACAATGTGGTATGCAAACCTATTTGTCTATGTGTTACAGGGTGAATCCTTTGTTGCTATGTTTCCCTCTGGGATTGCAGTGAAGTGCATCCCTGTTTTGGTTTGAAATAATTAGGAGTGGAAGAGGCCCATAATTGGATGATAAACCTAGTGAAGAGAGAAACCTCATAGACAGATCAAGAGGGGCTGGAAAATCCTTTATGCACACCGGGAAGAGCATTGGAAGGGAAGGTATGGCCCGAGGGAACTGTGTAGTAGTGAAGGGAATACTTCCTTATGTTGGGTGTGTAGGTATTATGGAATTACAAGCTAGATAGATCCAGTATAGGTGTTCATAGCTCTATGTTTGATCTCACTATCTTAGCAATTCTTTCTCCCCACTACCTTAGCAGCCTGAGAAACCCAACTATTAGCTGGTTTGGCCGAGTCTTGGTGTGCATTTGTCCTGTGAGTGAGTCATTGCCTTAGTAGCCTCATAAAACCAACTGGAGTTTGTTTTGGTCATGCTGTCATGAGTTCTGCCTATGTGTGAGCCTATTGTTCCCTAGTACCTTGTGGAACTCATGCCCAGCTCAGGGGTGGCAATGGTGTTGAGAGATTAATGAACACACTGGCCTGTGGTTGGGTGGAACGTTGCAGTGACATCTCCACAATAAGTATTCTCTGTTATTCTTGTTTATGTAATGTATTTGCTTATGAATGAATATACTGGTTATGTAGAATGCTTATGAATATGATGAATGCTTGCTAATGATTTCGGTAGAGTTACTGTTGTTGAATGTTCTGCATTTGCATCTTTATATGCCTCAAATGTTTCAATGCATTTTTTTTAAGTTCATGGAGATAGGAGGTTATTACAGAGTTAGAAAGCATCTGACTTAGTGTTTCCACCCCTTGAAATCCCCCCAGGAAAGGCAGAAGGAAGAAGGCAGAAATTGAAAAAGAGAAGTTGAATCAAGGTAGAAATGTTGTGTTTCCGCACCTGGGATCTGCCCGCGGGAGGCAAAGGAAGGAAATGAAAAAGTGCAAAAAATTTCTAAGGAAAATATTACCTTTCCGATTTCCAAAGTTTGAGGTCGGAAAGCAGAATTCGGAAATACAGAAAAATGTTAAGTTCAAAATTGCTTTTCTGACTTCCCAGTTCTGAGGTCGGAAAGGAGGAAAGCGGAAGTGCAGAAGGTGGAAGCACCGTTAAGTATTTCTAGTGCACATTAGAATTTTGATTCCCAAGTTTCAAGGTAAGAAAGGCGAAAAGCAGAAGTGTGGAAGGCAAAAGGTGGAAGGGCTTTTAAGTATTTTCGGTGCACATTATATTTCAGATTCCCAAGTTTCAACATCGGAAAGGCGAAAAGCGGAAGTGCGGAAGGTGGAAGGGCCGTTAAGTATTTCTGATGCACATTAGATTTTCGATTCTTGAATTTCGAGGTTAGAAAGGAGAAAAGAAAAAGTGCGGAAGGTGAAAGGCGGAACCATGGTCGAAGGAATCCATCGTGGTTTGGCTTCCTACTTTTGAGTTTCATAGGGTGGAATGCGGAAGGAGGAAATGACAGGTTTAGTGCGGAAGAGAGTTTCTGGTCACATAATGGATCTATCAAATGGAGAAACGATTGTTACAGTGGTTTCTAAGCATGAGAATGAATGTTGGAGAGAGTGTTAATGTCCATTCCCTGTGTTTCGAAAGGAAAACAAGGGTTCTTGAAGTAAAAGTTTAATTTATCCGTATTATGGGGTATGAGGACATATTGGTATCAGAGTCACGGGTTGTAGTGCTGGGCCTAAATGGGATAGAATGAGTAGTTGAAAAAGATAAGAACATCCTATCATACCAACAATGTAGTACACTACATTGTGGTATCAGAGATGTTGGTTTCAGCATTGGGCCTGAATGGGCTAAGTTGAATATAATTGTAGAAATAAACCTGTAGTAAAACAGTTGGCAGGTAAGTTTTTAAATTATTGAGATTATTGTGGAGCTAACAATGGTGTTTGATAACATATTTTGCAGATTCATAGTGTATATTGGAAGGGTGGGTTTTTGGCTAAGCCATGAGAACCTATGGCATGAATGATGCATAGGATTCCTATGAGCACGAGGAAGATGCTATGGGGGAAAACATCTGAGTTGGAAATGTTGATACAGAGTCTAATAGGAGAAGACTTCAAGATACTCCCCCAGATTTTGCAGCAACCATGAGAAGCCTAAGGGTGGAGGTGTAGAGTTACAGAGAAGATAATGAGAGAATTATTGAAGCTTAGGAAGTGCAGAATCAAATGAATGCAACCATGCTATAGAGTTTTACAGATATCCAAAGGAAGATAAACTCAGAGCATTGGACCACAAATCTTGAAGGAAGTAGGAGCAGTGCTAGAAGAAGAAAGAGGTCTTCTAGTGGATCATATGATGGACCCATTGAGGGTTCAAGTTCTTCTGCTCACATGAATAAGAGAAAGAGGCAAAACTAGAACCATTCACATGATGAATTCAAGAAGGCTAAGCCTCCTACCTTTGATGGTGAGGTAAAGACCGATCAAGAAGCTAAATCTTGGCTTCAAGGGATGATAAAATATTTCCAAGCCCAAGACTACTATGGAAATATGAAGGCTAGATTAGCTATATTCAATTTGAATGGAAGGGGATCCATTTGGTGGGAGCACTTTAGGCAAGTGAAGAATATAAATGAAAGGAATATTGTATGGAGACAATTCCAAAAGTATTTCAAGTGGAAGCACCTCTCTGACAGGTACTATGATGACAAGATTAAAGAATCTCATGAGACGAAATTGGGACAACTGACCATGGAAGAGTATGCAAATAAGTTCTTGGAGATGTTAAGGTATGTCAGGTACATCAGGGATGATAAAGTGAAAATTTAACATTTTTTGAGTGGGCTACCTCAGTCCTATAAAGATAGGATTGAATTTGATGAACCTTGCGTTGGGAGAGGCAATAAGGAATGCCAAATATTGATATGATCAGAACAAAGGCAAACCTGATTACCATCAGACATGTAAGGACAAGAGAAATTAGAAGTTTGACCAAAGAAAGAAAGGTTTCAAACCTTCTCACTTCATAAATCAATAGAGGCAGCCATCATAAGTTGTAAATCAGCCAGCAGGAGTGATGGGAGATAATCCAAGAGATCCTAAGGATCCAATAGAACCATTCCAGTGTTGCAAATGTGGCGGACCCCACCTGTGTAGAAAATGTACACAACATAATGGGAATGCAAGGCAAGTTTAGAAAATCCAAGAAGAAGTAACTGTGGGTCAAGTGGCAAGGGTCGTCCCTAGGATTTATGCAGCGCTAGAGGACCACCAATTAGATCATCAGTCCATTGTGGTTGAAGTTGTAGGTAAGATTGCTGAGCAATCTATTTCTATTTTGATTGACCCCAGATCTACTCACAGTTACATTACTCCTAGAGTTTTTAAGATTTGTGCTTTTAAGAAGTTAAAGCATATTAAATCATGGTTAGTTCAGCTAGCCACTAGAACCAAGAGGAAGGTTAGTGAAGTTTTAGATAAATGTCCATTGGTCATGGATGTATTAGTCACTTATGCAGATCTTAATGTTCTACCACTTGGTTCCTATGAAATTATCATGGGAAAGGTTTGGTTAGAAGCTCATAGAGTAAAGCTTGAGTGTTATAACATGAAATTTGAGTGCATGGATGAAGAAGGAAATCCAAAAGTTGTAATAGGCATTCCTAAAGTGATTTCTATTAGGAAAATTTCAGCAATGCAGCTGAAGAAGTTTTGTAGGAAAGGTTGTCAGTTGTATGCAGCCCATGTGTTAGAGGCAGACGAGAATGAAACTCCTAGGTTGGAGGACTTTCATGTTTTGCATGAATTCATGGATGTTTTTACTTATGATATTCCAGGGATTCCTCCAAAGAGGGACACTGATTTTACAATTGAACTTGTGCCAGGAGCAACACCAGTGTCCAAGACACCTTACAAGAAGAGGGCACTAGAATTTCTAGATCTGAAAATGTAGCTTCTAGAGTTGTTGGAAAATAAGTATATTAGGCCAAGTGTGTCTCCTTGGGGAACACCAGTTGTGTTTGTGAAAAATAAAGATGGTACACTCAGGTTGTGTATTGACTACAGATAGTTGAACAAAGTCACTGTGAAGAATAAATATCCTTTACCTCGAATTGATGACCTTTTTTATTAGATGAGAGGAGTAGAGGTATTTTCCAAGATTGACTTGAGGTCTGGTTACCATCAGGTAAGAATCAAGGATGAATATATTCATAAGACAACCTTCAGAACAAGGTATGGAAGCTTTGAGTTTGTAGTGGTACCATTCGGTCTCTCGAATGCACCAGCTACATATATGTGTCTTATGAACAGTGCTTTCAGCCAGTATTTGGACAAGTTTGTCCTTGTCTTCCTTGATGAAATTCTTATTTACTTTAAGAATGAAGGAGAGCATGAAGAACATATGAGATTGCTGTTGTGATTGCTAAGGGAGCATAAGTTGTATTCCAAGTTAAGAAAATGTGACTTCTATAGAGATAGAATTCATTATTTGGGTCACATAATCTCACAAGAAGGAATATCTATGGACCTTGAAAATATTGAAGCCATTATTAATTGGCCAACTCCAAGAAATGTGACATATTTAAGGTTTTTTATGGGACTTGCTGGATACTACATGAGATTCATTGAAGGATTCTCCAAGGTTTCTCATTCAATTAGTTCTGTACAAAAGAAGGGGACAAAGTTTGAATGGACCCCAAGATGTGAAGAAAACTTCTAGTAGTTGAAGAATATTCTTACTAGTGCACCAGTTTTAGATATTGCAGACCCAGAAAAAGATTTTGTGATGTGTATTGATGCATGCGGTCAAGGACTTGGAGGAGTTCTTATGCAAGGAAACCACATGGTATGCTATGAGTCAAGAAAGTTGAAGGATCATGAGAATAACTATGACACTCATGATTTAGAACTTGCAGCCATAGTACATTCTCTCAAGATGTGGAGGCATTACTTAATGGGCATAAAATTTGATTTAAGGACAAACCACTGTGGTTTGAAATATTTATTTGATCAACCAACTCTAAATGCTAGGAAAACAAATGAGAAGTGAGAAAGTATACTACTACCTGCTTATATTTACAATTCTCACCACTACTACTGCATACTAACTCCATCTGTAGACTAAGATCAAAAATTCATGAAACATCATAATGGTAAATGTTAGGAAGATTAAATATCAAAGTACATGGAAAACTGAGAATAGTATTTAGATACTTTATATTTTCCACCTTGTCACATGAATCTTTCTCACTTCTACTTGATGCATTGTTAAGTGTTATCTCAAATATGTATTTGCTATATCTTCCTAGAATCAATGAAGTATTTTATGGAGAAGTTTAGGGAGATGACGGGACTTACAGTTCAATCAATCATGAGATTTATTTATGAAAGGGGCAATATTATTTGTTATTGATTTGACTAATAATTATACTTTCACTCCACAAAAGGATATGCAAAGTCAATATTATCATTTAGACCAGGTCTCTATACTTGTGCATATTTTGTATAGACATACATAACTTAATGTCGATGGTTTTGATAGAAATGCAAATATCATGAAGTGATTTACGAGTATAATTTCTACATTAGTGATGATCGCAGAAATGATACATGTTTTATTCAACATTGTTTCAGTATACTTTATAAAGAATTGTTGAGATGAGGGGTCAATTTTAAAGAAAATTGGGTATGGTTAGATGGTTGTGTTGGTCATCCATCCCATCTTATTCCATGTGCATAATATTTGTTATGGGGCATAGGGACTGGAAATTCCTCCTCCTACTCCTTGTTATCATGATCATCCTCAATAATAGAGATTTCCCTCTTGTCATTATCATTACGAAGAAGAAACTCATCAACAACAGTAGGAAAAAATTCCAAAATCTCATCATCATGCAAAAATTCCACTAACAAATAGGGTTGTTCTTACTTCATAAATAACAAAAGTCCCATCACAAAAGATGATAAGGGGTGTGGTAGAATAAAGGTTTAACCCAACAAATCTAATTTAAGATGATTTTCTCAATTTAGAAATGAATGAAGAGTGTTGGGTACTGATTTCACTCATTAACACTTTTCATGTTGTGAAAATTACAACTAAGTACATTACCATACATAGTGAACATTTAATTACAAAATCAATTGCTAATATGCACATACATGCATGCAAATACAAAAAATGGACATCGATCCCTTTGTTGTAGTGGAGAACATGCAGGATTCATTGCAAGATGAAGTTCGAGTATGCATGTATATTTTCAGTCTAATTTATTTTCCTCTCGTTTTGTTATATCGATTATGTTATGAAATCTCATATCATTACTTTAATAGATGGAAGACCTAAAGATAAGAAATCACGATGATTGGTTCAACTATGTTCCCTAGTGTCCATAAGTTTTCTCCAATTAATCCACGTTCCCTATACATCAAAATTGATCCATCATATATTTATTTTCAAGAGAATTTGTGTAAGAATGTTGTCATTATAAGTTGTTTTTTATCACTTTTTGATCGATTAATGCCTAATTCACTCACAATTTGATAGGTGATAAGAAACAATATACATAGGAAATAAAGTGATTAATAATGACGTGGAGTTATGCGAGTTTAATGTATATTTCTTAAACTTTACTGAATCATCCCCTGATTAGTATGGCATGATAACCCTTCACATATCCATTCTAATACTTATGAAAATAATTTTGAGAGACCTATATACCACTCATCACTATGGCATGCAAATCCTTCACATGTCCATTCTAGAACTTATGGAAATAAGGATCTTGAGCAATCCATATACCATTATAAATAACAATATATATATTGGCCATATATGTTGGATAGTATTTTAGTGGGCCTAATGGTTAAGAGCATGTGTTTCTTCTTAGGAGGTCACAGGTTCAAATCCAAAGGGGGGTAGTGTATGTACACCTCTGTAGACTTTAGCAGTTAAATCACTGCGTAGAGGGGGGTACCTTGTCCCACAAATAGGGGGTCTCATACACCAAATTGGTGCCTCACTTGGCGGTGACCTTAAAAATAGATTATTATATTATTATTGTGTTTAGATTTTTCTCTTGTGTGAAGACTGTAGAATAAATCTCTTCTTCATCCAATTTGTATCTTACATTTTATTATTATCTTAATCTATAGATTTGATTTTCGTTTCTATATAAACCACATTGTTAATATTGGTCACTGTCTCTTTCCAGATTACATAAAAACACATTGAAACACTTCTCCTTTGTTAGAAATTACAGAGACTCTTGTTGAAGATAGCAAGTAATAAGTTGTGTGTCTATAACAATGTAGGAATTGAAAATGAATTCATGTTTTCAGACATTTTGGCTCGTAATAATAGATGATGCTTTGTTTTAGCTCTTTCAATTGATAGCGGGAGTTGTGAACTTATACTTTAGGGTTTCACTTGTTGTTATGAATTTATCATGTTCTTATCTTAGTTAACTCATACATAACTTGATTCCATTCTTCTCAAATATTTGAATTAGGTTTTCTATTATAGAAAGCATTCTAATCTTAGATCACTTGATTTAGAGTTTCATTATATGCTGTGCAAAGTTCCTATTTCTATTGCTTAACTAGATTCTATCCTAGCTCCATACGATCATCATAGTAAAAGTTTAGCTTATAGAGTAGATTTGTTTTTGATAAGTTAGGATTACAACCTATTTCTTAGTTAACCTAATTCATAAGTTATTTTCTTTGGCTCATTCAATTTCTACATAATACAATATCTCCATATAGGTAATTTGATTTTCATGAGTTTTAGATTCTCTTCTTATCCTTGCTTTGGTTATATTCCATTTTAGAGTATGGTAGTTTTAAGTTTTAATTGCATGGATACAATATGATTTAAATAAAGGATTAGAGAGTTTTTGACCTTTCATTTCACTCTGACAAATATTCGACCATATCCTACAGATAGTTAAGTAATAATTTTAGGTTGTTCTTGCACTATTAGGGTTTAATTTGGTCACTTCTTTTCTTTTTTTAGCATTCAATTTTTAAATTCTACCTTTTAATTAGTCCTTTAGTAATCATTTAATCAGTATCTGTTGTTAATGAATTGTTCCTATGGTTGGGGTTGAGGACACCACCATACTAGGGGTATAAATACTGATATATAAGTCTTTGCAAGAACAAATATAAACAAGGTTTCGAGGGTTATAAGGGTTCATACCTTACAAACTGAATGTTGATCCAAGCTTTCCTTTAGCCCTCCTCTTTCTCTCCAATCCAAGAGACCTGCAAAAAAAATTCAAACCTTCCTCAAACCAATTTGACCACATGTAAGGAGTTGATATTCAATACGATCTTAAACCCTAATATGATAAGCATCAACATGTGATCATAAAATGAGATATAAACAATGATTTGGATAGGGAAGAACATCAAATATTTATTAATCAATGGAATAAGTACAGATATACCTTCTCCTCATGCGATGCACCTCATGAAACCTTTGATCTAGATCTCCTGCTTCTCTCCTCCAAGATTCTCACCTTCCAAGATCTGCATCAAAGGGAGATAGCTAGGGAAAATGTAGGGGGATTGAGAGTAACAATTTCACCAGCATAATAATATCAAAGGCTAAGTCACCTTTCATGGACCCCTATACCTCTCTTATATAGTAATATGAAGAGCTAGGGTCGAGGATGGACTAGTTACAACTGAAGAGGTAGTTCCAAAACCACCCAAACCACCCAAATCTCAATAATTTTATATTTTTTTACCACTACAAGAGTTTTATGTGGGTTTCCCACTGACAAATCATGTATGCAAAGTTGAAATACGCAGGTTTCCTTCTGACAACTCGAGTATGGGTCAAAAAATGCATTTTTATGGTATTTCCAAATCTTTTCAAGATTTGGTTTCTTCTATAAAGTTGTTACTTATTCTGGTTCCTTTCCAATGGTCCAAAAAAGAGGTTAAATGGAGTTACAAAACTACTGATATGGCCCTTCCATCCACAAGTGTCCTTTGGGTGACTGACAGTAGCTTTCATGAAGTGTCGTCATGTGAAAAAACATGTAAATGTCATCACAGACAGAGAAGTGTCATTTTGGGCTATAACAATATCACTTTTATAAGACTAAGGAATTTTAGCCATTGGTTTTGCATTATTAGAACATCTCCTCTTTGCACTTTAGTTTAATCCATCTAGTCAGAAGTGTGGGTGTGCTTGCTTCTTTATACCTCCGAGTTTCTACTTATTTTATATAACCGTTCTAACTTTTGATCTTGTTCCTATAATCTTAAAATACAAGTTAGATTGTGTAGATTTGATCCTATATTCCTTAATTTCGGTTCTGGTTTAGTTCTAATAGTTTCTATTATTACATTTTTAGTATAGCATAGTAAGCCTTTACCTAGTACTCTTTTAGATCCTTATAAAGACTTTGTTTTAGTTTTCATTTTTCCACCAATTAGTAGAATTCAAATTGCATCCAAATTCTATTTTTATTTTCTTAAGTTTTGAATTTTTCTTTGGTTTAAAATTGATGAGAATAGCCTCATATGATGGAAATATGTCATCGAGACAGTCCTATGAGTGAGATGAGGACACTGCCCAAGCAGGCAATGCATAAGGGTCCTCCTCCTCCGTCCATGAAGAGGAAGGAGTAGACTCTACAACTGAATCAATATTATCTTGATAAGCCACCATAGCTATATACAATGACATGTATATCTTGTTAGGTATAGAAACTTCACCCGAAGTACTTGGATAAGGAAGATTCCAAGGATCCTCCATATGCGAAGTGCGAAAAGGAATTGAACTCAACGACGCCAAAGCCTTACCAAGACTAGAACCAATCATAATAATGAGTGTGACACAACTAAAAGTTCCCATTAGCAAAGGATATATGCCCACCCAAACATTCTTAGTTTCCTGTTGAGAATGATCGATAACCGAGATAGAAGCTCCCGACGATGCTTTTGAACAAGAATTATCAAAGGATCTTTGATCGATCGTCACAACCTTCCCATCCAAAGGAAAACAAACAACCCAGAAGAGTGATGATGCAACATCTTGCATATTGTAAATCCAATTCCTACACAGTATAAGATTATAGTCAAGGGGTGCATCAACCACCTCGACCTCGATCATAATGGTCTTCCCTTCCAATTGGACCTCAAGGGAAGGAAGAATTTCGTGTGGCTGAAATGATCTCCCATCAAACATAGTTAACATGTTTCCTGCCTTAGACAACGTAGGAGAACCCAACCCCTTCTAGCATCACAAATACATCATGGAAGTTGCAACACCCTCATCAATCACTGTACGCTTAATGGTGTTGTTTAGACACTCTACATGAATCAAACGGGACACATAGTAAGGCAACTGAGGCTGAAATGCATGAGTTTCAAATTTGATCACAGAAGGAGAGCTTCCATCAGCCACCCCAAGAGCAGACAACAAGGCTTTCCTTTACGGAGGAAAAGTCTCAAGAAATTCTAAAGAGGACATCACACAAGGAGTCTGGCCCAAATCCTCGACAATAGAATAGTTATGGGTGGCTTGGGAATTAGGATTTTTCCTTGAATGCTTCAAGAATCCCTTAGCAATGTGAGGCAGAGCTTCAGGATTATCACTAGGTTTTTCGATACGCAAATATCTCTCAGGTGGAGAGGGTTCTTTCCTTAGGTTGGGTTGTGATGTACCATAGTCCTTAGAATGAGTCACACCATTTGTAGCATTTACCATGTTAATGCAACCATGGCCACTAGAGAAGTCCGATGGGTTTGGAGTCCCACCAGAAGCACCACCAGGCTCCATGGTCCTCAAATTCATATTCTGATTTTCTGGTAAAGGAATTATCAACACAACTGGGCTCTGTGCGATGAACTTCGAGGCATCATCCATTCGAGGGAATAAGTGAGTGAGGTGATCATCCTCACATAGCTTACAAGAAAATTTAACCTTATGCTTAGTTTTGTTGTCCCCCCAGCATTATTGTTGTTGTTATTGTCATTATTATCATTCTGATTCCTATTCCCACCCTTTCGATTAGTTTTACCTTTATTTTTATTCCGTCCAGGTTGCTGGTTACCTTTCTGGTTCGATAATTGCACTGAAAGTACATCCGACGTTTGGGTAGGATGTGATGAAGCCATAGCTTTTCCTGATGTAGGCTGGTTAATAGACAAATTAGTCATTTGGTTTGTAATAAAGCTTACAGGTTTGGCACTTGCGGAGCCAACAATGCCATTGGCATGCACCCTAGGTTTAAACTTGGGGTCGAAATTGGATCTAGGTGCATTTGGTATGATCTCATACAAGATCCCAGATTGAGCATAAATCAAATCCAGCTGCTGAGATTTGAAGATATCTTATTCCTCATTTTGCACTCCGGATGTAGAAACATCCTTCGCTATGTAAGGCAATAAAGACTTGAGGAACCATTCCAAAAGGAACTTTGGTGGTATAAAGGCCTTAATCAATCTCTTCTGTCTACACCAGTCTTGAATATGATTAGATATATGCATGAATTTGTCTTGTTGAAATATGGTAAGATATATTAACCAACCTGACACAGGCCCTATGAGGGTGCGTTGAAATAGTCTTAAATGAACCAAATCACGATTCAAGGAGTTCGAAGAGCACCAAAGGTGGAACATCGTGATGTGCTCACGATGATCTTCACTAGCCTTACCTTCGAACTTTGGAATGTCTGAAGGAAGCTTGGTGGGAACAACCGACCATGCCAATCTCAACAATCTTAGATCATTTGTCAATCTTGACAAGTCATGTAATTTCAACATTGCAAGGAAAGGGATCCTAGGCTGGGCCATTTGATTCCACGCTCCTTGATAGGGTTGATTCACATAGGTTTTATTGCTATAAACACCATGGCCTTGGCTAGTAGGATAGTAACCTCCTCCTATTTGATCCATATAGGGTTGTGTATTATAGTTTGGAGTACCTTGAGGCTCGGGTGCTACGAAGCCACATTTAGGTGATTGATAAGCGGGTTGATGCCCGAACCCATAACGTGTATAGGTTTGTCCATAAGATGCTCCATAGTATGGTCCATAAGCTAGTCCATAAGACTATCCATAAGATGGTCCATGAGATGGTAAATACCTGACTGACACATAAGGATGCGCCTAGCCCTGTGACACTGGGGGGTGACCAGACATGGGGAAAATATGACTAATGATAGAACTCTGGCCTAAAGGGATATGTGAGCTAGGAAGAGGGTGTGTCATCAAAAATGTATTTGAAGGAATTGGTGTTGAAGACGATGGAATATGCGAAGGGATGTAACTTATGCCCCTAATATTCACATGTCTAGGATCAGTCCTCGAATGGGAATGCTAGTGCTAGGACTAGGATGCATGTGTGAAGAAACTTCCACTGTTGGGATGGATGGTGTAATATGACTAGTGCTACCAAACCTCTCTGCTTGGAAAGGAATGGAAGTGCCCCTAGGCACAATACCAGGGTCAACACCCGATTTAACATTGGGCGCTAGACTAGTCTCGGGAAGGTTTGGCATGCCATACCTTATTGTGCTAATGCTAGTGGGTGCATGGTGAGTCTCATGGTTTATACTACGTGACCAATACCGATGATTTACATTCATGTATCCCAAAATTTTTGAAAGATCATCTGGCGATGTCCCAACCATAGAATGGTCAGACCTCATCGGAGTCCCATATGTGCTTGAAGGTTCATCCTCGTATAGGGGATGAGGAAGATGAGGGATATCCAGGATCTCAGGCTTGTGTCCACTCATGGTGTGTGAATCAAAGTGAGAGTTAGTCTGGCTAGATTGTCTGGTTCTCTCTCCCAAAGGAGGAGGAGACGTAGAAGGAGGAAGTCCTGCTAAACGATGAGAAAAACAGAGTGCCGCACCTAGATCCACAATGAATCAACAAAATAAAAAGACTCAATCTAACTACAAAACCCTAAGCAGTCTAGCGTACACAGAGCACACTCCTAAGAAAATCTACAGCCAAGGAAAAGCAAACCAAGGGGAGGGTATGTGAGGTCTTGAATGCAGTAGGTATTCCTCGCTTAGGAGAGGCTTGAGACTCCCATTCAATACAAGTAGAGGTTTGTAACAAATTATAGTGGCCCTCATCTTCAACGCGTAAAGTGATTATGTTGTCCGACCTCTACTTGGCTAGTACACCTACAAAATAACCTCTGTAACTACCCCCTATGATACCTAGGTAAGGAAACAAAGGTCACCCCAATATAACCAATGCTCACGTGAACAGTCACAGGAAGGATTGACCGTATGGGCAGGGTAGTAAAGACCGAAGCCTAAAATCACAACTGGTACCCCAAGGGTGCACCAATTAGTACCTCAAAGGCCCCTAGATATGAATACGATCCTAGAAATATCTCCACTAGTCACCGAAAGTGACTAGGGGTCATCCCAATCACAATTACATGCGCTGCCTTGTGCTTAACTCCTGTGAAAGAGGAGCGTCCTAAGAAACACTAATTATACCAAGGATTTCACACTCTCACCTAGACAGACACCTAATTATTTGTGTTTAGTAGTCTTGGAGAATTGACTCACAATGAACTATTCCAAGACTCTAAATCCTAATCTTGTTGGTGAACCCTATAAAAGAAAAATGTGTACTTCATTTTAGTTAAGCGTTGATTTTAATGGCTGTAATTACTCAAAGGGAAATGGCCATGCAACTAATGATATGAAGACTCAACAGTGAAATAAAAGTGCACACCTAACAAACAATGCCAAGAGCAATCTTTCTAGAATGAAAAATCATGGTATCCCACTACATGAAATGCAAGTTTTTCCCTTCAAATGAGAATGCAATCATTCCTAAATGAACACCTGACTATAATTCAATAAGCAAAAACTAATGCAAGTACAATGCGAGTGCAAAAATGCAATAATGCATAATGATGCAAAAGCAAAATATTTTTGTATTTTTAGAAATAAATGAGATATAAAAAGAAATAAGATACTCTACAACTCTCAAACCCTTCAACCAATCATAGAAAACAACCAAGCAAGGCACCAAGATAAAAGAGACATAGTGCACTAATCCCAAAACAAAAAAGAAAAAAATGAATGACAAGAAAAAAAAAATTAAAAAAAAATCAAAAGGGGTATTTGGTTAGAAACAAAGGCTGTATATAGACACCAATAGTACTTAAGAAGACTCAATAATCATAGAAACTCACCCAACAACACTCAATCTCCCAAATAAAGTTGAAAACCAAAGCATACGTGACTGTATGCAGTAAACCTCCGTACATATGCAGGAATTCAAGAGAAAACCACATGTATATGTGATTGTAATGCAAATACTTGCGTACAGGAAGAAAAAGGAATAAAAATAGGGAAAACTTAAAATCCAAGATCAAATTACTCCTGTAGGATACTACTGGGAAAACATACCTCCAGACCCGACACAGAAACAAAGAAATAAAGAGAAATTCAATCACATTGTATACCCAATCCCCAAAGAAAAACAACTAGGAACCTCCCCAGTGGAATCACCAATTCTGTTACAGAGAGAAACTTCCTATGGATTAGGGGTACCACAATAGAAAATATGACACCATAAATCAATCTTTTCCAATACACAAGAGAAGTAAACAAATATAACACTAAGGGACATAGGATTGTACCTTGTTTTGAATGGTTGAAGTAGATCCCCATTGAGATTTTCCAATACAATTGCAATTATAATTTTCCCTCAACAACATCAAACAAATCAAGCATGATATATATAAATGTGTTAGCACTACTCTAGCATATATAGTCAATCATCATTAAGCAATCAAATACATCCATGGATTCAATATTCATATTAAAACACACATGAATTGGATAGGAAAAGATATTTCTATTAATAAATACGAGATACAATAGTGACAAAGTATGTTGTCACTTCTCGGAACCAGAGAAACCGAGTTCTCCACCTGGGCCTCCACCACTTCAATCCTCCATCTCTCGATAGCAAGCTCATAAAGCAAGGGTAAGCTTGGGAATAAGACTATGTACTCCAAGGGACAAATGGATGCATACTCAAGTATACACAAAGATAAGGAAACAATGGACAATAGTTTCCTTACTCTTCCATTTCTCCCCTTCGATGTATCCAAGGGCCTCAATATATAGTGTTCTAAAGAGGTAATGGAGGGTCGAATCTGAGCATTCTCAAGCAATTTGGAAGGCCAAGAGTCAATTTATTTCGACTCAAATGAGGAAAACTCTAAAAATATTTGTCATTTTGCACACATCCTGATGTACACGGGTTTTAGGTCAAAAGTTACATATACACGTAGGTATTGCTTTAAAAGTCGTTGTCAAAACCCCAAATTTTCACAAAAATTTAAAATTTTGAGATAACAACAAATGTTAAAACCTTTGGTTTACTTAACAGCTAAAGGTTAGCAATAAAAGAAATAGTCAAGTTATTAATTTTACTAAATCTCAAATATGTTAACTCAGCAGTTCATTTTTGTAACAAGAAAAAGGTTTACTTGCGTATTGTTTTATTTTAGTTTACTGATGAGTCTCTTCATGTCAAGTAGGTGGAATCTAACTTTTGAATTCGGGGCTTACTTAACATTTATGCTAATGCAGAAGATTACTGGTTCTTACAGGTTTACAGGTATGATTGAATGAGTAACATTTTAAAAATTCTTAAACTATCCAACAATGTTTTATTTGCAATTATAAAGCTTAGTAATTAAGCTTCTAAACTCCAAACAAATTCCGTGAGGTAAAATCATTTGGCTTCCTTCAGTTTTTCTTGTAATAAAGTTCAGAAGTACGTAGCGACAGTAAGATATGTTTGCGGCTCTAAAATTATAATCTTAGTTACAAAGTACTTCTACTTTAGTGTGCATAACTGGAAATGTTATAATAGTTGTTTTGTCAGTATGTAATCAATAACATATTATCTTATTTGTATAACAACTGTTCGACATTTATTTTCTGCGAGGTAACTTACAGCATGTAAACCGCTTGACAGTATAAGTTTGATTTGTACAAAAACCATAATGTATTCTCACATGAAATCATTATTTGCCTATACTTTAACTTCATGTCGAACCATGTGGTTCTATTAATTCTGGACTTAAGTAGGATCATTCCTATTCAATTTCTTAATTTTCTATGATACTTCTCTGGTATTAAATTACTGTCTACAAATAGTCTTTATGGGATTGATGCTTTCAAAAATAGGTTGACTTTCTAATTATTTTGTATAATTCTATAAACCAAGTTGAGTCACAACCAAAATCCATCAAGGTTTCGTCGCTTTGAACTATGTAGAAGAATTTCATAAAAGTGTCTTTACAAAATACTTTGTCAACCTCATAGTTTTGTTACCATTTGATTTATTAGTTCCTATAAGTCTTATAAATAGGAATGAATTATTTGTTTATTAGACATTCCAGTCTATAATTAATTCAAGGTCATAAACAAGTTCTAAAAAGAGTTTATGATTCCAAAATATTACATTATGCCATTTATAAAAGTTATAACTTGAATTGTCTTTTTATAAGAGATTAACCATGCATAAACTATAATGTTTCTATATAGGAACACTATAGTTGTTCGGTGGATAGCTTGAGATCTCCCATATAATAAATGAACTCTATCCATATCAAGGTTAACGTTTAGAGAAAAACCCTAGATCGCCTGCGTTGAGTGATCGAACCCTAGCTCCCGTCGAGGGCTTCACGCCCTACTCATGGATCCGCCGGATCCTGCGTCTGTTGAGGACAAGTTTCAGTCCATTGTGGACATGCTGCCTCCTGTCCAAGCCGTCGCAGCCCCTTCATCTAAATTCGTTAAACGTACAGAGGTCCCGGAAGTGGAGCTCAACTCTGCAGCCTCCAAGAGAAAAGCAGTCGCCCTCTATAAGAAAGGTCTCATTGGTCTGTTTACCGGCCTATGGCCTTCCCTGCGCTCAGTGGAGATTTGGCTGAACAAAAATTGGAGAACCCTAATCCAGGGGGAAGTTTAGCATATCTTTTGTGGAAAAGGGTACTTTGCATTCATCTTTGAAAAGAAGGAGGATCGTGATTTAATCTTCAGGAATGGACCTTATTTCATGGGCCCAAGAGGTATGTATTTGAACAAATGGGACCTGTCCTTCAACCCAGAAAAAGATATTCCCAAAGCAGTTCCTGTGTGGGTCAAGCTCCCCCATATTCCTCTTCATTACTGGAATGATGAGGAATTTCGAGCAATCGAAAATACCCTAGGGAAGTTTGTAGACAAATCTGAACCGAAAGCCCCAATGTTCTCCTGTGCTCGAATCTGCATTGAAGTCGATCTTGAGAAAGTTCTACCAGAGTCAATCATGCTCTCCATTGACGGATGGAACCATCTACAAATAGTAGATTATGAGCAAATTCTGTTCAAATGCAAATACTGCCATGAATATGGCCATTTTGCAAAATCATGCTCGAAAAAGCATGAGAATCCCATCTCAGACAGCCCTCCCAGTGAGGGATGGAACGTCGCAAGCAGGAAAAGGGCAGCCAAGCCCACAAAACAACAGATCCCCACGCCAAAGAGCCCCCCCAGATATCGATTCGACGCCCTGGAAGTTGCGGTGCAGGAAGAAGAATATCAGGACGAAAACCTTGAAATGGAGCAGCAGCAGAATACTGAACCCCAAGATATCGTCTTGCCGCATCAGGAGAAGACAGAAATGGATGAGGGTTTTGGAGTCCCGCAGAAAGTCCAGGAAGAGGGCTTCGAACACTCTAGGGAAAGGAAAGACAAAGTGACAAACTCTGAAGGATCCATTACACGATCGAGGGCAAAAGCAAGCTCTGAAGAAATAACAGATACCTCCATTGAAGAGCAAGAACCCATCTCCAGAAAGGGAAGGAAATCTAACAAAATCATCAGAGAGCAGGAGGCAGTGAGGGAAAAGGCGGCAGGGAAGCAGGCTAATCTAGACTTTCTAGTAAAAACCTCGCAAGCGAACAAATATCTTCTCAGTGCGGAAGAGGAGAAAAAGGAGAAAGATAAGGCTCTCAAACAACTCAAGAAATAATGAAAGTAGTCTCGTGGAATTGTAGAGGCTTGGGAGGTTTGCAGAAGCTAGAAGTTATCAAAAGGTTTAAATCTATGGAAGCTGCCTCAATCCTTCTCATCCAAGAGACTACAAAATCAGCTGAAGACAGTGTTGCCACCATCAAAAGTATTTGGCCAAAAGGGACAGGCCTTGCTATCAGTGCAAGTGGAGCCTCTAGAGGGATTCTATGCTGGTGGAATTCAGACAAGTTCGAGTTGAGCTCCGCTATAGAAAAAAGAAATTGGATCCTCATAAAATTAGAAGACAAAGAAAGCAAAGAACAATTTTGGATTGGGAATGTATATGGCCCAACCATGAACTCACAGAAAGAAAGCTTCTGGGCATCGCTAGAGGAGCAATGTGAAGATAAGAAGCTGATACCCTGTTACATCGCAGGGGATTTCAATGCCACTATTTCTACAGATGAGCGTAGAGGTGGAACTAAGGTAAGGGACCCATTTGGGGAAAGGATGGAATATCTCATCTCCCAATGGGGCCTTATTGATGTCAAACCCAAAAACGACATATATACATGGAGCAATAGAAAAATGGGACCCGAACATATCACAACCCGGCTTGATTGTTTCCTACCATCTCTTAAACCATTAGCCGGAAGTCAAAATCCTGTGCTTAGCTGTGTTAGATCATAAACCCATATGTCTTTTCTTCCCGTCGATGGAAAAATTGGGGCCCCTCCCATTTAGATTTAACTGGATATGGTTGGAATCGGAAGAAGCCCAGGACATTATAGATGGAGCATGGAATTGCTTCATTCCAGGATCTCCAGCTTACTCCTGGGAACAAAAGTTAAAAAGGGTCAAGGTTGCTCTCAAATCCTGGGAAAAAACTCAATTTCAAGAACCCTCTGAGCAGAATAAAATCATTATAAAGGATATGGAGCTTCTTCAAGATGAAATGGAAGTAAGCACAATCTCAAAGGAGCACCTCCTCAAGGAAATTGAACTGGAATCAAAACTCCAGAAAATTCTAAGACACGAAGAGGAGGGATGGAGGCTTCGCTCGGTCATCTTTTGGCTCAAAGGGGGAGATCAGAACACTAAGTTCTTTCAAAATCAATGCAGGGACAGGCAGCGCTAGAACACAATAAGAGAACTTAAATCTGAATATGGAGCAGTCATACAAGGGCAAGCGGCTATTAACACAGAGGTAAGGACTTTTTTTGAGCACTTGTATAATGATGAGGAGCCAGTCTCTCAATGTCTCATGGAAGAAATAGCCTCTGACATTCCAGCTCTTATCAGCCCTAAAGAAAAACTCAAGCTTGAATCCCCCATATTGGAAGAAGAAGTTCAAAAAGCTATTTGGAGCCTCCACCCGGACAAGGCCCCAGGACCGGATGGATTCCTTGTTTGCTTTTATAGAACCTTTTGGCCTCTCATCAAGAGGGATTTGATGCACCTTATTTCATGGATGGAAAAAGGAAACATGGGGGGAGCCACTAACTCCACCTTTCTATCCCTGATCCCTAAAGAGTACAACCCTACCTCCATTAAAAAATTTCGACCCATTTCTTTATGCAACACTTCCTATAAAATATTCTCCAAAATGCTGTTTTTGAGACTAATGCAAATCATTCCTTCCCTTATCTCTCCTAATCAAGGTGGATTTCTATCAGGAAGGCAAATCAGTGACAATATCCTCTTGGTTCAGGAAGCAATCCATTCCTGCACCAGAAGGGGTGAGTCTGGGATGGCCATTAAGCTGGATCTGGCCAACGCCTTTGACCGTCTGAAACACTCCTTTATCATCATGGTTCTGGAAAGATTTGGGTTTCCCCCTGTTTTCATCAGACAAATTCAAGCCTGCATAACTTCCCCCTGGATAGCACCTCTTATCAATGGCATACCCTTAGAGTTCTTCAAAGCCTCTCGGGGGGTGAGGCAAGGATGCCTGCTATCCCCCTTTCTTTATATCCTGGTTGCTGATTCCTTAAGCATAAGATTGCTTAGACTTCAAGTTGTAGGATCTCTCCCAGGCCTTTCCTATCGAGAAGGTGTCTCTCCCATCAACCATGCCTTGTTTGTGTATGAAACTATCCTTCTTGGCATTGCTTCCACCCAAATTTCCAGGAACTTTCTCAGCCCCTTGGACATCTTCCTCCAATCTTCAGGAAGTTCAACAAATTTGAGCAAGTGCCAAATATATGGATGGAACTGCCCTATGCCAACTCTTCGCAACATATCTCAAATCCTCCAAATCAAAGCCAATCCTAAGTGGACTCACTTTCCCTACCTGGGTATCCCCGTGGTTAAAAAATCCCTGACTTCCTCAATGTGGAATCCGGTTGTTCAAAAAATTAAGGATAATATACAATCCCTGGGCTCGAAATGGCTAAATCTAGCTAGGAAAACTGTTTTAATCCAATCCATCCTCTCTTCATACCCCATCTATACTAGTTCGATGGTCCTTGCCCCCAAGAACATCATTAACAACATATGTAAGGAAATTAGGAAATTCGTTTGGCAGGGAGGGAAAGTTAAGACTAAGAATTTCCATTTGGTGAAGTGGGACACCATCAAACGTGCTAAAAATCAAGGTGGTTTAGGCATCAGAGACCCTGAGCACATGAGCAAAGCCATGGGAGCCAAATTGATATGGAGACTGGTAACGGGAAGAAAAGAATGGTGGAAGGAAGTTATCAGAAAAAAGTATATAAAAAGGCCTAGATCAAAAATGCTAGATAGTGCATGGATAGGTAAAGGAACTACTCTATGGCAGCTGTGCAAAGCATCCTACAAAAATTTCAGTGAAAACTGCTACTGGATCCCAGGGAATGGGAAAAGAATCAATGCTTGGCACAACAGCATTTTAGGACACCCTCCTTGCTCCTTACTTCCAGGATTGACGCCTTTATCTGAATGGGAAACTGATCAGGGGCTCAACACTCTCTATGATCTCTCTCGGTGGGATACAAAGGGCCAATGGACTGGCTGGAAAGAGCTATCTCCTCCAGCACATCTGACAAACGCAGCAGCATCCTTCCTATCATCTCTTCATGGCTTATCCCCAACGTGAGTCTCAGCCAAGGATCGTCTTGGATGGGGAAAATCAGGACAGTACAATGTCAAAGAGGGATATAAAAAATAACCATGGAACCACACATGGCAAAGGGACTCTGGAAGAAGGTGTGGCATCCTGATAGCATCCCCAAAGTTAACAGTTTCACTTGGATTCTTTTGCACAACAAGTTATTAACAGCTGAGAATTTAAGGAAAAGAGGTATTCTCGGCCCTTCTCGATGTGCTCTGTGTAACTCAGTAGAAGAGACATCCAGCCATATTTTTCTTAAATGGAAAGTCTCCTTAACAGTTTGGAGGACCGTTCTCCCTCCGTATTTTGGACCAGACCTCCCAGGCAATGCAGCTCAGCTCTTAAAATATTGGCCCAAACATTTTCCAGGCTCCTTAAATAAGAAACCAATCTTAAGCCGCCTTTGGGCTGCTATCCCAAAGAACCTCTGTTGGCAACTTTGGCTTGCTAGGAATCGAGCCATCTTCAAGGAGCAAAAAGATTCCTTGACCTATATAGTTGCTAAAACTATAGGAATGATAGGTGAAAAGTTTGCCTCAAATAACATAAGTTTTCCTTCACACAAATCCATTCCTGAGCCTTACTCCTCTTGGTGCTAAAACTTTCTGAAAGAGAAAAGCCCCCTTCAGTCCAAAAGCATCTCAGGCAGGGTAAGCCATCCTAGATAGTCCCCTCTATGGGAGTTACGTCTTCCCAACAATGAATTCAAGTCCTGGCTTAGGGGGAAAAAATCATTCGCTCTCTTCTTTGATGGCGCTTCGAAAGGTAATCCAGGGGTGGCAGGCGCGGGGGGGATTCTCATGAATCCCAAAGGATATGTAGAACAAAATTTCACGTGGGGGCTGGGTAACAGAACTAACAATGAAGCAGAGTGGATGGCTCTTATCCAGGGCCTTCAGATTCTAAAGGATAAGAAGCTTCACAAGGTCTTGATCTTCGGGGACTTCAGGCATGTCATCCTCAAATTGACCAATGGATACCCTACCGGAGCTGTCAAGTGTCGCCGCCTATTCAAAAAAGCAAAGCTTCTCATGTCTAGTACCTATGAGGCTTTCCACATCCTTCGACATAATAATACAGCAGCAGACAATATGGCTAATGTGGGAGCCTCTCTCCCACAAGGTCATTACAGCCAGGATGGAAACCATCCCACCCTCAAATTTATCCCTTAAATGTGGTTCTAGAAGCTCCCTCTCCGACCTCACAACATTCAAATTCTTCATTTAAAGAACTTATCTCTCCTCCATTTCATTGAAATCCTTTTAGCCCCCCTTTCTCCTCCTCTTTCATTCCTTTCCTCTCTTTATTCTTTGCTTTCCTCCCCTTATCCCTCCATTCCTTCCTCCCCTCATCCCTTTCTTTTCACCCCTCTCCCTTCTCTTTTCTCCTCATCCTATTTTCTTCACCCAGCTCCTTATCCCTTAGCTGGCCTCCACTTCCTCCACGGTGGCTCAAAGCATTTATCCCCCCCTCTTGTCAGCTCCTTTCCCTCGGCCGCGTGGTTTCCTCCCTGTCCTTTCAACCTCTCGAACTCTATAGGCATTAAGTTCTTCAGGCCTTTGGTTAATTTTCATTACCTCTCGCACGTTTTCTCCTTCTCTACCTGTTCTCTTATGTCGCCTCATTGCAGTGCCATGCATATCTAATCGGCTCCGGTCCTCTCTGGTTCTTCTGAAGATGTGAGTATCCTTTTGAATGTGGTGAAAGGCATTGAAGGAGGGAGGCTACAGGGAATCTCATGGCAGACTCTCCCCATCACTCGCTCCTTTGTGAGGGAGAGTCTTGCTCTCGCATCCTTCTCCAAGTGTCAATGCAATTCTCCTTCTGCGTCTTGGTCTATCGGCACTGGTTTGGGTTCTAAGCCTGCACATTCTAGAAGTCTGAATCTTGTTCTGGGTTGCCTCTGCACTGGGTGGCAGGAAGGAGCCATGGGAACTCTGGCATACTCTGATAAGAATGAGAGTCATGTATTGCAGTAGGAGCTCTCAGTTTTGAGTCGTTTTCTTAGTTCCCCCTTGGCTGATTATTCGGACAGTGCCCTTGCTTCTCGTTTTTTGCGCTATCAGTTTGCTAGTGTTAAGATCTATGAGGAAGCTGAAACCATGGTGCAAGCTAGAGATAATGCAGGTATCATGGACATTAAGAAGAATCTGAGGCGCCCGTACGAGATGGTTGCAATTGGAGTTATGGATAACAAGGAAATGGCGAAGGAAATCAAAAGCATGGGAGAAACAGTGAGCTATACTTCATTACAAATCAGTAACCATGAATCCCGGATTGATGACAATGAAAGCAACTTGCGTGAGATGATGGGTAAAGTAGACAGAATCTAGGAAGATCTTGAATGGTTGATCGCCATGAATCAGGGGAGTTGAGTTAATGGAGCAACTGCAGAAGCGGAGCAGCTTATGGAGGAATAATCAGTAGTGCAGCCCAGGCACTTCCGAGGAAACCCTTAATCTATCTTTTCTTATTATGTATATATGTATTTCTGTCTTTTTTTATGTAATAAGTATGTAAGGGTATATACTACCCGAGACATTAGCTATTTTGGTAGAGTTTTGAATGCAGTCCTTTGGAAAACTTTCAGGATAAGCCTACTGTGTACCAATTTTGAATTGCAGAAATACCTTTCCTTGATTCTGCTGTAATGAATGGCTGTGCACAGCCTATTTTATAAAATCCTCTTTTCAGTTTTTGTTAAAAAAAGGTTAACCTTTAGAGAAAAGAATTACTACCATCCAAATCATATTTGTGATTTTACAATATAATAGGCATAAGGTTAACGATGAAATAAGTTCTATGCAAGAACGATTTTGGGCATTTTGCCAAATTTTAAAGGTGTCACTTCTTTCTAGGTCAACGTAAATCATATCATTGATATTCCATCACCAAACTACCATATGTTATGATGAACGATGTGATCGATTTACAAGGCAATTATTTGGTTTATGACATAGTTTATACCTCGTTTCAATAATTAAATAATTGGTTATCATTTTATGAAGGCAACTATAGAATATGATCCACTGCATGATTTGATTTACGTGACCAGGTGGTCTTCTCCTGACCAAGCATGGAAGATAAAAGAACCACCATAACCCTAACTCTTTTCATTTCTCCTCCGTAGTTCATGCTTCCCCTTGAGGATGCTTTGCTTGGCTTTCATGGTGGTCATCAGTCCTCTTCTGCTCCAGTTGTCTCAAGTCTTGGGTTAGCATTGCCTTTACCTCTGGTATTTGGTTTTTAAGCCATTCTTAGTGGCTGTGAGTTCTCACTCTTCAAGCTTTGTTGATTCTATTGTTGCCCTTGGTTTGATGTCTACTCCAGCTTCCTTTCGTTGTCCTCGTGGCTCGCTGTCTGCTCCAGTTTCCTTTCGTTGTCCTCGTGGCTCGCCGTTGCATGAGGTTTAGTATTATAGGCTGTTGGGTCTATAAATGCAAAAGTCTGTTGGTGACAGTGCTTCTATGAGACTGTTCGTCATTTTCAAATGACAGGTATAAGTTTGTTTTTGTCTTTATTTAACTTGTAGCAGGTGTATTGCTGTTACGATGGCATAAACAGATATTAGGTTATTTATTTACTGACATTCGTCTTTTAAAATCATTGTAGGTTCTCGCCACTAAATGCTTTCACGGTGGAGGAAGTAAGCAGTCATTCTTCGAATGCCGTGGCTCATGGATTAATGTGGGTAAGCCCTGTGGTCCATGTGTTGGGTTTTACCCTACTTGTATTAGGGTGGTCATTTGGAATCACCCAAGGTTTGGGGAAGCCTTCCTCGGCTTGCCATAAGTTATGTGGTTCCTTTTATAGGTCTTTTGTTGATTTACCCAGTTTCAAACCCTCGCTAGTCGATGGGTAGACTCAGTTTTAAACTGAGCAATGTAAATAGTTTTTGATGTTTAGCTTATGGCTTGTTTAAATCAATAGTTCTCTTGTAAAGACAGTTTTATTTTCCAGCTTGTCTCAGTTTATCGAAAGCTTAACATTATGCTCTGTATAATTAGGGTTTTTACCCTTCTCAACTGTAGATGAAGTTTTGTACTCTGTTTAAATTTCATTATTAATATTTTTATGACTGATACATACAGTCATAGTTTAGTTATAATTCTTGCTCGTTTTTGTTTAGAGTTATGAACTAGGGTTTATCCTGTGGAAACCCTCATTTTAAAATAAGTTATTCTACTTAATTTTTAACAAATTTTAATACTTATTTAGTTGACTATTAACTAGTATTACAAAGTATTGTGGAATTTCTAGTTTATAATAAATACTAATGTATTTTTGTTTGTCCTTAAAGAACTGTAAGTAATTTATAATAACCTGGTTATTTAATGGTTACATAATCCAATAAATTTGGTTTATGACTTCAATGTATTGACATTTGTAATTGTAATAAAAATAAGGGTTTTAACCTTGTCTTTCGTTTTTACAGATACACCTTGTTTGTAAAGATAAAAGGGACAGTTCTTTTTTATATGTATACATTTTGTATAAGTTGTTCATTATTGTATTTTATCTCTGTGTAATCAAATTAATTTGTTCTTTTAATGGTTGAAAATAACTAATCTTATTGTTTATCCTAGGTTACTACTGTATATAAAGAATACTGGTAGATTTTTGCTCAGAAATATGAGCTAGGGTTTTTACCCTATTTAACTTTTATAATAAATTTCTGTATTGTTATTTCATTAAGTTTTATTACTGTCACCAGATTTTAAGATTACTTTAATGGCTCAAAGAATTCCAGGTTAGGATTTATGGAAAATAATCTTTGTTTTCTTTCTTTAAATATTTCTTCAGTTTGTTAAAGAATTATTAATTCATAAACGATACTGTTTATGTTAATATTATTATATGAGAATTTACTATATTTTATTAAGTTCATATTTGCACATATACTTTATTAATAAAGATTGAGAACAGTCTAAAATAGTTTAGTTTATTCAATAGGATTATTTTTGTAAGCTTGATAAAAGAAATGAGGATTTTCAAACCTATCATTACTCCTTTACATATAATTTGTTTGTAAAAGTTTAAGAACAATTCCTTGTTAATAATGCTCTAAGAATAGGTTACTGATGTGTTTTAGTTTATTTTAATTATAAGGAAAATAATCCTGTGATAGTTATAAAGTTCTTTATTAATATATTTCTTATCTTGAATTAGTTTGTCAATCCTTACTTAGGGTTCCAATAGTTGTAGGTTAAATTAGCTGTTAATATTAGGAAAATATATAAACTAAGAAAACCATATTTAAACCCATACTTAACATAAATAAATAAGCATTATAACTATGACATTTCTATTTCTTCTATTTCAAGTTAGATGTTTAGTTTGTAAAATAAAGTACCGTGTAAAAGAATAACTTACATATTTGAACACATTGCTATTAGTAAAATAATATGACCCTATTCTTTTCCTAGCATTCTTAATACACAGTCTGGTTTTAAAAATAACCTAACTTAACAGAATATTCTTTCTGGAAGCAACTATCTACTGAAAGAAAATATTTCAACACTCTAAAAACATAACTCTATTCAATTGGGATTCCTATCATATCTTCATCTATTTTAAACACACTACCTGTTCTAGAGTACGGTCTGGTTTATTCCAGACGGGGAAAAACATAGGTAGGATTATTTTTCATCAAATAAAGATTCAACATTCAAACAACTAAAAGATTTCAAGCTTTAACAGTTCACTACATAACATATAAATCATTCATTGTTTGTTCATTCTCAGATATAAATTTTTAACACAATAAATAAAGACTATAGAACCTATTTAAATATGGATACAACAGCGTTGGGAGGCCGTTCCTCCCTACCAAATCCTGGAGAGTGCTCAAACAACGTCTTCTCAAGACCCTCAAGCATGTTCCTGGTCTCCTTGGTCTAGAACTGGTGGAGCATGCAACAAAATACTAGTCCAATGACTCAGTACTAACTCTGCACTCAGCAGCAATATCCTTCAGCTAAAAAGCTGTACTAGATCACTTCTTGCAGTTTACCCCTCAAACACCCTCCACCAATTCCCTTCCCAATGAAATCCTTTGAAGTACATTCACCTGAATGATTCTCCACTTGGAATGAGAAGCCTCAGCTCTCTTCAATGGGATTTTTTATTAAGATTGCCGAGGAATTTTTTGGGTTAGTTGTCGTTAATTGAGTCACCTGTTTTGATCCCACTTTCTTGGGGAATCATGACCCCAAATGTAGGGAGGTTTCCACCTGAAACATTGGAAGTGTTTGAGGATGCTGCCAGTTGTCTATTTTCTCTCCACCTAGTCTCCTCCACCAACTTGAACAGTAACACTCTTTTTAACAGCTCTCCCAAGCTGTTGTCTCCACTTTTATTTATTTAAAATCAAATATTCAGAATTACATTCAATATCCCTAACACTGCTGAGTCATCATTTACAACTTAGCATTAAATTTAACATAATGTCTTGGAATAAAATAAAAATAAGATAATATTATTTTGTAAAATTGGGGCATGTGACATACACACCTGCTCAGGACATAACATTGTCCTCAATGTTATTTATTCTTCATCTTCAGAATTCCCCTCGAACAGAATCGGATATGCATCTCGCATTTTAGTTTCCAATTCCCAGGTGGCTTCCTCTGGACTAAGGTGCTTCCATTGCACCTTCACTTGTCCAATGGTGCGGTTCTGAAGTGTAATCTCCCTCCTCCCGAGGATACAATTTGGTTCCACCATAAATTCTCCTTTTGGTTCCACCTGTACAACATTCTAGTTAACAACATGAGTAGCATCGTGAACATATTTCATTAAAATAGAAATGTGAAAAATATTATGTACTCTTAAATTAGGTGGTAATGCTAATTGGTAAGCTACTTGTCCAATCCTAGACAAAATTTGAAATGGGCCATAGTAACGAGGTGCCAATTTTGCACAACTCCGCAATCTTAGAGAGCTCTTTTTGGGCCTTACCTTGATGAACACATGTTCACCTACTTGAAACTACTTTGGAGTTCTTTTTAAGTCTACTTGAATTTTATGCCAATCCCGTGCCACTTTCAGATTTCCCTACACTTGTTTCACAATTTCTTCCATTTCTTTTAACAGTTATAGACCTAATACCAATCTATCTACTGGATTCCTCCAAGAGATAGGAGTATTACATTTCCATCTGCTGGGTGTTGATGTTTAGTTCTTACCTGTTGACATTCCAAACACCTAGCAATATATGCTGCTACTTCAGTTTTCATATTTGGCCAGAAATACTCTTTTCTTAACATGGTTATAGTATTATGATAACCTAGATGACCTGAATATGGTGTTTTATGAATTTCATCCAGAATTAATAGCTTGAATTTAGGTATGTTAGGTACATACAGTCTATCTTTATACAGTAAAAATTCTTTTTCATTTAAACTGTAACCTTTAATTAATTTTTTTGTTGGATTTTCTTTAACTTTATGTAATGTCCTCGGTTTTGACCCCATTTGCATGATGTATATAATGTGATTAATATTGGTGAGGAGCTAAAGGAAAAAGCCCCACCATCGATTTGGTTGTGTATGTTCGGCAATGGGGATAGTTGCTGATGGTTTGTCGTGCTATCCGGCATCTTATAATTTGACATCATGTAAATATGCACATGAAATAAAATAAACCAGAACCAGTTAGGACAGTGCAACGTTGAATGAAAAGGGCATGGTTCCAAAGGATAAGGGGTGGGGGATGTCAAACCTTGGTCTATGGGGGAAAAACTCATGTGTTGCCAACTTGTTTTGTTTTTCCACCTTCCCTTGTCAACCTATTTAATGTCTTGTTTTGGGTAGTTGAAGTAGTTATGACTGCTGGTGGTTGAGGTAGTTAATGTTTTGGGAGTGGGGTGGTAGGACTGTCAGTCCCTTGCCCACGCGCCCACTCCACTCACGGTTGCATTCACTCTTCTCTCCCACGTTTTCAAACCTTCACGGATGGTCTGTTCGTTCTCTCCATGGTCTGCTCTCGCTCACGCACTCTCCATTACACAGGGTCTCTGTGGTATGTTTTTTTTCTCTCGGATTTCCTGTTCATCCGCACGTTGGGGATTTGGAATGCCCATTCTCACACAGAGGTCGGGTCCGTTCTCCTCATGCATAGGTAGTTGTTCTGCTGGGTCTCACACGACAAGAAGGGGAGCTGCTTACCAGTGGTCACCCACGTTTTCCACAGAATGGAATCAGGTATGTATTCCTCGGTATTTTATGGTCTGGTGCAAGTTTTCCTCACGCCCAGGTTGCTTGGAGCTATTTTCCCATGTTGTGAGTTGTGCTCATTGATTACGTTGTGGGACTGTTGTTTTCCCTGCGTGTTTTGTTGGCTGTGGTGTCCAAATTCATTTTGGGCCACTGTGGATTGCCAATCTGTTGGATGTGTTCTCCTCTGTCCACACTGGGAGTTGGCTTCTCCTTTGTTTGGGACTGTGTAAGTTGCCAGTCGTTACCTGGAGGAATTGTGTGTGCTGTGGGCTGTTGATTTCCAATCTGTTAGCTGAGTTTCCCTATTTTGGGACTATGGATTGCTGCTATCATTCATTGTGTGTTTGTGGCTGCTGGAGTACCTTGGTTTTGGGTTGCATCTGAGTTGTTTTGGCCATGTTAGGGCCAAGAACAACTTTGAGTTGCCTTGTAGGCTTGAGCTGTGTCTCACCTTTCATTTGGGACTGTCACGGTTGTTTTGTTTTCCTCACAGGTATGTGAAGGGATTGTGTTGCTGCGGTATGCAGTGGTTGGTATTCGGACTGTGTTGGCTTCACCGGTTTGTTGATGGCCTGATAAACCCAGCTGTGTTGGTTTGCTGAGTGTGTCCCTTGGCTATGGGTAAGCCTGCAATGACACTTACCCTAGAAGAATCATGCCCAGCTCAGGGGTGGCAGCGTTGCTGAGAGATTGATGAGCACACTGGCCTATGGTTGGGTGGAACATTGCAGCGACAGAGCTAGTTGTGGGGTAAACTCTTCATCAAAAGACAAGTGCTACTGGTTACTTCATCTCTGCAAATTAATCTACTGTTTCATGAGAAATGATAAACATGTTCAAGGCTGGAATGAATATGTTTGCTTCTGTTGATTGTTGAATAATTATGCATCTTGATATGTATCATGCTTAAGATTTATCATTTTAGCACTTATCCCTGTTTGTGTTCATGGGACTATTTGTCCGTTATTGTTGTGGTAGCCGTTGCGTCCTCTTCATCGGTCTAAGGGATGGGGACGTGACAGAGTGTTATCAGAGCTTATGTTGCAACATGGGCCTGCATGAGCCATGAAGGGTGCAGTGACAGAGGTAGTATTCCTCTCTGCCCAGTGGAAATCAGACTGTAAATTCAACAAAAAAAAATGGTCTAAGTGTTGACCAGTCGGGACACCAGCGGGAAAGACTTCCACTGTTGTGGAAGAGTTAGAAGTATCCCATCCATCGTTGCGGAAGTCCAAACCGCTACGTCTTCCGATGGGGAAGGAATTTCGACGTAGTGGAAGCGTTAGGTGAAGCTTGCCCGACGGAGAAGTCCTCCGATCACCGACGCTGTCCAGAAGGTTAAGGGCTCAAATTGTTGACTGTCGAAGGAACATTAAAACTGAGGAGCCGCTGTTGCGGCTGCAGATGAAATTGTTTGTCGATTGAGAGAAATTTGAATTTTTTTTTTCTAAGGCAGAAATCAGTTTACAAATTGGAAGAAATAGTGCTTTGGCGTTTCGCCGTTGCGGAAGCCAAAGGCGCTAGACGGCCGATGAGAAAGACCACCGATACCGAAAGTTTAAAATTTCTCTAAGTAAAGAGTGGCTGTAGGAAGGATTTTTGTCTTCCATGAGCCGCCGTTGCAGAAGTGAAAGCATTACGACTTCCGACCAGAAAAGCTGTCGACGCCGATCGGAAGGAGAAAGTGTTTCAGGAGCCGTCGTTGCAGAAGTGAAAGCATTACGGCTTCTGACCAAAAAGGCTGCCAACGCTGATCAAAAGGAGAAAGCATTTTGGGAGCCACCATTGTGGAAGTGAAAGCATTATGGCTTCCGACCAGAAAGGATACCGACGCCGATCGAAAGGAGAAAGCACTTCGGGAGCCGCCGTTGCGGAGGCGAAAGCATTACGGATTCTAACCAGAAAGGTTGTCGATGCCTATCGGAAAGAGAAAGTGTTTCGTGAGCCACTATTGCAGAAGAAATAGTGGAAGAGGAGCCGATTCTGCGGAAGAAATAGTGGAAAGAGGAGCCGATTCTGCGGAGGAATTAGAGTAATTGGGAGCCGATTCTGCAGGAGATATAGTTGAAATAAGATCAAATTCAGTAGTAAAATGGGATCCGATTCTACAAAGAGAAAATGTGGAGTTTTCAATAGGATCTCTTAATAAATTTTGACAGTTTTCAGTGGGATTTTCAGCAGTTTTTTAGTGAAATTTTAGGGCTGAAAAGTGAGAAATTGGAAGCGATCTTATGCTCCAGATTGCGCGAAAACCAATGATTAAAAAAAAAAAAACGAGGGCGCTGCCCTCCACCCACCCTGCAGTGGCAAAGGGAAGCCACTAGGGGGAAAGCCCCCTTGACCCCCGTTGTCCCCTGTGACAGTCGTTCTCGTGAAAAGAAAATTCTGTGTTTTGGGCAAATTAATCGAACCCAAAATTCATAAAATATGAATGGTGCATCAGAAATGAGACTCGATTGAACAAAGGAAATTTTGAGATTTCCAAGTGGGATTTTTCAGAAGATTTCAGGGATTTTTCAGCTGTCTTTCAGTGATTTACAAGTGGCTAAATTTGGCACCCAGTCCAAATGCAGTGGTGTGTAAAAATGCCGAGATTTGGTGAAAGTCCTCATTCTTAGAAGTGGTGTGGTTTTCACACCTGAGGTCATAATGAAGCATGTGGATAGGCGTTGGAAATCTTATCCAGTGGGGAAGAAGGGTAAGACACCAGAATCTGAGCATGAAGCAACAGAGTGCCAGTGATGGATGCCATTATCAAATGGAAAAATTTGGACAATTGCATGCCCAGAAGTAGCAAGGAATATGAAGTCAACCAGCTTTTGGGTGGAAAAGGAGTTCCATGACAGGATGAAAGACTTGCAAAGGGAAATTTTTCTTAAAACCCTGTCTTGCTAACTATGTTACATTTCTTAAGTTTTATAGCTGAAATGTATGAGGATATGTTCTGTATGAACCACTAATGATAATCATTGCTTTGATATTGGAATTAGTGGGAAAACCAATGATGACATGGACCCGGATGAATATGTTGCTGATGCTGACAATTGTGACCAGCAACCCTATGAAGAAAGGGATAAGGCAACAAGTCCATAACAAAAGTTGGTGAGAAAATTATGCAATCTCCTACAAAAGGCCAACCAAATTGGTCATGTCAAGGGTGTAAGTAGAACCCATGAAGGCAAGAGTTTGATTATGACAAATTCCATGGAATGGTAAAGGTAAGAAACCTCATACCATGTGGATATTTGAATATAGAAAGGTGTCATGCCTGTGTATGTTGATTGAGCTTAGTATCCAAAGGAAAGTAAGTGCTGACGATCTTGATTATAGGTATGCATCTTATATGACGTAGACATGGTTAGGCCATGCATGGTATGTTGAATGCATAGTATTCTTGAATCAATGCAAGGTAGCATTGAATGGATATGCATTGAAAAGATTTTAAAAATCTTGTAGTTATGCATTGAATGTATGCATATGAAGGGTGTGAGTGATTGATTGCATAAGTATAGGTGCAAATGTTGTGATGCATTGCATGAACGCATTGAGATGAGTGCATGTGATATTGTGAATAACTAATGGTTGAAGTGATGAATTGATGATAATCCTGGAACTGTTTCAAAGGTTGTTATGAATGCAAAATATTCATGATCAATTGGCTGCCAGAAATGCTCTATGGAAGAGCAAGGTGGTATGAATAATATGCTTGTGAAGTAAGGAGTATCTAAACATTTCATTTAATTGCATGAATGATATGAATATACCTTGCAATGTTAGTATGATAATGATTGCATGAAGTAAATGAGCTTTGATAATATTGATGTGACTAACAGTTGGAAGTATTTGAATTTTACAAATTCTGAAAATGCTTCAGTGATGGTTGTAGCAATGAAAAGGTTATATGCATCCAAACTTAGCAAGTGTTTGGTTGATTGAAGCTCATGCTTCAGGTAGATTATTTTGAGCATGGCAGTGAGAGGTAAGACCCTGACCAATGCCAGAATCTACCATATGCTATGCATAACAGGTTTTTAAAATTTGAATTGTGAATTTCATATTTAAGGAATTGCTGACAACTACTAGTCACTATTGGCTTGCATAAGCTTGTGTTTGGTTGATTGAAGCTCAGGTTTCAGGTAGATTATTTTGAGTATGGCAGGGAGAGGTAAGACCCTGACCAATGCCAGAATCTACGATGGGAAAGAGCCAAAACTTATGAGAAGAGTCTCATAGTTGTAAAAGTAGTTGGTGTGCATAATGGGTTGTTAAATTCAAATTACGGATTTCGGATTTAAAAATTGCTGACGACTACTAATAATTGTTGGCTTGTATGAGATTGTGTCAGGAGGGACGCATGGTAAGTGGGTATTCATGTTCTGATAGTAAGCATAAAATTGCAATGGGCATAGTAGTGCTGCTTACAAGAAACCCACAATTGAGCTGTTGGGCAATAGGGTAGACCCGGGTTTAATCCTTTTGCGTCGCACCAACAAAAGACTCACAGTGTTGGCCCTTTCGGCAACAACCTGTGAACAGGTTGTAGTCTCACCCGAAACAGCTATGGGTTGCCGCAGAATCAGGTTTCTGCAAGAAGAGAGGGAGATTACTGTACGTTGTCCTTTAACAACTTATAATCAATAAACATAGAGCTCCGACATTTATATCTAAATAACTTCACAGATAAATAAACATATAGTGACTTGCTTAACCCACTACAGGGAATTCACAGCGAAGCTATTTATTAACAGTGATCTTAATTATCAGATTTATATAGTTATTAATGCGTGAAAAACAAACAGAAATAGAAACAACACAAGAACGACAACACCAGATATAACGTGGTTCACCCCCAGTGTAGGGGCTACGTCCAGAGAACTATGTTTTATTTCAACTTTCTTCAAAATCACAGTTCTGATCTACGCACTCAGCTGTAGATCTCTTCAGTCTCTTAAGCCATGCACACAGCAGCAGGCCTCTGCGCACATAGCTGCAGATTTCCCTTAACTTCTTACAAAACCCTCTGTGCACACAGCTGCAGAGGTCGTCCACGCACACAGCTGGGACTTAACATTTCCTTACAAAAACAGCCTTAGCTCCACCTTAACCTTCTTTACATCAAAAAGCCTAACCTTTCTTGTTTACAAAAGTGCCTATTTATATATCGCACTATTACAAAACCATGGACTTAAACCATGGGCACCCCGAACCCTAAACCCTAGTCTTAAACCATGGGTTTATTACAATATAAGGTTTTTACCTGACCCCTAAGACTATTTTGAGTCGTAACTCTTACAAAACTCCCAAAAGCATGCGGAGTTACCCACCTTAGGGACCGTTAGGGTACGCATCCCAACAGGCCCCTAAGACTCACTAGTGTCCCGTCCCGGGACACTCTGATGTTTCTCTGGCGGGAGGATCTTGCTGACGACACTTCTGAATTGCTCATAGGTGCTGCGCATGCTGTTGCTGGTTGCCTACTCCTGTTCTTCATAAGTTTAATCCCTTCCAACAGCATCTAACAATTGCATCATGGACATTTCGAAGATTCCGCCTCTGATATTTACCACAAGCGCCCAATAGGTGCTGTAAAATGAGTTCCAGCCGAGGCGCCAATTCTTCTGCAACTTTGTCTTCAAGAGTAGCAAGGCTGAACAAGAAAACTCCTGGAATCTATTGTTGCTGTCTAAGATCCGCTCTCAGGAGACCTGTAAGCACCTTATCAAATTGGGCGTGCCCTTCTAGCTGTCCTGCACCCTGTTTGAGCTCCCCTCCTTCGAGCTGTTTGCCGGGCATTTGACCATTCACAACTTAGGGTCCTCAGAAGTGCATGGAGAAGTGCATAAGACAAACGGCCGCCCTGGTTCTACCAAGCTAGGGGGATATCACTCAGAGTGCTGCAGAGTTGTCTTGCAAGGCCTTGTGCCCTTCGTCGCTCTATGTTAGAGAAGACTTACATTTCTTCGCGTATTTTAGAGCAAACTTCTACCTTTATTTGTCCTGTGCGAGCATGTTGGCACAGAAGGATTGCTCAGACGGTTCTGCAAATCTCTCTCCTTGGACTCTCGTGACAGCTGCTGGGTGTCACAGTTATTCAACATAGTCCTAACTATAGAATTCAAAGAAATGCACAATGCAGAAGTCACAGGCCGGTGTAGCGTCTTATAGAATCCCATAACAGAATTTGTCATCATGGTGCATTAATGATGCAAGATTTGCTGGAATGCCGAAAATCTTGTCACACAAAGGCTTATATTTTCACAAAATCTCATAATTATGGGTATCGAGAGTAGCTCTCGTGCGGGCACCGCCAAATCCATTTTGTCCCATCCGTCACATTTTAGGCTGCGACACATCTAGGACCTACGATATAACAATGAGATTCAAATTCGACATAGAATGAACCTGCGACCTACGACCAACCTTCGGCTTTCCCTACTTCATTTTTTTAGACTAACAGACTGCAACCTTCCCTACTACTAAGAACAGCTTCGCTTGTAGTGTATTACCTGATTTCGGCTGTTCTCGGTATGTAGACTTTATTTCTTGGGTCTACCTTTGATTCTAAATGTCTGTCCTGTCCCTGTACTTTTTTAGACGACTCCCATTTATCATAGAAGGGAAAATTTCTCCATTTAACTTGGCTAGCTGGACTACGCCACCATCAGTAACTTTTTGCACTATATATGGTCCCTTCCAATGCGTCTTGAACTTTCCTAGGAATTTCATAAATTTGCTGTCATATAAAAGGACAAGATCACCTTGCTGGAATTGTTTCTTCTTGATGTGTCGATCATGCCATGCTTTTTCTCGAGCTTTCTGCACCTGTTGCTGGAACCCTGCAATAAATCTATCCTCTTCAATTTCTAATATCTTTGTCAGTCTTTTGGTCATTACGGCTGGGTCATTCATCTCGGTGAAAGAAGATATTCTAAGTCTAAGAACAATGTACTCCATGGGCATAACAACTTCTTGCCCATAGACCAACCGAAAAGGTGTATGGCCTGTCAACTTCTTGCAAGTAGTTCTGTATGCCCATAGTACTGCTGGAATTCGAAGATCCCAGTCATTTCTGTTAGCATTACAAACCTTTGTCAGGGCCTACTCAAGGATCTTATTAAAAGCTTCGATAGTCCCATTGGCTTATGGATGATAGGCTGTACTCTTCTGATGATACACTTGGAATTCTTCAGTCAGTACTTCAATAGTTTTATGTAGGAAATGTGATCCTTGATCACTCATAAGAATGCGAGGACACCCAGACCTGGTCAAGATATGGTCAAAGATTAATTGTGCAGCTATAGTAGCGCTACAGTTCTTGACTGGTTGAGCTTCAGCCCAACGGGTAAGGTAGTCAGTCGCTGTAATAATATATCTCGCTCCAGACTTCTTCGCAGGTGGATTGATAGGGCCAACAAAGTCAATAGCCCACTTGTTAAATGCCTGTAACGTTACCTACGGGACTAGAGGCATCTCATCCCTCCTGGATGGTTTTCCTGTCCGTTGGCAGATTTCGTAGCTATGGCAGTAATCTCGTGCATCTTTGTGAATTGTGGGCCACCACAACCCAGCTGTCAAAATATTCTGTGCCATAGCTTTTCCCGCATAGTGACCTCCAGCTACTCCAGAATGTGCCTCGGCCAGAATCAGTGGCCTTTCATGCTCCAACACACACCTGTGCAGTATTTCATCTGGTCCCATCTTGTACAGCTGGCCTGCTATTAGGGTAAATTCCACTGCACGCACTACCAGCTGCTTTTTCTATTGTGTTGTCATTTCAGCAGGTGGAAACCCTGTCGACAGATACTGAGCAATATCCTGGAATTATTCATCAACTATCTGGATGGCAAACAGCTATGCGTCAGGGATGCCTTCATCCAAACTGGTGGGTTCTTCACCCAACTCGAGCCTTGACAAGTGGTCAGGTCCTAGGTTCAGTCTCCCAGGCTTAACTATGATTTCGAAGTCATATTCTTGGAACAGAATGAGCCACCTGCATATTCTTCCACCTAGCACAGGCTTGTTAACCAAATATTTCAAAGCAGAATGGTCAGTAAACATCTTAAAATGAGATCCTAACAGATAATGTCGAAACTTCTGCAGTGCATACACCATAGTGAGGCCCTTCCGCTCTGTTGTAGTATAATTTTTCTTTGCAGTGGATAATTTCTACTGGCAAAAGAAATAGGGTGGTCGATCTGACCTGCGCCTGGCTGAGCCAATACTACCCCAAGAGAGATGGAAGATGCATCAACATGCACATGAAACTCTTTGTTCCAGTCAGGAAATACTAGAATAGGGGCATTGAACATCTTTTCCTTCAAAATATCTAAGCTTGCTTGGCACTCCGGTTTCCATTCGAACTTAATATCTTTCTTCAGCTGCCTTTCCATCGGAGCAGTAATCTGAGCATATCCTTGGATGAATTTCCTGTAGTAACCAGTGTGACCAAGTGTCGTGCGAAGTTGTTTAACAGACTTCGGAGGTGGCAGGTTTACAATAATAGCTATCTTCACAGGATCCATCATCAATCCCTGCTTACATACAATGTGACCAAGCAGAATTCCAAAAGGTGCACAAAAGATACACTTTTTTAGATTCAATGCAATCTGGTGCTGTCTACACTTGTTCAACATAAGTCTCAAACTAGTGAGATGGTCTTTTACTAGCCCAAAAATAGTCCAATCATCAAAATAAACTTCTAAGAATTTATGTATATATTCCTTAAATGCAGAGATGACGACTCTAGAAAATATAGCCAGTGCATTCTTCAGCCCAAAGGGCATAACAGTATACTGAAAGGATCCCATTTCGGTAGCAAATGTTGTCTTATGTCAATCTTTTGGAGCAATTCGGATCTGATGGTAACCAGAAAAGCCATCGGTAAAAGAGTACACTTCTTGACCTCCAACATTGTCTAGCACTTCATCTGTAAAGAGGGTAGGAAAGGGATCATGCAGAAAAGCATCATTTAGTTTCCTTAGGTCGACACATATTCGGATTTCACCCTTAGTATTCTTCTCCTATACCACCATAGGACTGACCCACTTAGATTCCTCAACCGGCTCGATTATTCCTGCAGCAAGCATCTTCTCTAGCTCCACCTTAACCTTGTCTTTATACTTCGGATTCAATCTATAAGGACGTTGCTTCACAGGCTTCGCATCAGGTTTCAAAGGGATCTTCATTACGCCGATATCACCCAGGATACCTTTCATTTCGGAGAACTTTGTAGGAAAGAGATCCTGGTATTCGTGGAGAAGTTGGGTTACCTTGCTGACCATCTCATCATCCCAATAGTCGCCAATGGTAGCCAACTTAGGCTGTTCTTCGGATCCAATGTTAACTGTGCACGTCTTTAGGGGCTGAGTCACTTTCGGGGCTTCGACTGCTGGTCCATGCACATCGCAACATCCTTCTGACTCAGGGATAGCAATATTGCGCGGGTCCTCATCCTCCTCAATTGCGAAGTTATAACATTCCACTGCGTGGGCTTCCTGCGCTGTCCAATCAGGTCGATGTTCTACTATTTCTCGGTCATCAAAGACCTTGGTATGGATTATCCTGATAGCTACATATAGAGCTGGACAGACATCATTAGTAGAGAAATTATGTATAAAACTATGGACAAGACAGTCCCAACTTACAGTATCGTGGTGGAGCTCAGCTTCCTCGTACCAGTTCTGAGCTATCGGTTCCAGCGTATGCACAAATCTATGTGCCCATTCGTCCTGAGGTACATACTTCCACGCCTCATAGCACTTTGCCAAATGTTCTTGGGGACTATATTTTCCATTAAAATTGCTTTACACCTCCTCAGGCTGGTCCTTAAATCTCAGGCGAAGGAGCCTCTGACAGTCTTCCCAGCTAGGAATCTGCGGCTTATGGCTCTTCCATCATCTGGCTGCTGTGACTCTGAGTGCTGACTCCAGAGAGGTCATTTTCTGTGACTCAGGTATCTGGCCTGAGAATTGTACGATAAATGGGTCAGGGTTTGTCGAACCATCAAAGGTAGGTAAAGCTGTTGGTTGTGAACTGAGCCATCTGATGGATTTAGTAGGTCTGGTACTTTTGTGCCCATGGAGTTCATATAATCGGTTCTGCCAACTTTCTAAGTCATCCTCAGAGTCGGTCATACAGGAGCTACCAGAATCCCAACCCATAGTAGGAGGGCCCTCATAAGCTTCTTCCTACGCGGTAATATTGTAGATGGGCTCCGAATCATTCTGATCTTCGTCCCGTAGTGGTTTTGTATACCTTTCTCCTTGTGAGGGGTCCAGGGGTAGGATGACTCTCAAGTCTTTCCCTTCGAAGGTCATCTGTCTCTTCTTTAGGTTAATGACTGCAGCATTTTCCATTGCTCATTCTATTCCTAACAAGGCGGGATAGGGATTGCTGTCATCAATGATCTCAATCACTTCAAAGTCTGTGCGAGTACGGACCCCGTAAATATCTATTTGGACACTCAGGAATCTTCCTAGGGGCACAATCCTTTGCTGGTTAGCTAACCTCAACTGGATAGGGGACCAGGCGAGGGCAGGTTTTCCCATTTGTTCCCAGGTTTGTTTTGTTAAAACATTTACATCGGATCCTAAATCCAAAATAACATCAGTCATATCGTATGCTCCTATTTGAGCATTCAATCGCATTTCCCTGCCAGTTCTGCTGATTTTCTGAAGGGGTTTGTCCCGACCACAGCTTTGTGGAGGTCTGCAGGAGGCAATGACTTTCTGCAGCTCATTCAAAGCATCCTGGTTTTGTAAAATCTTGAGGCAACTTTGTAAAAAGGAGGAGAGTGTACTTTCTTTATCCAGTGAAGCTTCTTGGGGCTGCGACGGTAGTTGATGATGTTGCGCCGGTGTGACAGATGTGCTAGGGCCAGTAAAATCTTTCTTGACTTCCATAAATGTCTCTTTTTCTCTTGTGATATCAAATGCTGGGATTTTCTCAGGAGCCTTACAAACCCGAGCTTTGGCAGGCTGTTTTTCCGTATTTGGCATGTTCGTCGTATCTCCACTCCGTGTAACAACATTGATGGCTGCTGCAGGTTTGGGTTCAACGAAAATCATCTAGATGTTTGGAGTAGAGGTACTATGTCGTGCCTGAATCTTGGCTATCAGTTGGGGGCACTGCTCAATCACATGATCTACTGCGCGGCAATACCGACATGTCATAGTGGGGTTATGATAGTCCCGAGCTAGGTGCCCGGCTTGGTTACTGTTGTAACACACCAACTGGCCTCTGCCTCTTCCGACCATACCACCGCGGCCGCCAGAAGCGCCTCTACTAGAGGTACCACCCCGGTAACTGTAGCCATCATTGCTTGGTCCTTCATTGTGCACCCGATAAGCATCATAGGTGCGACACTCATCTTCATTATGTCCTACAGACTTACAGAAGTTACAGTGGGGGTTCTTAGGTCCTTGTCCATACCTTTGCAGGAGGTAAAAATTCTCAGGTTGATGCTGACCTGTTGTTTTGCAGAGCTCACAATATAGTACTTGCGGTGGAAATGGGTTTGGCGCACCAGTATTCAGGTATTGGCTTACTAGAGGGCACCGTTCCTTGTTGTGGCCTTTGACTCGACATTGCATGCACCAAACCTCTTCACGATCGGGTTTTGCTTTCTTCATATCACGAAGCTCCATAGCCATCGCTGCCAATTGCGCCTGGATGTGCAATACCAGAGTGATCATCTACAGGGGCTGTCTCAAGATTCATTGCGATTTCCAGAGCCTCTTGCTGGTTAGCAACCTTCTGTTGCATGAGTGGGGTTCGGATATGTGGTAACAATGCTGCAATAAACCATTCCTTGTGCTGCGCAGGACTAATGGTGAAGCTGACTTGGTCCAGTAGAACTTTGAATCTCTGGTCAAAGTTCCACACCGATTCACCGCACCATTGCTGAATCTTTCAGTTCGGTGATAGACTGCGATTCTGATTTGGGCTTCTTAAATTCTTTGATTATAGCTGCCTTGATCTCGTCTAAATTAGGGCTTTGGGTACTGGAGAATTTCATGAACCAGGTCAAATCCTGGTCCCTGAAAGAAGTGATGAGCTGCGCGCTCCTTACAGCGAGGTCTGTAATCTTTTTAGCATTCCACACTGCCTCACATAAAAACCAGAACTATTCTGGATCCTCTGATCCAGTTCCTTTGAAAACAGGGAGCTTAATATCATCAGCCAGGTGGGACATGGTGGATCTGGGAGGGTTTGGAGGGGGACAAGAAGTCGACAGGGAGGGGTTTACTGGGGTAGACTGGCCGGCGATAGGGATATTCGGGCTAGGTGGATTGGCAGACTGCGATGGAGTTTCAGGGGTAACGGAGCTGCGCGGCGGGGTGACCGGAGGGTTTCCAAGGGAAGGTTTGTATTCCGGGTCTGATTCTTTAGAATTTATAGGGGACGGTGTGGTATCCTGTCCTAAGGAATAGGACTCAAAATCTCTCTTGTACCCTTTTCCACTTCGCGGCAAACTACTTTGCGCAGCGAGGGTGTTGTCACTTGAAAACATATGTTAGTAACACAAAATCTAATAGTCTGATTCAAATAGCAATATTCCCTTTTTAGCCAATATCATTTTAATTCTCGAGCTAAGTAAATTCAAAATCTTACCTCGTGGTCCTTGGAAAAATCGTCGCTTGGCTTCACTAAAGGAAGTGCTTGTGTCGATGGAGAACTCCGTCATAAAGGCCTCAAGGGTCCGTGTGGTCCAGAAATCAACCGCTCGAGAGATCTCGTTGTCCACGTTTTTTAATATATTAACTCTTGCGGGGGTCCAAACAAAAAACCGCCCCTCGTGGAAGTTCGTTCTTTTCTCAGCTAACCTGGACAACCACTGGTGGAACTCTATGTGGATACTACCAAAGAAAATTTCATAAGCATCACAAAAAACATACCTCTGTAAAAAGTCACGTGCGCTATGACGTGGATTTGTATTCTCTTTCTCAGCAAATTTCAGATATGTCTCATCAAGCCAATCACCGATTTCCTTCACAGAGGGCCTCCAGAACATAGCCCTCGAGGTACGACGTAAACCCCTCTTGAGTAGATACTGAGTTCAACTGGAAACGGAACCACTTTGTTGGGCAATAGGGTAGACCCGGGTTTAATCCTTTTGTGTCTCACCAACAAAAGACCCACAGTGTTGGCCCTTTCGGCAAAAACCTACGAACAGGTTGCAGTCTCACCCGAAACAGCTATGGGGTGCCGCAGAATCAGGTTTCTGCAAGCAGAGAGGGATATTACTGTACCTTGTCCTTTAACAACTTATAATCAATAAACACAGTGCTCCGACATTTATATCTAAATAACTTCACAGATAAATAAACATACAGTGACTTGCTTAACCCACTACATGGAATTCACAGCGAAGCTATTTATTAACAGTGATCTTACTTATCAGATTTATACAGTTATTAATGCGTGAAAAACAAATAGAAATAGAAACAGCACAAGAACCACAACACCAGATATAACGTGGTTCACCCCCAGTGTAGGGGCTACGTCCATAGAAATGTGTTTTATTTCAACTTTCTTCAAAATCACAGTTCTGATCTGCGCACTCAGCTGCAGATCTCTTCATTCTCTTAAGCCGTGCACACAGCAATAGGCCTCTGCGCACACAGCTGCAGATTTCCCTTAACTTCTTATAAAACCCTCTGCGCACACAGCTGCAGAGGTCGTCCACGCACACAGCTGGGACTTAACCTTTCCTTACAAAAACAGCCTTGGCTTCACCTTAACCTTCTTTACATAAAAAATCCTAACCTTTCTTGTTTACAAAAGTGCCTATTTATATATCGCACTATTACAAAACCATGGACTTAAACCATGGGCACCCCGAACCCTAAACCCTGGTCTTAAACCATGGGTTTATTACAATATAAGGTTTTTACCCGACCCCTAAGACTATTTTGAGTTGTAACTCTTACAAAACTCCCAAAAGCATGTAGAGTTACCCACCTTAGGGACCTTTAGGGTGCGCATCCCAACATGAGCAAGTCAATTTCTGTAGTAGATAGAATTGCAAATTCTTCTTGAATCTGATTGCTAATGTCATTGCTTGGTTATGGAACGATCAACTTGGATTGTAGTAACAGGTAATGATTGACTGTTTGGCTATTTGATAAATGTGTCAGGGGTACACACTGCAGGAAGACCATGTGTGACGACCTGCAGCAGACAAACTTCATGGGAAGGTTTTCCCTTATCTTGGAAACGGGTTTCGGGTGAAATGCCATTGGACATTTTGAAAATTTCTCATCTGCACTGCATGTTTGGTAATAACATGAGTGAGATGGTATGGGTTATGTTGGTAAGACATGTGTGAATGTGAAATGTAAAAAGGAGTTGGGATGGCTAACTGAGGGACTGTTAACTCAGGGAAGGAGCCTCCATTCCTCCTTAACAAAGGCATACTGCGACGGAAAATGGATAATTGTTCTGTGACCCTTGCTAAGAATATGCATGTTTAATTATTAAATTCCATAGGAAGAACATGTTTTGATTTAATATCCATTATGACCGTTTGTTTGAGTATGAATAGGGCCTACATGGCACACACCGGAGAAGGGTGCACACTTTTCGATGTTGAGTCATGAAAGGGGTTTCAAATATTGACTACACTCTAGGGAGTGGACGCACTCCTGGTGTCTCAAGACTTGATAGTGAATGATGTGACATGTGATTACAGTCTTAGAGCAATAACGTTGATGAAGTTTACTTGTATTGCTTGTGTTGACAGGCTAAATAGATGCAGTTTGGTGTTGCACCCTAAAAGTAAAAGACAAATGGTTGTTGCGAGGGGTTGCGGAGTAAGGGTTATTGTTAATATAAGTGTATGTATTACTATTGATATAAGTGTATGTTGGTATAAGTGTATGCTGGGCTGAGATATGCCTGAGGATCCGTAGTAGATTCTAGACCTAGAAATGGTCACGGTAAAGTTCCAAGCCCAGTTGACATGAGAATGTACTGGCTGGACATTAATTATTTGATGTTATGGAGCAGCTGGCGTGCTGACCTAACATCTAAGTCCATAGGTGATCCCAAGGCTTGCAAAGCGAAGCAGGATCCTGTGGACGAACGAGGAAACGCATGATATAGATAAGTATTGGATTATTTTGCTTATGAATATACATGTGTATATGATTTGGTTATGATGTTTTAAGCTCTTGTTCTAGAGATAAAACCGATGAGAATAAACTAAACATGTGAATTTATTCAATGTTTGGATATAAGTATCGTTGGAGGCGAGGACTATGAGAGAATCCTAGGGGTGCATGTGGACATGTGATTGTCTTGGAAAGCTCGGAATTGGTGGCAATGAAAAAGGTGCTAGTGAGACCATGAAGTTCCTAGAAGCCGAGCAAACCATGTGGAGAGACTCCATGGTTTAGAGGTCTAGAATGGACCGAAGACACTAAGTGTCATGACCAAGAGGGATTGGTCCACCATTCACGGTGAAGTGAAAGAGGCTGAGAGCATGAAAAGCCAATGTGATGGTGTGGGTTCCAGGATGGAACAAAACAAAGAAGGGAAAAAAAAACCTTTTATTGCTCTCTCTTGCCTTCTGATTATATATATATATATGTTTATGCATTGTGAAAACAAAAGATTGTTTGATGCATGTACGGTTGAGAATGAAATGTGTGTATTTGCTTAAGTAAAGATTGTGAATGTTGAAATAGTTAATTCCCTGCCCAGGAATGGACATGAATAAGCTCATGTGCCTGTTGGGAAGGCATGAAAAATATGAAAGACTCATTGATGAGACTTGGACTGTCATGCCAAATGGGGAAATTAATTGACTGATTTTAATGTCTACATTATGCTTGGTCTGATAGAATTTCAATGGTGCATTTCACAGGTGAGAAAAGTGAACCCAAGTGTTGCACGTTGATTATGGAAACAGATCAAAATTTGTTGGACTTAGCTGGAAGTCTCCTTCAAGCGATTGCAAAGACCCAAGAAAATCTTGGGTAGATGCTCAGGATACAGAAAAGGCAGAATGAAATGAACCACCAGATTTTGCAAAACTCTATTGGTTTGCAAAGGGAGGTCAAAAGCCTTCTGGGAGCAATCAGAAAGGGAAAGGAAGGTGGATCAGCAATGGGACAATTGTCTGAGCGACCCGATAAGAAACAGTCCAGGAATGAAGACTCAAAGGAAATTGAGCAGGTAAAGATGAAGCAGCCAGTGAAATGCTGGAGATGCGGAGGACATCATTTACGCCGGGACTGCCCAATGAGGGAACATGATGAGGGATATAGCCGCAAAGTTCCTAGACTTTGGGATGAGCTGGAAGCTAAGAACCAGCTGGAAAAGTCCGTGGAAGTCGAGGGGCTTGGTCGTGAACGTTCAAAGTAGATGAGTGAACATGGGACAGATCTGCAAACTTTGAAATTTTTTAATGTGCAATTGTATATGTATTGTATATATGTAATGGAACACCGAGGACGGTGTTATTCCAACGGGGAGGGAAATGTAATGTCTTTGGTTTTGACCCCGTTTGCATGATGTATACAATGTGATTAATCATGGTGAGGATCTAAAGGCAAAAGCCCCACCATCGATTTGGTTGTGTATGTTCGGCAATGGGGATAGTTGCCGATGGTTTGTCGTGCTATCCGACACCTTATAATTTGACATCATGTAAATACGCACATCAAATAAAATAAACCACAACCAGCTACAGCAGTGCAACGTTGAATGAAAAGGGCATGGTTCCAAAGGATAAGGGGCGGGGGATGTCAATCCTTGGTCTATGGGGGAAAAACCCATGTGTTTCCACCTTGTTTTGTTTTGCCACCTTCCCTTGTCAACCTCTTTAATGTCTTGTTTTGAGTAGTTGAAGTAGTTATGACTGCTGGTGGTTGAGGCAGTTAATGTTTTGGGAGTGGGGTGGTAGGACTGTCAGTCCCTTGCCCATGCGCCACTCCACTCACGGTTGCATTCACTCTTCTCTCCCACGTTTTCTAACCTTCACGGATGGTCTGTTTGTTCTCTCCATGGTCTGCTTTCCCTCACGCACTCTCTATTACGCAGGGTCTCTGTGGTCTATTTTTTTTCTCTTGGATTACCTGTTCATCCACGCGCTGGGGATTTGGCCTGCCCATTCTCACGCAGAGGTCGGTTCCATTCTCCTCACGCACAGGTAGTTGTTCTGCTTGGTCTCATGTGTCTATGAGGGGAGCTGCTTACCAGTGGTCACCCACATTTTCCACAGAATGGAATTGGGTTTGTATTCCTCGGTATTTTATGGTTTGGTAAAATTTTTCCTCACCCCCAGGTCGCTTGGAGCCATTTTCCCCATGTTGTGAGTTGTGCTCACTGATTACGTTGTGGGACTGTTGTCTTCCCCACGTGTTTTGTTGGCTGTGGTGTCCAAATTCGTTTTGGGCCACTATGGATTGCCAATCCATTGGCTGTGTTCTCCTCTATCCACGCTAGGAGTTGGCTTCTCCTTTGTTTGGGATTGTGTAAGTTGCTAGCTGTTACCTGGAGGAATTGTGTGTGCTGTGGGTTGTTGATTTCCAATCTGCTGGTTGAGTTTACCTGTTTTGGGACTGTGGATTGCTGCTATCATTCATTGTGTGTTTGTGGCTGCTGGAGTACCCTAGTTTGGGGTTGCAGCTGAGTTGTTTTTTCCATGTTAGGGCCAATAACAACTCTGAGTTGCCTTGTAGGCTTGAGCTGTGTCTCACCTTTCGTTTGGGACTGTCACAGGTTGTTTTGTTTTCTTCATAGGGCTGTGAAGGGATTGTGTTGCTGCGGTATGTAGTGGTTGGTCTTCGGACTGTGCTGGCTTGGCCGGTTTGTTGATGTCCTGATAAAACTAGCTGTGTTGGTTTGCTGAGTGTGTCCCTTGGCTATGGTAAGCCTGCAATGACCCTTATCCTGGAAGAATCATTCCCAGCTCGAGGGTGGCAGTGTTGCTGAGAGATTGATGAGCACGCTGGCCTATGGTTGGGTGAACGTTGCAGCGACATAGCTGGTTGCGGGGTAAAATATTCATTAAAAGATAAGTGTTGCTGGTTACTTCATCTCTGCAAATTAATCTACTGTTTCATGAGAAATGATAAACATGTTCCAGGTTGGAATGAATATGTTTGCTTTTGTTGATTGTTGAATAATTGTGCATCTTGCATGTTTTATGCATCTTGATATGTATCATGCTTAATATTTATCATTTCAGCACTTATCCCTGTTTGCGTTCATGGGACTGTTTGTCCGTTATTGTTGTGGTAGCCGTTGCGTCCTCTTCGTCGGTCGAAGGGATGGGGACGTGACACTTTAGCTTGGAAATTCTGATAAAATTTCTCCTTGTTCTAATCCTTCTTTAACCTGTTCATCTAAGTCTGAAACATAGGTGCTGATAGCTGCTGCAAAATTCAGCCTTGCATTCCTACTTAATGCATCAAAAACTCTATTTTCTTTACCTTTTATATGCTGAATTTATAAATCATACTCGCTTAAGAAAGCTAACCACCTAGCTTGTCTGGCATTTAAATTTGGCTGATCTAAAAGATACTTCAATCCTTTATTGTCAATCATTAAAATAAATTTTCTGCCAATTAGGTGATGTCGCCACATCTGCAAGGCGTGTATTACAGCTGCTAGTTCCAAATCATATGTTGCGTAATTCTTTTCGTGAACTCTTAACTTTCTAGACTCATAGGCAATAACATGCCCTTCTTGAGTCAGAACACTGCCTAAGCCATCATTGCAGGCGTCAGTGCACACCACAAATTCTTTATTAGGATCTACTATTCTTAAAATAGGTGCGTTGGTTAATAAATTTCTTAACTTTTAAAAGCTTTCTTCACATTTCTAATTCCAGTCGAACTTCTTTCCTTTCTTTTGCAAGAAAGTTATCAGATTTTCTATCCTTGAAAAACCTTCAATGAACCTCCGGTAGTAACCGGAAATGCCCATGAAAGATCGAACATCCGTCACATCCTTAGGAACCGGCCAATCTTCGATTGCCCTTATCTTTTCAAAGAATCTATGGAAATTCCTTCCTTGGTCACTACGTGACCTAAATACTGAATCTTATCCTTGAAGAAATCACATTTACTAAACTTTGCAAAGAGTTGATGTTCTTGCAACTCTTGCAAAACAATTTTTAGATGTTCTTTATGTTCTTCTTCAGTTTTTGAATATATTAGAATGTCGTCGATAAACACAACCACAAAATTATCTAAATATTTCTACATCATGTTGTTCATTAAACACATGAATATAGCTGGGGCATTGGTAAGCCCAAATGGCATTACGACAAATTCGTAATGACCATATCTTGTTCTAAAAGCTGTTTTAAAGATGTCTTCATCTTTAATCCTCACTTGATGATATCCAAACCTTAAATATATTTTTGAAAACACTGTGGCTCCACTTAGTTGATCAAACAGACCATCTATGCAGGGCAACGGATATCGATTCTTGATGGTCATCTTGTTTAACTGATGGTAATCTATGCAAAGTTGCATAGTTTCGTCCTTCTTTTTGATGAAGATGACAGGTGCCCCCTAGGGAGACACACTTGGTCAAATATACTTTTTATCAATTAATTCTTTTAATTGAGATTTTAATTCATTAAGTTCAAATATGTTCATTCGATACGGGGCCTTTGAGCTAGGTACTGCACCCGATACCAATTCAATGGTGAAATCCAATTCCCTTTTCGAAGGTAATCCCGAAATCTCTTCTGGAAATACATCAACATATTCTCTTAAGACTGGTATGTCCTCCAGTTTTAACTTATCTGTTTTAATTAAACTTTCCTCATCAATTATTGTTACTGCATAAGCTTTACATCCCTTTCTAACAACTCTTTTAAGTTGTAAAGCAGATATTTGCCTTACAATAGTTTTTCTAGGAATTCCTTTAACACTTACTGGTTTTTCATCACTGTTTAAGCATGTGAAAGTTTTATCATAATAGTTTAGAATTACTCTATTTTGTTCTAACCAGTCCATACCAATTGAAAAATCATAAGAACCAAGTGGCAAAACATTAAGTTTAACAACGGTTTCAAATTTATCCATAACTATTGCACACTCTTTAACAAAACAAGTTACTTTTCTTTTAGCACCAGTGGCTAACTGAACTAACCATGAATTCTCAAACTTATCAACAGATAACTTACATTTTTCAACTATTTGGGGTGCAATATAACTGAGACTAGCTCATGGATCAATCAAAATAGTTACCAGGATCTGATTTATCATACCTTCTACTTCCACCATGGAAGTCTGATATTCAGCTTGTCGATTCTCCAATGCTATGTTAATTCTGGGCATGGTCCTCGCTAGTTCCACAACGATCATCTCCTCTTGTATGGTATAAATGTTGTTACCAGTCTTCTTTCGGTTTGGACAAACTAACACATAGTGTGGGCCATTACACTCCCAACACTTGATAGGATCTTTGCGTTCAAAGCTCTTGGTAAAATTTCCATGATTATTTGCAAAATCCTTACCTTTAGAATTATTCTGGTTGTTGGGTGTATTGTTCTTATTTCCTTGGAAGTTCTTGTTATTAGGATAATTTTTGGCCTTATTGTTCTTAAAATTTCTGTTAGGCACAAAATCCCTTTTCTTTTGTTCAAACTGATTATTATTTTTCTTAGCTTTCTAGTTGGCCAAGCTTTCTTTCTTCTGATTCTACTCAAAACAGAAGTTATCTTTTCTCATAGCTTCTTCCAAGGTCTTTGGGTTATCATATTCAATTCTATCTTTAATATGATAAAGGAGACATCTAAGAAATCACTATTCTCATCTACAAGGTATGGTACATACCTAAGTAGACTTAAGAACTTGCTATTCAAATCCTTCATTCTCATTGATCCTAACTTCAGCTCATAAAAATCTTTGGCTCTCTCCTCATAATACTGCTCAAACATGAATTTATTTTTGAAATACCTCTTAAAGGTACTCCAGTTAACATCTTTCTCTTTTATGCCCTCAACTCTTTTCAAGTCCTGCCACCAAATGTCATCCTTTCCTGAGAGGTTATATATAGCCATTCTAGCATTTAAGTGGTTAAAATGATTATATATTTGGAAGTACTTCTTCATCCCAGATAACCAGGATTCAGCTTCCTCCCCCTTCTTAGTCTCTCCATTAAAGGTTGGTGGTTTTATCTTTTTAAATTCCCCAAAAATTTCCTCGTAAGGTTTGTATTTCCTCTTTATAGTGTACAGATTATCATCACTACTATCACTAGTAGTATGATAGTTTCGTTGTTCACCAAACACTTCAGAAGGTGAACTGCTTTCAGTTTTAGTATGTTTCATATTTTTAGATTTATGTTGATGACTGGCATCTTCTAATTCTGAACTTCTACCCCAACCCTCAGTTTGAAACTTTTCAGTTAGGATCTGATTCAGCTCTTCTTGAGCCCTCAGAATCCTTTCATTTTCTCGCTTTACAGATTCCATTTCAGTTTTCAGTCTTTTACAGTTTGTAAAAACTCTGAGGAATTGGTAGTTAAATCCTCTGGTATAAGATCTCTTGGTAAATTTCCTATTTCAGTAGCTAGAAATTCCTCCTCTGCATATTCTTCCATCCTTTCCATACCTGCCTGTTAAACTTCAGAAAACAATTCTCCGTTGAATAACATTTAAAATAAAATATGTCAGCATAATAATTTAATTTACTATTTTATGAAATCTAGTTGGGCTTCATAAGGGCCTAGTGTTTGAACCTAGCTCTGATACCACATGTCAAAACCCCAAATTTTCACAAAAATTTAAAATTTTGAGATAACAACAAATGTTAAAACCTGCGGTTTACTTAACAACTAAATGTTCGCAATAAAAGAAACAATCAAGTGATTAATTTTACTAAATCTCAAATATGTTAAATCAGCAGTTCATTTTTGTAACAAGAAAAAGGTTTACTTGTGTATTGTTTTATTTTAGTTTACTGATGAGTCTTTTTATTTCAAGTAGGTGGAATATAACTTTTGAATCCTGGGCTCACTGTCCTCGTGGCTCACTGTCTGCTCCAGTTTCCTTTAGTTGTCCTCATGGCTCGCCGTTGTGTGAGGTTTAGTATTACAAGCTATTGGGTCTATAAATGCAAAAGTATGTTGGTGACAGTGCTGCTACGAGACTATACCTCGTTTTCAAATGACAGGTATAAGTTTGTTTTTGTGTTTATTTAACTTGCAGCAGGTGTATTGCTGTTACGATGGCATAATCAGATATTAGGTTATTTATTTACGGACATTTGTCTTTTAAACTCCTTGCAAGTGCTTGCCACTAAATGTATTCACGGTGGAGGAAGTAAGCAGTCATTCTTCGAATGCCGTGGCTCGTGGATTAATGCGGGTAAGCCATGTGGTCCATGTGTTGGGTTTTACCCTACTTGTATCAGGGTGGTCATTTGGAATCACCCAGGGTTTGGGGAAGCCTTCCTTGGCTCGCCGTAAGTTATGTGGTTCCTTTTACAGGTCGTTTGTTGATTTAGCCAATTTGAAACCCTCGCTAGTTGATGGGTAGACTTAGTTTTGAAATGAGCAATGTAAATAGTTTCTGATGTTTAGCTTACAGCTTGTTTAAATCAGTAGTTCTCTTGTGAAGATAGTTCTGTCTTCCACCTTGTGAAGACAGTTCCGTCTTCAACTGTAGATGAATTTTTGTACTCTGTTTAAATTTCATTGTTAATGTTTTTACTACTGATACATACAGTCATAGTTTAGTTATAATTCTTGCTCGTTTTTGTTCAGAGTTATGAACTAGGTTTTATCCTGTGGAAACCCTCGTTTTAAAATAAGTTATTCTACTTAATTTTTAACAAATTTTAATACTTATTTAGTTGACTATGAACTAGTATTACAAAATATTGTGGAATTTCTAGTTTATAATAAATACCAATGTATTTTTGTTTGTCCTTAAAGAACTGTAAGTAATTTATAATAACCTTGTTATTTAATGGTTACATAATCCAATAAATTTGGTTTATGACTTCAATGTATTGACATTTGTAATTGTAATAAATATAAGGGTTTTAACCCTATCTTTCGTTTTTACAGATACACCCTGTTTGTATAGATAAAAGGGACAATTCTTTTTATATACATTTTGTATAAGTTGTTCATTATTGTATTTTATCTCTGTGTAATCAAATTAATTTGTTCTTTTAATGGTTAAAAATAACTAATCTTATTGTTTATCCTAGGTTACTACTGTATATAAAGAATATTGGTAGATTTCTGCGTAGAAATATGAGCTAGGGTTTTTACCCTATTTAACTTTTATAATAATGATTTCTGTATTGTTATTTTGTCAAGTTATATTACTGTCACCAAATTTTAACATTACTTTAATGGCTCAAAGAATTCCAGGTTAGGATTTATGGAAAATAATCTTTGTTTTCTTTCTTTAAAGATTTCTTCAGTTTGTTAAAGAATTATTAATTCATAAACGATACTGTTTATGTTAATATTATTATCTACAAATTTACTATATTTTATTAAGTTCGTATTTGCACATATACTTTATTAATAAAGACTGAGAACAGTCTAAAATAGTTTAGTTTATTCAATAGGATTATTTTTGTAAGCTTGATAAAAGAAATGAGGATTTTCAAACCTATCATTACTCCTTTACATATAATTTGTCTGTAAAAGTTTAAAACAGTTCCTTGTTAATAATGCTCTAAGCATAGGTTACTAATGTATTTTAGTTTATTTTAATTATAAGGAAAATAATACTGTGAGAGTTATAAAGTTCTTTATTAATATATTCCTTATCTTGAATTAGTTTGTCTTTAGAATTTAATTAGGTTACCAATCCTTACTTAGGGTTCCAATAGTTGCAGGTTAAATTAGCTATTAATATTAGGAAAATATATAAACTAACAGAACCATATTTAAAACCATACTTAACATAAATAAATAAGCATTATAACTATGACATTTCCAGTTCTTCTATTTCAAGTTAGATGTTTAGTTTGTAAAAGAAAGTATAATAACTTACATATTTGAACACACTGCTATTAGTAAAATAATATGACCCTGTTCTTTTCCTAGCATTCTTAATACACAGTCTGGTTTTAACAATAACCTAACTTAACAGATTAATATTCTTTCTGAAAACAACTATCTACTGAAAGAAAAGATTCCAACACTCTGAAAACATAAGTAACTCTATTCAATTCAGATTACTATCATATATTCACCTATTTTAAACACACTACCTGTGCTAGAGTACGGTCTGGTTTATTCCAGACGGGGAAAAACACAGGTATGATTTTTTTCATCAAATACAGATTCAACATTCAAACAACTAAAAGATTTCAAGCTTTAAAATTTCACTACATAACATATAAATAATTCATTGTTTGTTCATTCTCAGATATAAATTTTTAACACAGTAAATAAAGATTGTAGAACCTGTTTAAAGCTGGATGACAACAGTGTTGGGAGGCTGCTTCTCCCTACCAACTCCAGGAGAGCGCTCAAACAACGTCTTCTCAGGACCCCTGAGTCTGTTCCTGGTCTCCTTGGCCAAGAATTGGTGGAGCAAGCAACAAAATACTAGTCCAATGACTTAGTACTAACTCTGCACTCAGTAGCAAGATCTTTCAGCTGAAAAGCTGTACTAGATCACTTCCTATAGTTTACCCCTCAAACACCTTCCACCAATTCCTTCCAAATGAAATCCTTTGAAGTACATTCACCTGAATGATTCTACACTTGGAATGAGCAGCCTCATCTCTCTTCAATGGGATTTTTTATTAAGATTGCCTAGGTCTTTTTTGGGTTATTTGTCATTAATTGTGCCACCTGCAATGATCCCACTTTCTTGGGGGATGATGACCCCAAATGTAGGGAGGTTGCCACCTGCAACATTGGAAGTGTTTGAGGATGCTGCCAATTGTCTATTTTCTCTCCACCTAGTTTCCTCCACCAACTTGACCAGTAACACTCTTTTTAACAACTCTCCCAAGCTGTTGTCTCCACTTTTATTTATTTAAAATTAAATATTTAGAATTACATTCAATATCCTTGACTCTGCTGAGTCATCATTTACAACTTAGCATTAAATTTAACATAATGTCTTTGAATAAAATCAAAATAAGATAATATTATTTTGCAAATTGGGGCATGTGACATTCATGTATAGGTACAAACAGGCAATTTTTGGGGATGATCTTGTAACATCAAAGCATAATATAAGACCATGGGGTCCAAGAAGTTTGCAAAGGGATAGGGAAGGCCATAAATGTGTGATCTACCTGGTGTGGTAAAATCAACTGTCACATGGACTATAGGAGATCAGATGGGATCATATTGATTGGATTCATAGATTCATATTGGGAAGGTAGTGTGGCAGAATAGAAGAGAAATTCTGGATGCTTTTTCAGCTCGGACTCAAGAGCAGTGTCGTGGTTCAGTCGAAAGCAAATGTCTGTTTCTTTGAGTTCCGTAGAGGCCGAGTATATGGCAACCAATCAGGCCAGTTGTGAGGTGTTGTGGCTTCACAAGTTTCTGGTGGATTTATTTGATAAGGAGATGAGGCCTACATTGATTTACTGTGACAATCAGAGTTTCATATAGATATCTGAGAATCCAGTATTTCATGACCGGTTAAAGTATATTGAGATCAGGTATCATTTCTTTCGAGATTATGTTTAGAGAGGAGCAGTGGCATTGCAGTACATTTCCACCAATGAGCACGTTGCAGATATCCCAACTAAGTCTCTTGGAAGAGGCAAGTTTATTCACTTCAGAGACAAGTTGGGTGTGATGAAGAACAACTTCCTCGATAAGAGGGAGTGTTGAAATTTACCTAGGAATTGTTCCCCTAAGTTAATTTTGCCTAAGGCACTAGGAAAAGGGGTTTTGAGCCACTTGGAATTTATACTAATGACTTGAGATGAGCATTAATTGGCCTTTATTGAAAAAGTGCACTCTAAGTGAAATATTTAAAAAGCGAGTGAAATTAATTATTTTGTGGAGAAAAGTGATTTTAATCACAATCACTCATTTAGACTAATATGGGCCATAGGATTAGATGGATTTTCACTCACTCTATTTTTTCACGAAAAGGGAAAGTTTCCAAGTGAAGAGACACTTTGCATTTTTGAGAGAGAGAAGAGCCATTTTCTGAGAAAGAAGAAAGATATTAGCAGAAGCCATTTTTCTTGGGGCACACAAATCAAGGAAGAGGACAACAAGAACATGGCATGAATTTCGAGGAAGATGGGAACATTTTTTGAGGAGGAAAAATTTATTGCATGTTGTCCATACAATCTGTACTGTATGGATTCTGTACGCAACACATTTGTTGAGGAAAGTACAGGCTCACTTTTCGAGGCAACAATCGGGAATAGATTTTGAGGCGAATTTCTGGGCTCATTTCCCAAGGCAGATAACATGCATGATTTTTTTGGTCCATACAGATAGTCCATACAAAGTGTTCGTACAATTTTCGTATAGTCTGTACAACATCACGTTTTTCGAGGAAGCTACATCATCAATTTGTGGGTTTGAGTTTTCCTATTTGGCACAAAAAATGAGCAGAAAATTTTCTTCTGGTTGAGATAAGTTGGTCTGCAAATTTTTTTGAGTATTAATGTAAATTTTCCTGATAATAAAAATTTCTCTCTCTCACGGTTTTCCCCGGAGGTTGGGCTTTTTCTTGGATCATTTGACCAAAAATATTGTATCTAAAATTTCATGGTTGAATTTGTTTATTTGCTGTTAGTGAAAAAGTTGTAGAAGCTTCTCTTGTGTTTCAGTCCTACATTTGTTTATGAGAAAAATCTAATTTGCAGCAGTAAAATGAATTGGATTAGGAATTAAACAATGTATTAAAAAGGAGTTTGAAACCAGGTTGGGAAAGTGCTGAAAAATCTACATTTATAACCCATACCCTCCAATTACATCTCAACTATTACCTAGGTTTACACTCTCTCTTTCCTTGCCACCAGTTCCACCTCCGTTGCAGTTTCCACTTAGCCAAAACCCTCCATGACCAACCCAACTACCTGCACAACCCATCCCAAACCCTAAAAACATACTAGCTTAGTCTCTTAATAATGTTGAGCCTCATATTTTTCCCACCTATACTGTTATACTTATACCATTACGAGAAATTCATCGGTTACTTTTAAGTCTACTCTAGAGACTTATCACCTCTAGAGTGAATTACTTTAGCATATGATCATTTGGTCAGGGGTAATATGATATGATCACAACATCTGACAAATATTTTGAGTATAATTTGATATGATAGATAATTAAATTTAACACATATTGACCATACAATAAAACATAAGAGATACATATAATGTAGAGAGAATAAAAGTATTTAAATTGCTCATGAGATAACTTTAGTAGATTAAAGTGAAACTTGAATTGTTATAAGCTTAATTTAAATAACAATGCATGCCTCAATTAATGTTAGAATAATCAACCCATAGTTAGCCATATTTGACATTAATTATATCAATTTTGTCTTATTCCTACATTCCTAGATTCCCTCTCTATGCTAGTTGAATTCTACATGTTTCTAGAAGTCAATACTTGCTAAATTGGGTCATGGAGCACTTTGGAATCACCCTAGAAACATATTTAGCACGTATGCTTTATTCCCATTTCCTTAAAGCGCATATCTTCTTTTTTATGAAAGCTGCCTTGCTTTATTGCAGTTTTAAGGCATAGAGGAAAAGCTAGTCTAGGGGAACTTGCCTTGTTTTTTGACCACATCATCCTCTTTCCTTTTCTCCATACAAAAGCATGAATGAGTTGTCTTTCCACCACTTATTATATTTCCTAGTTTCTTTAGCTAATTCGTGAGGATATTCATGGGTTTGGAAAGTCCTTTTTGCACCTATGGGGAATTTGACTTGTTTTAGTAAGCCTGCTTTTTGACCAATTCGAATAGCAACCTAGTGCTTTAGAATATATCATGTAATTATATATTTGAGCAGCCTATTACTTCATATGGTTGGATAATGTATACTTATTCAATATAGGATTAAGTTATGCTCCAATTTTAGTCTCCTTTTGTGTGAATTTTGCATGTTTGATTAGAAATTTTGTGAGTGTAATTGATGTATCTCTTGGGTTCAATTTCCACATGGTATAAGAGACTTTGTATATTGCTTTATTTCCTTCCAAATTTTTATTTAAGGTTCGAAATCACTAACTGGGAGGGCATTCTGCTGACTGAAGGGCACAGGAGTTGAGATATGGACCAATCTCAAAGGATCATCTTGACTCCATTCAATTTGTTTGAATGGAAAGCTGAGATGGAGATATTTCTGAGAGAGAAAGGTATCTATAGGTTTACCATGGCTATTGAGGGAGAGCCCAATGTAGTTGCAAAGAAAATAAAATGGCACAATAGGAGGTATGAGGCCTATGGTCTTTTGTGTCTGAGTATTTCAAGAGACCTCCTCTTTCATATTGATTCATTGACATATCCTAATGAGGTGTGGGATAAAATTGAAGATATTTTTGGAAATATATATGAGATGAGAGGACATCAAATCAAGAATTAATTTATCTCATTGAATCCTAGTAGCTTCGAATCATTGCAACTCTATTTTACCAAGTTTAAGGCCCTTGTTTTGCAGTTAAAACAATGTGGGATTGAAAAGAGGAGAAAATAGTTTTGACCATTCTCTGAAATCTTGGTATAGACTATTCAGTGTTTTTTTTGACCTTCTATGCCACTAAATTGATAGCTTGAACCTAGAAGATTCCTAATCTTGTTGAGTTCATGGAATCCCTCACTTAGGAGCAAGATAAATTGGTGATGATGGGCACCATCAAACCTTCCAAAGACCAAGCTTGGGTTGCTGGAGATTTGAAGGTGGATTCAAAAACCAAGAAAAAAAGAAAAAAATACACCTGAGCAAAAGAGATACAAGGGAAAGTCTCAATAGGAGTCCTCAGGCTCCAAGAAGAACCCCCAGAAGAAGAAGAACAAAAGAGAAATGAGCAAGTGCGCATATTGTAGTAAGGGCTATCATCCTGAGAGCTCTTGTATGAAAAAGCAAATAGACATGTTGATCCAAATCCTGGAGAAAAAAAAATATCCCTTCCTGATTTCTCAAAGAAGAGGGAAGGAGGATAAAATTCAGAAGACAAGGAGAGAGTACATGCCTTGCTAAGGTCAACTAGCTTCATCATTGATTCCGGATCTTCCAGACTTATGGTTTCGACAAGAGATATATTTTCTTCTCTTGACATGTTGAAAGGTACACCAATAGTCTTGGGAGATAAATCTCTGACTGACAGTATGGGAAAGGGAAGGATTGATCTTGACCATGGTAATTTCAATAATGTGTTGTATGTTCTAGGTCTTTCCTCTAATCTCTTGTCAGTGTATTAGATGACTCACACTGGGTCTCCAAAGAAAGTCATCTTCTCCGCTAATGAATTTGAAATTATTGAGATTTTGAATGGTAAATTCATAGCAAAAGGTGTTTTTGATCACACTTTGAAGGTATACAAGTTTTCCCATTTTCTACCCTAATCAACCCCCCTTGCTTTTCTTACTCATGCTAATGAAGCAAGCAAGCTTTGGCATGAAATATTTGGCCATATTAACTACAAGTATCTTTCTGATTTGAGTGACAAAGACATGGTCATAGGGTTACCAAAGATCAAGTTTTCTAAGGGATTCTGTCAAGGTTGTATCCTAGGAAAACACCTAGAGCACAAGTATGAGAGAGCTAGTCATGAGAGAACCTATACACCTCTTGATTTGATCCACCGTGACATTGCTGGTCCATTCCCTCATATGTCCATGAGTCAATCCAAATATGCAGTCACCTTCATAGATGATGTTTCCAGGTATTGTTGGGTTCACTTCCTAAAGCATAAGTATGAAGTTTTTGACCTCTTCAAAGTCTTTAGAGCATTGGTTGAAAACCAGTCTAGGAGGAAACTCAAGATCCTCAGATTTGCCAATGGTGGTGAGTATGTCAAGTCTGATTTCATCTAGTATTGCAAATATGTAGGTATCCAGATGTAGTATTCTATTCCTTACACACCACAGTAAAATGGTGTTGCCGAGAGAAAGAACAGATTACTAAAGGAGATGGCAACTTGCATGATGGAGGATAAATCTCAAATATGTTAACTAAGCAGTTCATTTTTGTAACAAGAAAAAGGTTTACTTGAGTATTGTTTTATTTCAGTTTACTGATGAGTCTCTTCATGTCAAGTAGGTGGAATCTAACTTTTGAATCCGGGGCTTACTTAGAATTTATGCTAACGCAGAAGATTACTGGTTCTTACAGGTTTACAGGTATGATCGAATGAATAACGTTTTAAAAATTCTTAAAGTATCCAATAGTGTTTTATTTGCAATTATAAAGCTTAGTAATTAAGCTGCTAAACTCCAAACAACTTCCGTGAGGTAAAATCATTTGGCTTCCTTTAGTTTTTCTTGTAATAAAGTTCAAAAGTATGTAGCGACAGTAAGATATGTTTGCGGCTCTAAAATTATAATCTCAGTTATAGAGTACTTCTACTTTAGTGTGCATAACTGGCAATGTTATAATAGTTGTTTTGTCAGTATGTAATCAATAACATATTATCTTATTTGTATAACAACTATTCGACATTTATTTTCTGCGAGGTAACTTACATCTTGTAAAGTGCTTGACGGTATAAGTTTGATTTGTACAAAAACCATAATGTCTTCTCACATGAAATTATTATTTGCCTATACTTTAACTTCATGTCGAACCATGTGGTTCTATTAATTCTAGACTTAAGTAGGATCATTCCTATTCAATTTCTTAATTTTCTATGATACTTCTCTGGTATTAAATTACTGTCTACAAACAGTCTTTATGAGATTGATGCTTTCGAAAACAGGTCGACTTTCTAGTTATTTTGTATAATTCTATAAACCAAGTTGAGTCACAACCAAAATCCATCAAAGTTTTGTCGCTTTGAACTATGTAAAAGAATTTATTAAAAGTGTCTTTACAAAACACTTTGTCAACCTCATAGTTTTGTTACCATTTGATTTATTAGTTCCTATAAGTCTTATAAATGGGCATGAATTATTTGTTTATTAGACATTTCAGTCTATAATTAATTCAAGGTCATAAACAAGTTCTAAAAAGATTTTATGATTCTCCAAAATATTACATTATGCCATTTATAAAAGTTATAACTTGAATTGTCTTTTTATAAGAGGTTAACCATGCATAAACTATAATGTTTCTATATAGGAACACTATAGTTGTTCGGTGGATAGCTTGAGCTCTCCCATATAATAAATAACCTCTATCCATATCAAGGTTAACGTTTAGAGAAAAGAATTACTACCATCCAAATCGTATTTGTGATTTTACAATATAATAGGCATAAGGTTAACAATGAAATAAGTTCTATGTAAGAACGATTTTGGGCATTTTACCTAAGTTTAAAGGTGTAACTTCTTTCTAGGTCAACGTAAATCATATCATTGATATTCCATCACCAAACTACCATATGTTATGATGAACGATGTGATCGATTTACAAGGCAATTATTTGGTTTATGACATAGTTTATACCTCATTTCAATAATTAAATAATTGGTTATCATTTTATGCAGGAAACTATAGAATATGATCCACTGCATGATTTGATTTACGTGACTAGGTGGTCTTCTCCTAACCAAGCATGGAATATAGAAGAACCACAGTAACCCTAACTCTTTTCATTTCTCCTCCGCAGTTAAAGCTGCCCCTTGAGGATGCTTTGCTTGGCTTTGATGGTGGTCGTCGGTCCTCTTTTGCTCCAGTTGTCTCAAGTCTTGGGTTAGCGTTGCCTTTACCTCCGGTGTTTGTTTTTTAAGCCATTCTTAGTGGCTGTGAGTTCTCACTCTTCAAGCTTTGTTGATTCTATCGTTGCCCTTGGCTTGATGTCTACTCCAGCTTCCTTTCGTTGTCCTCGTGGCTCGTTGTCTACTCCAGTTTCCTTTCGTTGTCCTTGTGGCTCTCCGTTGCATGAGGTTTAGTCTTACAGGATGTTGGGTCTATAAATGCAAAAGTCTGTTGGTGACAGTGCTTCTATGAGACTGTTCGTCGTTTTCAAATGACAGGTATAAGTTTGTTTTTTTGTGTTTATTTAACTTGTAGCAGGTGTATTGCTGTTACGATGGCATAAACAGATATTAGGTTATTTATTTACTGACATTCATCTTTTAAAATCCTTGTAGGTGCTTTCCACTAAATGCATTCATGGTGGAGGAAGTAAGCAGTCATTCTTCAAATGCCGTGGCTCGTGGATTAATGTGGGTAAGCCCTGTGGTCCACGTGTTGGGTTTTACCCTACTTGTATCAGGGTGGTCATTTGGAATCATCCAAGGTTTGGGGAAGCCTTCCTCGGCTTGCCATAAGTTATGTGGTTCCTTTTACAGGTCTTTTGTTGATTTACCCAGTTTCAAACCCTCGCTAGTCAATGGGTAGACTCGGTTTTAAACTGAGCAATGTAAATAGTTTTTGATGTTTAGCTTATGGCTTGTTTAAATCAATAGTTCTCTTGTAAAGACAGTTCTGTCTTCCAGCTTGTCTTAGTTTATCGAAAGCTTAACATTATGCTCTGTATAATTAGGGTTTTTACCCTTCTCAACTGTAGATGAAGTTTTGTACTTTGTTTAAAGTTCATTATTAATGTTTTTACGACTGATACATACAGTCATAGTTTAGTTATAATTCTTGCTCATTTTTGTTCAGAGTTATGAACTAGGGTTTATCATGTGGAAACCCACGTTTTAAAATAAGTTATTCTACTTAATTTTTAACAAATTTTAATACTTATTTAGTTGACTATTAACTAGTATTACAAAGTATTGTGGAATTTCTAGTTTATAATAAATACCAATGTATTTTTGTTTGTCCTTAAAGAATTGTAAGTAATTTATAATAACCTGGTTATTTAATGGTTACATAATCCAATAAATTTGGTTTATGACTTCAATGTATTGACATTTGTAATTGTAATAAAAATAAGGGTTTTAACCTTGTCTTTCGTTTTTACAGATACGCCTTGTTTGTAAAGATAAAAGGGACAGTTCTTTTTTATATGTATACATTTTGTATAAGTTGTTCATTATTGTATTTTATCTCTGTGTAATCAAATTAATTTGTTCTTTTAATGGTTAAAAATAACTAATCTTATTATTTATCCTAGGTTACTACTGTATATAAAGAATACTGGTAGATTTCTGCTCAAAAATATGAGCTAGGGTTTTTACCCTATTTAACTTTTATAATAATGATTTCTGTATTGTTATTTTGTTAAGTTTTATTATTGTCACCAGATTTTAAGATTACTTTAATGGATCAAAGAATTTTAGGTTAGGATTTATGGAAAATAATCTTTGTTTTCTTTCTTTAAAGATTTCTTTAGTTTGTTAAAGAATTATTAATTCATAAACGATACTGTTTATGTTAATATTATTATATGAGAATTTACTATATTTTATTAAGTTCGTATTTGCACATATACTTTATTAATAAAGATTGAGAACAGTCTAAAATAGTTTAGTTTATTCAATATGATTATTTTTGTAAGCTTGATAAAAGAAATGAGGATTTTCAAACCTATCATTACTCCTTTACATATAATTTGTTTGTAAAAGTTTAAGAACAGTTCCTTGTTAATAATGCTCTAAGAATAGGTTACTAATGTATTTTAGTTTATTTTAATTATAAGGAAAAGAATACCGTGAGAGTTATAAAGTTCTTTATTAATATATTCCTCATCTTGAATTAGTTTGTCAATCCTTACTTAGGGTTCCAATAGTTGTAGGTTAAATTAGCTATTGATATTAGGAAAATATATAAACTAACAAAACCATATTTAAACCCATTCTTAACATAAATAAATAAGCATTATAACCATGCCATTTCTATTTCTTCTATTTCAAGTTAGATGTTTAGTTTGTAAAATAAAGTACTGTGTAAAAGAATAACTTACATATTTGAACACACTGCTATTAGTAAAATAATATGACCCTGTTCTTTTCCTAGCATTCTTAATACACAGTCTGGTTTTAACAATAACCTAACTTAACAGAATATTCTTTCTGGAAGCAACTATCTCTACTGAAAGAAAAGATTTCAACACTCTAAAAACATAACTCTATTCAATTGGGATTCCTATCATATCTTCATCTATTTTAAACACACTACCTGTTCTAGAGTATGGTCTGGTTTAGTCCAGATGGGGAAACACATAGGTAGGATTATTTTTCATCAAATAAAGATTCAACATTCAAACAACTAAAATATTTCAAGCTTTAACAGTTCACTACATAACATATAAATCATTCATTGTTTGTTCATTCTCAGATATAAATTTTTAACACAGTAAATAAAGACTATAGAACCTATTTAAAGATGGATACAACAACGTTGGGAGGCCGTTCCTCCCTACCAAATCCTGGAGAGTGCTCAAACAACGTCTTCTCAAGACCCTCGAGCCTGTTCCTGGTCTCCTTGGCCGAGAACTGGTGGAGCAAGCAACACAATATTAGTCCAATGACTCAGTACTAACTCTGCACTTACCAGCAATATCTTTCAGCTAAAAAGCTGTACTAGATCACTTCTTATAGTTTACCCCTCAAACACCTTCCACCAATTCCCTTCCCAATGAAATCCTTTGAAGTACATTCACCTAAATGATTCTCCACTTGGAATGAGCAGCCTCAGCTCTCTTCAATGGGATTTTTTATTAAGACTGCCAAGGTCTTTTTTGGGTTAGTTGTCGTTAATTGAGCCACCTGTTTTGATCCCACTTTCTTGGGGGATCATGACCCCAAATGTAGGGAGGTTGCCACCTGAAACATTGGAAGTGTTTGAGGATGCTGCCAGTTGTCTATTTGCTCTCCACCTAGTCTCCTCCACCAACTTGACTAGTAACACTCTTTTTAACAGCTCTCCCAAGCTGTTGTCTCCACTTTTATTTATTTAAAATTAAATATTTAGAATTACATTCAATATCCTTAACACTGCTGAGTCATCATTTACAACTTAGCATTAAATTTAACATAATGTCTTGGAATAAAATCAAAATAAGATAATATTATTTTGCAAAATTGGGGCATGTGACATACACACCTGCTTAGGACATAACATCATCCTTGATGTTATTTATTCTTCATCTTCAGAATTCCCCTCGAACAGAATTGGATATGCATCTCGCAATTTAATTTGCAATTCCTAGGTGGCTTCCTCTGGGCTAAGGTGCTTCCATTGCACCTTCACTTGTCCAATGGTGCGGTTCCGAAGTGTAATCTCCCTCCTCCCGAGGATACAGTCTAGTTCCACTAGAAATTCTCCTTCTGGTTCCACCTGTACAACATTCTAGTTAACAACATGAGTAGCATCGTGAACATATTTCATTAAAACAAAAATGTGAAAAAAATTATGTACTCTTAAATTAGGTGGTAATGCTAATTGGTAAGCAACTTGTCCAATCCTAGACAAAATTTCAAATGGGCCACAGTAACGAGGTGCCAATTTTGGACAACTCCCCAATCTTAGAGAGCTCTTTTTGGGCCTTACCTTGATGAACACATGTTCACCTACCTGAAACTCCTTTGGAGTTCTTTTTAAGTCTACTTGACTTTTCTGCCAATCTCGTGCCACTTTCAGAGTTCCATACACTTGTTTCACAATTTCTTCCATTTCTTTTAACAGTTCTAGACCTAATACCAATCTATCTACTGGATTCCTCCAAGAGATAGGAGTATTACATTTCCATCCATATAACATTTCAAAAGGACTAAATCTGGTTGATGTCTGATAGTTATTATTATAAGAAAATTCTACCAGATGTAAATAGTCCTTCTATTTACCAGACTGGTCTTTCACATACATTCTTAATAGATATTCTAATGCTTGGTTTACCCTTTCAGTTTGTCCATCTGTTTGAGGATGGAAAGAATTACTAAAATTTAATGTGGTGTTTAACCCTTTAAACAAAGACTTCCAAAAGTTTCCTGTAAACTTAGGATCTCTATCTGAGATTATGACTTTTGGTACTCCATGTAATCGAAAAATATGTTTTAGAAAAATATCAGCTATGTTTGTAGCTTTGTAAGTAGTTTTAATAGGTATAAATTGAGCTACTTTGCTTAACTTATCAACTACTACCATGATAGAATCATTATGATTTTGATTTCTAGGCAGCTTAGTAATAAAATCCAGACTAATTATCTCCCATTCCCAGCTGGGGATGGGTAATGGCTGAAGCAAACCAGCTGGGTGTTGATGTTCAGTTTTTACCTGTTGACATTCCAAACACCTAGCAATATATTCTGCTACTTCAGTTTTCATATTTGGCCAGAAATACTCTTTTCTTAACATGGTTATAGTCTTTTGATAACCTAGAAGACCTGAATATGGTGTTTTATGAATTTCATCTAGAATTAATAGCTTGACTTTAGGTATGTTAGGTACATACAGTCTATCTTTATACAGTAAAAATTCTTTTTCATTTGAACTGTAACCTTTAATTAAGTTTTTTGTTGGATTTTCTTTAACTTTATGTAATTTCCTCAGTTTTGACCCCGTTTGCATGATGTATATAATGTGTTTAATCGTGGTGAGGAGCTAAAGGCAAAAGCCCCATCATCGATTTGGTTGTGTATGTTTGGAAATGGGGATAGTTGCCGATGGTTTGTCGTGCTATCCGACACCTTCTAATTTGACATCATGTAAATACACACATCAAATAAAATAAACCACAACCAGCTACGGCAGTGCAACGTTGAATGAAAAGGGCATGGTTCCAAAAAAATAAGGGGTGGGGGATGTAAAACCTTGGTCTATGGGGGAAAAACCCATGTGTTACCACCTTGTTTTGTTTTTCCACCTTCCCTTGTCAACCTCTTTAATGTCTTGTTTTGGGTAGTTGAAGCAGTTATGACTACTGGTGGTTGAGGCAGTTAATGTTTTGGGAGTGGGGTGGTAGGACTGTCAGTCCCTTGTCCACACGTCAACTCCACTCATGGTTGCATTCACTCTTCTCTCCCACGTTTTCCAACCTTCACGGATGTTTTGTTCATTCTCTCCATGGTCTGCTCTCCCTCACGCACTCTCCATTACGCAGGGTCTCTGTGGTCTGTTTTTTTTCTCTTGGATTGTCTGTTCATCCATGCGCTGGGGATTTGGTCTACCCATTCTCACGCAGAGGTCGGGTCCCTTCTCCTCACGTACATGCAGTTGTTCTGCTGGGTCTCACGTGGCCAGAAGGGGAGCTGCTTACCAGTGGTCACCCACATTTTCCACAGAATGGAATCGGGTATGTATTCCTCGGTATTTTACGGTTTGGTGCAAGTTTTCCTCATGCCCAGGTCGCTTGGAGCCATTTTCCCTGTGTTGTGAGTTGTTCTCACTGATTACGTTGTGGGACTGTTGTCTTCCCCGCGTGTTTTGTTGGCTGTGATGTCCAAATTCGTTTTGGGCCACTGTGGATTGCCAATCCGTTGGATGTGTTCTCCTCTGTCCATGCTGGGAGTTGGCTTCTCCTTTGTTTGGGACTGTGTAAGTTGCCAGTCGTTACCTGGAGGAATTGTGTGTGCTGTGGGCTGTTGATTTCTAATCTGCTGGCTGATTTTCCCTATTTTGGGATTGTGGATTGCTGCTATCATTCATTGTGTGTTTGTGGCTGCTGGAGTACCCTGGTTTTGGGTTGCAGCTGAGTTGTTTTGGCCACGTTAGGGCCAAGAACAACTCTGAGTTTCCTTGTAGGCTTGAGCTGTGTCTCACCTTTCGTTTGGGACTGTCACCGGTTGTTTTGTTTTCTTCACAGGGCTGTGAAGGGATTGTGTTGTTACGGTATGCAGTGGTTGGTATTCGGACTATGCTGGCTTGGCCGGTTTGTTGATGGCCTGATAAACCCAGCTGTGTTGGTTTGCTGAGTGTGTCCCTTGGCTATGGGTAAGCCTGCAATGACCCTTATCCTGGAAGAAGCATGCCCAGTTCGGGGGTGGCAGCGTTGCTGAGAGATTGATGAGCACGCTGGCCTATGGTTGGGTGGAACATTGTAGCAACATAGCTGGTTGCGGGGTAAACTCTTCATCGAAAGATAAGTGCTGCTGGTTACTTCATCTCTGCAAATTAATCTACTGTTTCATGAGAAATGATAAACATGTTCCAGGTTGGAATGAATATGTTTGCTTCTGCTGATTGTTGAATAATTGTGCATCTTGCATGTTTTATGCATCTTGATATGTATCATGCTTAAGATTTATCATTTCAACACTTATCCCTGTTTGTGTTCATTGGACTGTTTGTCCGTTATTGTTGTGGTAGCCGTCGCGTCCTCTTCACCGGTCAAAGGGATGGGGACGTGACAGAGTGGTATCAGAGCTTATGTTGCAACATTGGCCTGGATGAGCCATGAAGGGTGCAGTGATAGAGGTAGTATTCCTCTCTGCCCGGCAGAAATCAGACTGTAAATTCAACAAAAAAAATGGTCTAAGTGTTGAGCAGTCGGGACACGAGTAGGAAAGACTTCCACCGTTGCGGAAGAGTTAGAAGTCTCCCATCTGCCGTTGCGGAAGTCCAAACCACTAAGTCTTCCGACGGGGAAGGACTTCTGACGTAGCAGAAGCGTTAGGTGAAGCTTGCCCGACAGAGAAGTCCTCCGATCGCCGACGCTATCCAGAAGGTTAAGGGCTCGAATCGTTGACTGTTGAAGGAACATTAAAACTGAGGAGCCGATGTTGCGGCTGCAGATGAAATTGTTTACCGATGGAGAGAAATTTGAATTTTTTTTTCTAAGACAGAAATCAGTTTACAAATTGGAAGAAATAGTGGTTTGGCGTTCCACCATTGTGGAAGCCAAAGGCGCTAGCCGGCCGATGAGAAAGACCACCGACACCGAAAGTTTAAAATTTATCTAAGTAAAGAGCGGCCGTCGGAAGGATTTTTGTCTTCCGTGAGCCACCGTTGCGGAAGCGAAAGCATTACAACTTCCAACCAGAAAGGCTGCCGATGCCGACCGGAAGAAGAAAGCGTTTCAACAGCCACCGCTACCGAAGCGAAAGCATTACAGCTTCTGACCAGAAAGGCTTCCGACACCAATTGGAAGGAGAAAGTGTTTTGGGAGCCGCCGTTGCGGAAGTGAAAGCATTACGGCTTCCGACCAGAAAGGCTGCCGACACCTATCGAAAGGAGAAAGCGCTTTGGGAGCCGCTGTTGCGGAAGCGAAAGCATCATGGCTTCCAACCAAAAAGGTTGCCGATGCCGATCAGAAAGAGAAAGCGTTTCGTGAGCCACTGTTGCGGAAGAAATAGTGGAAGAGGAGCCGATTCTACGGAAGAAATAGTGGAAAGAGGACCCGATTCTGCGGAGGAATTAGAGGAATTGGGAGCCGATTCTGCGGGAGATATAGTTGAAATAAGATCCGATTTAGTAGTAAAATGGGATCCGATTCTACAAAGAGAAAATGTGGAGTTTTCAGTAGGATCTCTTAATAAATTTTGACAGTTTTCAGTGGGATTTTCAGCAGTTTTTCAGTGAAATTTCAGGGCTGAAAAGTGAGAAATTGGCAGCGATCTTATGCGCTAGATTGCGCGAAAACCAATGATTAAAAAAAAAAAACGAGGGCGCTTCTCTCCACCTGCCCTGCAGTGGCGGAAGCCACAAGGGGGCAAGCCCCCTTGACCCCCATTGTCCCCTGTGACAGTCATTCTTGTGAAAAGAAAATTTTGTGTTTTGGGCAAATTAATCAAACCTAGAATTCATAAAAGATGAATGGTGCATCAGAAATGAGACCCGATTGAACAAAGGAAATTTTGAGATTTCCAACTGGGATTTTTCAGAAGATTTCAGGGATTTTTCAGCTGTCTTTCAGTGATTTTCAGCTGGCTGAAGTTGGCACCCAGTCCAAATGCAGTGGTGTGTAAAAATGCAGAGATTTGGTGAAAGTCCTCATTCTTAGAAGTGGTGTGGTTTTCACACCCGAGGTCAGAATGAAGCATGTGGATAGGCATTGGAAAGCTTATCGAGTGGGGAACAAGGGTAAGACACCAAAATCTGAGCATGAAGTAGCAGAGTTCCAGTGATGGCCACTGTTATCAAATGGAAAAATTTGGACAGTGGCATGCCTAGAAGTAGCAAGGACTATGAAGTCAACCAGCTGTTGAGTGGAAAAGGAGTTCCATGACAGGATGAAAGACTTGCAAAGGGAAATTTTTCTTAAAACCCTGTCTTGCTAACTATGTTACATTTCTTAAGTTTTATAGCTGAAATGTATGAGGATATGTTCTGTATGAACCACTAATGATAATCATTGCTTTGATGTTGGCACTAGTGGGAAAACCAACGATGACATGGACCTAGATGAATATGTTGCTGATGCTGACAATTGTGACCAGCAACCCTATGAAGAAAGGGATAAGGCAACAAGTCCATAACAAAAGTTGGTGAGAAAATTATGCAATCTCCTACAAAGGGCCAACCAAATTGGTCATGTCAAGGGTGTAAGTAGAACCCATGAAGGTAAGATTTTGATTATGACAAATTCCATGGAATGGTAAAGGTAAGAAACCTCATACCATGTGGATATTTGAATATAGAAAGGTGTCATGCCTGTATATGTTGATTGAGCTTAGTATCCAAAGGAAAGTAAGTGCTGATGATCTTGATTATAGGTATGCATCTTATATGAAGTAGACATGGTTAGGCCATGCATGGTATGTTGAATGCATAGTATTCCTGAATCAATGCAAGGTAGCATTGAATGGATATGCATTGAAAAGATTTTATAAATCTTGTAGTTGTGCATTGAAAGTATGCATATGAAGGGTGTGAGTGATTGATTGCATAAGTATAGGTGAAAATGTTGTGATGCATTGCATGAACGCATTGAGATGAGTGCATGTGATATTGCGAATAACTAATGGCTGAAGTGATGAATTGATGATAATCCTGGAACTGTTTCAAAGGTTGTTATGAATGCAGGATAGTCATGATCAATTGGCTGCCAGAAATGCTCTATGGAAGAGCAAGGTGGTATGAATGATATGCTTGTGAAGTAAGGAGTATCTAAACATTTCATTTAATTGCATGAATGATATGACTATACCTTGCAATGTTAGTATGATAATGATTGCATGAAGTAAATGAGCTTTGATAATATTGATGTGACTAACAGTTGGAAGTATTTGAATTTTACAAATTCTGAAAATGATTCGGTGATGGTTGTAGCAATGAAAAGGTTATATGCATCCAGACTTACCAAGTTTTTGGTTGATTGAAGCTCATGCTTCAAGTAGATTATTTCGGGCATGGCAGTGAGAGGTAAGACCCTGACCAATGCCAGAATCTACCATATGGTATGCATAACAGGTTGTTAAAATTCGAATTGTGAATTTCAGATTTAAGGAATTGCTGACAACTACTAGTCACTATTGGCTTGCATAAGCTTGTGTTTGGTTGATTGAAGCTCAGGTTTTAGGTAGATTATTTCAAGCATGGCAGGGAGAGGTAAGACCCTAACCAATGCCATAATATACCATGGGAAAGAGTCAAACCTTATGAGAAGAGTCTCATAGTTGTAAAAGTATTTGGTGTGCATAATGGGTTGTTAAATTCGAATTACAAATTTCGGATTTAAGAATTGCTGATGACTACTAATCATTGTTGGCTTGTATGAGATTGCGTCAGGAGGGAGGCATGGTAAGTGGGTATTCATGTTTTGATAGTAAGTATAAAATTGCAATGGGCATAGTAGTGCTGCTTACAAGAAACCCACAATTGAGCAAGTCAATTTCTGTAGTAGATAGAATTGCAAATTCTTCTTGAATCTAATTGCTAATGTCATTGCTTGGTTATGGAACGATCAAATTGGATTGTAGTAACAGGTAATGATTGACTATTTGTCTATTTGATAAATGTGTCACCGGTACACACTGCAGGAAGACCATGTGTGATGGCCTGCAGCAGCCAAACTTCATGGGAAGGTTTTCCCTTACCTTGGAAACAGGTTTCGGGTGAAACGCCATTGGACATTTTGAAAATGTCTCATCTGCACTGCATGTTTGGTAATAACATGAGTGAGATGGTATGAGTTATGTTGGTAAGACATGTGTGAATGTGAAATGTAAAAAGCATTTGGGATGGCTAACTGAGGGACTGTTAACTCAGGGAAGGAGCCTCCATTCCTCCTTAACAAAGGCATACTGCGACGGCAAATGGATAAGTGTTCCGTGACCCTTGCTAAGAATATGAATGTTTAATTATTAAATTCCATATGCAGAACATGTTTTGATTTAATATCCATTATGACGGATTGATTGAGTATGAATAGGGCCTACATGGTACAAACCGGAGAAGGGTTCACACTTTTCCAATGTTGAGTCATGAAAGGGTTTTTCAATATTGACTACACTCTAGGGAGTGGACGCACTCCTTGTGTCTCAATACTTGATAGTGAATGATGTGACATGTGATTACAGTCTCAGAGCAATAACGCTGATGAAGTTTGCTTGTATTGCTTGTGTTGACAGGCTAAATAGATGCAGTTTGGTGTTGCACCCTAAAAGTAAAAGACAAATGGTTGTTGCGAGGGGTTGCGGAGTAAGGGTTATTGTTGATATAAGTGTATGTATTACTATTGATATACGTGTATGTTGGTATAAGTGTATGTTGGGCTGAGATATGCCTGAGGATCCATAGTAGATTCTAGACCTGGAAATGGTCACGGTAAAGTTCCAAGCCCATTTGACATGAGAATGTACTGGATGGACATTAATTATTTGATGTTGTGGAGCAGCTGGTGTGCTGACCTAACATCTAAGTCCATAGGCGATCCCAAGGCTTGCAAAGCGAAGCAGGATCCTATGGACGAACGAGGAAACGCACGATACAGATAAGTATTGGATTATTTTGCTTATGAATATACATGTGTATATGATTTGTTTATGATGTTTTAAGCTTTTGTTCTAGAGATAAAATCGATGAGAATAAACTAAACATGTGAATTTATTCAATGTTTGGATATAGGTATCGTTGGAGGCAAGGACTATGAGAGCATCCTAGGGGTGCATGTGGACATGTGAATATCCTGGAAAGCTCGGAATGAGCGGAAATGAAAAAGGTGCTAGTGAGACCATGAAGTTCCTAGCAGCCGAGCGAACCATGTGGAGAGACTCCATGGTTTAGAGGTCTAGAATGGACCGAAGACACTAAGTGTCATGACCAAGAGGGATTGGTCCAGCATTCACGGTGAAGTGAAAGAGGTTGAGAGCATGAAAATCCATTGTGATGGTGTGGGTTCCAGGATGGAACAAAACAAAGAAGGGAAAAAAAAACCTCTTATTGCTCTCTCTTGCCTTCTGATTATATATATATATATATATATATGTTTATGCATTGTGAAAACAACAGATTGTTGGATGCATGTATGATTGAGAATGAAATGTGTGTATTTGCTTAAGTAAAGATTATGAATGCTAGAATAGTTAATTCCCTGCCCAGGAATGGACATGAATAAGCTCATGTGCCTGTTGGGAAGGCATGAAAAATATGAAAGACTCATTGATGAGACTTGGACTGTCATGCCAAATGGGGAAATTAATTGACTAATTTTAATGTCTACATTATGCTTGGTCTGATAGAATTTCAATGGTGCATTTCACACATGAGAAAAGTGAAACCAAGTGGTGCACATTGATTATGGAAACATAACAAAAGTTGTTGGACTTAGCTAGAAGTCTCCTTCAAGTGATTGCCAAGACCCAAGAAAATCTTGGGGAGATGCTCAAGATATAGAAAAGGCAGAATGAAATGAACCACCAGATTTTGCAAAACTTTATTGGTTTGCAAAGGGAGGTCAAAAGCCTTCTGGGAGCAATCGACAAGGGAAAGGAAGGTGGATCAACAATGGGACAATTTTCTGAGCGACTCGATAAGAAATGGTCTAGGCATGAAGACTCAAAGGAAATTGAGAGGGTAAAGATGAAGCAGCCAGTGAAATGTTGGAGATGCGAAGGACATCATTTACGCCGGGACTGCCCAATGAGGGAACATGATGAGGGCAATATCCGCAAAGTTCCTAGACTTCGAGATGAGCTGGAAGCTGAGAACCAGTCGGACAATTCCATGGAAGTCGAGGGGCTTGGTCGTGAATGTTCAAAGTAGATGATTGAACGTGGGACAGATTTGCAAATTTTGAAATTTTTTGATGTGTAATTGTATATGTATTGTATATATGTAATGGAACACCGAGGATGGTGTTATTCCAAGGGGGAGGGGAATGTAATGTCCCCAGTTTTGACCCCGTTTGCATGATGTATATAATGTGATTAATCGTGGTGAGGAGCTAAAGGCAAAATCCCCACCATGGATTTGGTTGTGTATGTTCGGGAATGGGGATAGTTGCCAATGGTTTGTCATGCTATCCGACACCTTATAATTTGACATCATGTAAATACACACATCAAATAAAATAAACCACAACCAGCTATGACAGTGCAATGTTGAATGAAAAGGGCATGGTTCCAAAGGATAAGGGGTGGGGGATGTCAAACCTTGGTCTATGGGGGAAAAACCCATGTGTTTCCACCTTGTTTTGTTTTGCCACCTTCCCTTGTCAACCTATTTAATGTCTTGTTTTGGGTAGTTGAAGCAGTTATGACTGCTGGTGGTTGAGGCAGTTAATGTTTTGGGAGTGGGGTGGTAGGACTGTCAGTCCCTTGTCCACACGTCCACTCCACTCACGGTTGCATTCACTCTTCTCTCCCACGTTTTCCAACCTTCATGGATGGTCTGTTCATTCTCTCCATGGTCTGCTCTCCCTCACGCACTCTCCATTACGCAGGGTCTCTGTGGTCTATTTTTTTCTCTCGGATTGCCTGTTCATCCGCGTGCTGGGGATTTGGTCTGCCCATTCTCATGCAGAGGTCAGGTCCATTCTCCTCACGCACAGGTAGTTGTTCTGCTGGGTCTCACACGGCCAAGAGGGGAGCTTCTTACCAGTGGTCACCCATGTTTTCCACAGAATGGAATCGGGTATGTATTCCTTTGTATTTTATGGTCTGGTGCAAGTTTTCCTCACGCCCAGGTCGCTTGGAGCCATTTTCCCCGTGTTGTGAGTTGTGCTCACTGATTACATTGTGGGACTATTGTCTTCCCTGCGTGTTTTGTTGGCTATGGTGTCCAAATTCATTTTGGGCCACTATGGATTTCCAATCCGTTGGCTGTGTCCTCCTTTGTCCATGCTAGGAGTTGGCTTCTCCTTTGTTTGGGACTGTGTAAGTTGCCAGTTGTTACGTGGAGGAATTGTGTGTGCTGTGGGCTATTGATTTCCAATTTGCTGGCTGATTTTCCCTGTTTTGGGACTGTGGATTGTTGCTATCATTCATTGTGTGTTTGTGGCTGCTGGAGTACCCTGGTTTTGGGTTGCAGTTGAGTTGTTTTGGCCATGTTAGGGGCAAGAACAACTCTGAGTTGCCTTGTAGGATTGAGCTTTGTCTCACCTTTCATTTGGTACTGTCACCAATTTATTTGTTTTCTTCACAGGGCTGTGAAGGGATTGTGTTGCTGCGGTATGCAGTGGTTGGTCTTCAGACTGTTCTGGCTTGGTCGGTTTGTTGATGGCCTAATAAACCCACCTGTGTTGGTTTTTTGAGTGTGTCCCTTGGCTATGGGTAAGCGTGCAATGACCCTTATCCTGGAAGAATTATGCCCAGCTCGGGGTGGCAGTGTTGCTGAAAGATTGATGAGCACACTGGCCTATGGTTGGGTGGAACGTTGCAGCGACATAGTTGGTTGCGGGGTAAACTCTTCATCAAAAGATAAGTGCTGCTGGTTACTTCATCTCTACAAATTAATCTACTGTTTCATGAGAAATGATAAACATGTTCCAGGTTGGAATGAATATGTTTGCTTCTGCTGATTGTTGAATAATTGTGCACCTTGCATGTTTTATGCATCTTGATATGTATCATGCTTAAGATTTATCATTTCAGCACTTATCCCTGTTTGTGTTCATGGGACTGTTTGTCCGTTATTGTTGTGGTAGCCATCGCGTCCTCTTTGCCGGTCGAAGGGATGGGGACGTGACACTTTATCTTGCAAATTCTGATAAAATTTCTCCTTGTTATAATCCTTCTTTAAGCTGTTCATCTAAGTCTGAAACATAGGTGCTGATAGCTTCTACAAAATTCAGCCTTGCATTCCTACTTAATGCATCAACAACTTTATTTTCTTTACCTTTTATATGCTGAATTTAGAAATCATACTCGCTTAAGAAAGCTAACCACCTAGCTTGTCTGGCATTTAAATTTGGCTGATCTAAAAGATACTTCAATCCTTTATTGTCAGTCATTAAAATAAATTTTCTGCCAATTAGGTGTTTTCGCCACATCTTCAAGGCGTGTATTACAGCTGCTAGTTCCAAATCATATGTTGCATAATTCTTTTCGTGAACTTTTAACTTTCTAGACTCATAGGCAATAACATGCCCTTCTTGAGTCAGAACACCGCCTAAGCCATCATTGCAGGCGTTAGTGCACACCTCAAATTCTTTATTAGGATCTACTATTCTTAAAATAGGTGCGTTGGTTAATAAATTTCTTAACTTTTAAAATCTTTCTTCACATTTCTAATTCCAGTCGAACTTCTTTCCTTTCTTATACAAGGAAGTTATCGGATTTTCTATCCTTGAAAAACCTTCAATGAACCTCCGGTAGTAACCGGTAATGCCCATGAAAGATCGAACATCCGTCACATCCTTAGGAACCGGCCAATATTCGATTTCCCTTATCTTTTTAGAATCTATGGAAATTCCTTCCTTGGTCACTACATGACCTAAATACTGAATCTTATCCTTGAAGAAATCACATTTACTAAACTTTGCAAAGAGTTGATGTTCTTGCAACTCTTGCAAAACAATTTTTAGATGTTCTTTATGTTCTTCTTCAGTTTTTGAATATATTAGAATGTTGTCGATAAACACAACCACAAACTTATCTAAATATTTCTGCATCACGTTGTTCATTAAACACATGAAGACAGCTGGGGCATTGGTAAGCCCAAATGGCATTACGAAAAATTCGTAATGACCATATCTTGTTCTAAAAGATGTTTTAAAGATGTCTTCATCTTTAATCCTCACTTGATGATATCCAAACCTTAAATCTATTTTCGAAAACACCGTGGCTCCACGTAGTTGATCAAACAGATCATCTATGCAGGGCAACATATATCGATTCTTGATGGTCATCTTGTTTAACTGACGGTAATCTATGCAAAGGTGCATAGTTTCGTCCTTCTTCTTGACGAAGATGACAGGTGCCCCCTAGGGAGACACACTTGGTCAAATATACTTTTTATCAATTAATTTTTTTAATTGAGATTTTAATTCATTAAGTTCCAATATGTTCATTCGATACGGGGCCTTTGAGCTAGGTACTGCACCCGGTACCAATTCAATGGTGAAATCCAATTTCCTTTTCGGAGGTAATCTTGAAATCTCTTCTGGGAATACATCAACATATTCTCTTAAGACTGGTATGTCCTCCAGTTTTAACTTATCTATTTTAATTAAACTTTCCTCATCAATTATTGTTACTGCATAAGCTTTACATCCCTTTCTAACAACTCTTTTAAGTTGTAAAGAAGAAATTTGCATTACAATAGTTTTTCTAGGAATTCCTTTAACACTTACTGGTTTTTCATCACTGTTTAAGCATGTGAAAGTTTTATCATAATAGTTTAGAATTACTCTATGTTGTTCTAACCAGTCCATACCAATCGGAAAATCATAAGAACCAAGTGGAAAAACATTAAGTTTAACAACATTTTCAAATTTATCCATAACTTTTGCACATTCTTTAACAAAACAAGTTACTTTTCTTTTAGTGCCAGTGGCTAACTGAACTAACAATGAATTTTCAAACTTATCAATAGATAACTTACATTTTTTAACTATTTGGGGTGCAATATAACTGAGACTAGCTCATGGATCAATCAAAATAGTTACCAGGATCTGATTTATCATACCTTCTACTTCCACCATGGAAGTCTGATATTCAGCTTGTCGATTCTCCAATGCTGCGTTAATTCTGGGCATGGTCCTCGCTAGTTCCCCAACGATCATCTCCTCTTGTATGGTATAAATGTTGTTACCAGTCTTCTTTCAGTTTGGACAAACTAAAGCATAGTGTGGGCCATTACACTCCCAACACTTGATAGGATCTTTGCGTTCAAAGCTCTTGGTAAAATTTCCATGATTATTTGCAAAATCCTTACCTTTAGAATTATTCTGGTTATTGGGTGTATTGTTCTTATTTCCTTGGAATTTCTTGTTATTAGGATAATTTTTGGCCTTATTGTTCTTAAAATTTCTGTTAGGCACAAAATCCCTTTTCTTTTTTTCAAACTGATTATTATTTTTCTTAGCTTTCCAGTTGGCCAAGCTTTCTTTCTTCTGATTCTACTCAAAACAGAAGTTAGCTTTTCTCATAGCTTCTTTCAAGGTCTTTGGGTTATCATATTCAATTCTATCTTTAATATGATAAAGGAGACATCTAAGAAATCACTATTCTCATCTACAAGGTATGGTACATACCTAAGTAGACTTAAGAACTTGCTATTCAGATCCTTCATTGTAATTGATCCTAACTTCAACTCATAAAACTCTTTGGCTCTCTCCTCATAATACTGCTCGGACATGAATTTATTTTTGAAATACCTCTCAAAGGTACTCCAGTTAACATCTTTCTCTTTTATGCCCTTAACTCTTTTCAAGTCCTGCCACCAAATGTCAGCCTTTCCTGAGAGGTTATATATAGCCATTCTAGCATTTAATTGGTTAGAATGATTATATATTTGGAAGTACTTCTTCATCCCAGATAACCGGGATTCAGCTTCACCCCCCTTCTTAGTCTCTCCATTAAAGGTTGGTGGTTTTATCTTTTTAAATTCCCCAAAATATTTTCTCGCAAGGTTTGTATTTCCTCTTTTTATTGTACAAATTATCATCACTACTATCACTAGTAGTATGATAGTTTCATTGTTCACCAAACACTTCAGAAGGTGAACTACTTTCAATTTTAGTATGTTTCATATTTTTAGATTTACGTTGATGACTTGCATCTTCTAATTCTGAACTTCTACCCCTACCCTCAGTTTGAAACTTTTCAGTTAGGATCTGATTTAGCTCTTCTTGAGTCCTCAGAATCCTTTCATTTTCTCGCTTTACAGATTCCATTTTAGTTTTCAGTCTTTTACAGTTTGTAAAAACTATGAGGAATTGGTAGTTAAATCCTTTGGTATAAGATCTCTTGGTAAATTTCCTGTTTCAGTAGCTAGAAATTCCTCCTCTCCATATTCTTCTATCCTTTCCATACCTGCCTGTTAAACTTCAGAAAACAATTCTCTATTGAATAACATTTAAAATAAAATATGTGAGCATAATAATTTAATTTACTATTTTATGAAATCTAGTTGGGCTTCATAAGGGCCTAGTGTTTGAACCTAGCTCTGATACCACATGTCAAAACCCCAAATTTTCACAAAAATTTAAAATTTTGAGATAACAACAAATGTTAAAACCTGCGGTTTACTTAACATCAAATGTTAGCAATAAAATAAACAATCAAGTGATTAATTTTACTAAATCTGAAATATGTTAAATCAGCAGTTCATTTTTGTAACAAGAAAAAGGTTTACTTGCGTATTGTTTTATTTAAGTTTACTAATGAGTCTCTTCATTTCAAGTAGGTGGAATCTAACTTTTGAATTCGGGGCTCACTCTCGTCGTGGCTCGCTATCTGCTCCAGTTTCCTTTAGTTGTCCTCATGGCTCACAGTTGTGTGAGGTTTAGTATTACAAGCTGTTGGGTCTATAAATGCAAAAGTATGTTGGTGACAGTGCTTCTATGAGACTATTCGTCGTTTTCAAATGACAGGTATAAGTTTGTTTTTGTGTTTATTTAACTTGCAGCAGGTGTATTGCTGTTACGATGGCATAAAAAGATATTAGGTTATTTATTTACGGACATTTGTCTTTTAAACTCCTTGCAAGTGCTCGCCACTAAATGCATTCACGGTGGAGGAAGTAAGCAGTCATTCTTCGAATGTCGTGGCTTGTGGCTTAATGCGGGTAAGCCATGTGGTCCATGTGTTGGGTTTTACCCTACTTGTATTAGGGTGGTCATTTGGAATCACCCAAGGTTTGGGGAATCCTTCCTTGGCTCGCCATAACTTATGTGGTTCCTTTTACAGGTCGTTTGTTGATTTAGCCAATTTAAAACCCTCGCTAGTCGATGGGTAGACTCAGTTTTGAACTGAGCAATGTAAATAGTTTTTGATGTTTAGATTATGGCTTGTTTAAATCAATAGTTCTCTTGTGAAGACAGTTCTATCTTCCATCTTGTCTCGGTTTATCGAAAGCTTAACATTATGCTCTGTATAATCAGGGTTTTTACCCTTCTCAACTGTAGATGAAGTTTTGTACTCTGTTTAAAGTTCATTGTTAATGTTTTTACGACCGATAGATACAGTCATAGTTTAGTTTTGATTCTTGCTCATTTTTGTTCAAAGTTATGAACTTGGGTTTATCCTGTGGAAACCCTCGTTTTAAAATAAGTTATTCTACTTAATTTTTAACAAATTTTAATACTTATTTTGCTGACTATTAACTAGTATTACAAAGTATTGTGGAATTTCAAGTTTATAATAAATACCAATGTCTTTTTGTTTGTCCTTAAAGAACTGTATGTAATTTATAATAACCTGGTTATTTAATGGTTACATAATCCAATAAATTTGGTTTATGACTTCAATGTATTGACATTTGTAATTGTAATAAATATAAGGGTTTTAACCCTATCTTTCGTTTTTACAGATACACCTTGTTTGTACAGATAAAAGGGACAATTCTTTTTATATACATTTTGTATAAGTTGTTCATTATTGTATTTTATCTCCATGTAATCAAATTAATTTGTTCTTTTAATGGTTAAAAAGAACTAATCTTATTGTTTATCCTAGGTTAGTACTGTATATAAAGAATATTGGTAGATTTCTGCTTAGAAATATGAGCTAGGGTTTTTACCCTATTTAACTTTTATAATAATGATTTCTGTATTGTTATTTTGTTAAGTTATATTACTATCACCAAATTTTAAGATTACTTTAATGGATCAAAGAATTCTAGGTTAGGATTTATGGAAAATAATCTTTGTTTTCTTTCTTTAAAGATTTCTTCAGTTTGTTAAAGAATTATTAATTCATAAATGATACTGTTTATGTTAATATTATTATCTGCAAATTTACTATATTTTATTAAGTTCGTATTTGCACATATACTTTATTAATAAAGACTGAGAACAGTCTAAAATAGTTTAGTTTATTCAATATGATTATTTTTGTAAGCTTGATAAAGGAAATGAGGATTTTCAAACCTATCATTACTCCTTTACATATAATTTGTCTGTAAAAGTTTAAAACAATTCCTTGTTAATAATTCTCTAAGCATAAGTTACTAATGTATTTTAGTTTATTTTAATTATAAGGAAAATAATACTGTGAGAGTTATAAAGTTCTTTATTAATATATTCCTTATCTTGAATTAGATTGTCTTTAGAATTTAATTAGGTTACCAACCCTTACTTAGGGTTCCAATAGTTGCAGGTTAAATTAGCTGTTAATATTAGGAAAATATATAAACTAACAGAACCATATTTAAACCCATACTTAACATAAATAAATAAGCATTATAACTATGGCATTTCTAGTTCTTCTATTTCAAGTTAGATGTTTAGTTTGTAAAAGAAAGTATGATAACTTACATATTTGAACACATTGCTATTAGTAAAATAATATGACCCTGTTCTTTTCCTAGCATTCTTAATACACAGTTTGGTTTTAACAATAACCTAACTTAACAGATTAATATTCTTTCTGGAAACAACTATCTACTGAAAGAAAAGATTCCAACACTCTGAAAACATAAGTAACTCTATTCAATTCAGATTACTATCATATATTCATCTATTTTAAACACACTACATGTGATAGAGCACGGTCTGGTTTATTCCAGACAGGGAAAAACACAGGTATGATTTTTTTCATCAAATAAAGATTCAGCATTCAAACAACTAAAAGATTTCAAGTTTTAAAAGTTCACTACATAACATATAAATAATTCATTGTTTGTTCATTCTCGGATATAAATTTTTAACACAGTAAATAAAGACTGTAGAACCTATTTAAAGCTAGATGACAACAGTGTTGGGAGGCTGCTCCTCCCTACCAACTCCAGGAGAGCGCTCAAACAACGTCTTCTCAGGACCCCTGAGTCTGTTCCTGGTCTCCTTGGCCAAGAATTGGTGGAGCAAGCAACAAAATACTAGTCCAATGACTCAGTACTAACTCTGCACTCAGCAGCAAGATATTTCAGCTGAAAAGCTGTACTAGATCACTTCCTACAGTTTACCCCTCAAACACCTTCCACCAATTCCCTTCCAAATGAAATCCTTTGAAGTACATTCACTTGAATGATTCTCCACTTGGAATGAGCAGCCTCATCTCTCTTGAATGGGATTTTTTATTAAGATTGCCTAGGTCTTTTTTTGGGTTATTTGTCATTAATTGAGCCACCTTCTCTTATCCCACTTTCTTGGGCGATGATAACCCCAAATGTAGGGAGGTTGCCACCTGCACCATTGGAAATGTTTGAAGATGCTTCCAATTGTCTATTTTCTCTCCACCTAGTTTCCTTCACCAACTTGACCAGTAACACTCTTTTTAACAGGTCTCCCAAGCTGTTGTCTCCACTTTTATTTATTTAAAATTAAATATTCAGAATTACATTCAATATCCTTGACTCTGTTGAGTCATCATTTACAACTTAGCATTAAATTTAACATATTGTCTTGGAATAAAATCAAAATAAGATAATATTATTTTGCAAATTGGGGCATGTGACAGTCATGTATAGGTACAAACAGGCAATTTTTGGCAATGATATTGTAACATTAAAGCATAATATAAGACCATGGGGTCCAAGAAGTCTGCAGAGGGATAGGGAAGGCCATAAATGTGTGATCTACCTAGTGTGGTAAAATCAGCTATCACATGGACTATAGGAGATCAGATGGGATCATATTGATTGGATTCATAGGTTCAGATTGGGAAGGTAGTGTGGCAAACCAGAAGAGAAATTCTGGATGCTTTTTCAGCTTGGACTCAATAGCAGTGTCGTGGTTCAGTTGAAAGCAAATGTCTATTTCTTTGAGTTCCGCAGAGGCCGAGTATATGGCAACCAATCAGGACAGTTGCGAGGTGTTGTGGCTTCACAAGTTTTTGGTGGATTTATTTGATAAGGAGATGAGGCCTACATTGATTTACTGTGACAATCAAAGTTTCATATAGATATCTGAGAATCCAGTATTTCATGACCGGTTAAAGTATATTGAGATTAGGTATCATTTCTTTCGAGATTATGTTTAGAGAGGAGCAGTGACATTGCAGTACATTTCCACCAATGAGCACGTTGCAGATATCCTAACGAAGTCTCTTGGAAGAGGCAAGTTTATTCACTTCAGAGACAAGTTGGGTGTGATGAAGAACAACTTCCTCGGTAAGAGGGAGTGTTGAAATTTACCTAGGAATTGTTCCCCTAAGTTAATTTTGCCTAAGGCACTAGGAAAAGGGGTTTTGAGCCACTTGGAATTTATACTAATGACTTGAGATGAGCATTAATTGGCCTTTAGTGAAAAAGTGCACTCTAAGTGAAATATTTAAAAAGCGAGTCAAAATAATTATTTTGTGGAGAAAAGTGATTTTAATCACAACCACTCATTTAGACTAATATGGGCTGTAGGATTAGATGGATTTTCACTCACTCTATTTTTTCATGAAAAGGGAAAGTTTCCAAGTGAAGAGACACTTTGCATTTTTGAGAGAGAGAAGAGCCATTTTCTGAGAAAGAAGAAAGATAGTAGCAAAATCCATTTTTCTTGGGGCACACAAATCAAGGAAGAGGACAACAAGAACATGGCATGAATTTCGAGGAAGAAGGGAACATTTTTTGAGGAGGAAAAATTTATTGCATGCTGTCCATACAATCTGTACTGTATGGATTCTGTACGCAACACATTTCTTGAGGAAAGTACAGGCTCACTTTTCGAGGCAGCAATCGGGAATAGATTTCGAGGTGAATTTTTGGGCTCATTTCCCAAGGCAGATAACATGCATGATTTTTGAGGTCCATACAGATAGTCCATACAAAGTGTTCGTACAATTTTCGTATAGTCTGTACAACATCACATTTTTCGAGGAAGCTACATCATCAATTTGTGGGTTTGAGTTTTCCTATTTGGCACAAAAAATGAGCAGAAAAGTTTCTTCTGGTTGAGATAAGTTGGTCTGCAAATTTTTCTGAGTATTAATGTAACTTTTCCTGATAATACAAATTTCTCTCTCTCACAGGTTTTCCCCGGAGGTTGGGGTTTTTCTTGGATCATTTGACCAAAAATATTGTGTCTAAAATTTCATGGTTGAATGTTTTTATTTGCTGTTAGTGAAAAAGTTGTAGAAACTTCTCTTGTGTTTCAGTCCTACATTTGTTTATGAGAAAAATCTAATTTTCAGCAGTAAAATGAATTGGGTTAGGAATTAAACAATGTATTAAAAAAGAGTTTGAAACTAGGTTGGGAATGTGCTGAAAAATCTACATTTATAACCCATACCCTCCAATTACATCTCAACTATTACCTAGGTTTACACCCCCTCTTTCCTTGCCACCAGTTCCACCTCCGTTGCAGTTTCCACTTAGCCAAAACCCTCCACGACCAACCCAACTACCTGCACAACCCATCCCAAACCCTAAAAACATACTAGGTTAGCCTCTTAATAATGTTGAGCCTCATATTTTTCCCACCTATACTATTATACTTATACCATTACGAGAAATTCATCGGTTACTTTTAAGTCTACTCTAGAGACTTATCACCTCTAGAGTGAATTACTTTAGCATATGATCATTTGGTTTGGGGTAATATGATATGATCACAACATCTGACAAATATTTTGAGTATAATCTGATATGATAGATAATTAAATTTAACACATATTGACCATACAATAAAACATAAGAGATACATATAATGTAGAGAGAATAAAAGTATTTAACTTGCTCATGAGATGACTTTAGTAGATTAAAGTGAAACTTGAATTGTTATAAGCTTAAGTTAAATAACAATGCATGCCTCAATTAATGTTATAATAATCAACCCATAGTTATCCATGTTTGACATTAATTATATCAATTTTGTCTTATTCCTACATTCCTAGATTCCCTCTCTATGCTAGTTGACTTCTACATGTTTCTAGAAGTCAATACTTGCTAAATTGGGTCATGGAGAAATTTGGAATTACCCTAGAAACATATTTAGCACGTATGCTTTATTCCCATTTCCTTAAAGCACATATCTTCTTTTTTATGAAAGCTGCCTTGCTTTATTGCAGTTTTAAGGCATAGAGGAAAAGCTAGTCTAGGGGAGCTTGCCTTGTTTTTTGACCACATCATCCTCTTTCCTTTTCTCCATACAAAAGCATGAATGAGTTGTCTTTCCACCACTTATTAGCTTTCCTAGTTTCTTTAGCTAATTCGTGAGGATATTCATGGGTTTGGAAAGTCCTTTTTGCACCTATGGGGAATTTGACTTGTTTTAGTAAGCCTGCTTTTTAACCAATTCGAATAGCAACCTAGTGCTTTAGAATCTCTCATGTAAATATATATTTGAGCAGCCTATTAATTTATATGGTTGGATAATGTATACTTATTCAATATAGGATTAAGTTATGATCCAATTTTAGTCTCCTTTTGTGTGAATTTTGCATGTTTGATTAGCAATTTTGTGAGTGTAATTGATGTATCTCTTGGGTTCAATTTCCACATGGTATCAGAGCCTTTGTATATTGCTTTATCTCCTTCCAAATTGTTATTTAAGGTTCAAAATCACTAACTGGGAGTGCATTTTGTTGATTGAAGGGCACAGGAGCTGAGATATGGACCAATCTCAAAGGATCATCTTGACTCCATTCAATTTGTTCGAATGGAAAGCTGAGATGGAGATATTGTTGAGAGAGAAAGGTCTCTATAGGTTTACCATGGCTATTGAGGCAGATCCCAATGTAGTTGCAAAGAAAATAAAATGGCACAATAGGAGGGATGAGGCCTATGGTCTTTTGTGTTTGAGTATTTCAAGAGACCTCCTCTTTCATCTTGATTCATTGACATATCCTAATGAGGTGTGGGATAAGCTTGAAGATATTTTTGGAAATATAGATGAGATGAGAGGACATCAAATCAAGAATGAATTTATCTCATTTAATCCTAGTAGCTTCGAATCATTGCAACTCTATTTTACCAAGTTTAAGGCCCTTGTTTTGCAGTTAAAACAATGTGGGGTTGAAAAGAGGAGAAACTAGTTTTGACCATTCTCTCAAATCTTGGTCTAGACTATTCAGTGTTTGTTTCAACCTTCTATGCCACTAAATTGATAGCTTGAACCTGGAAGATTCCTAAGCTTGTTGAGTTCATGGAATCCCTCACTTAGGAGCAAGATAAATTGGTGATGATGGGCACCATCAAACCTCCCAAAGACCAAGCTTTGGTTGCTGGAGATTTGAAGGTGGATTCAAAAATAAAAAAAAAAGCAAAAAATACACCTGAGCAAAATAGATACAAGGGAAAGTCTCAAGAGGAGTCCTTAGGATCCAAGAAGAACTCCCAGAAGAAGAAGAACAAAGGAAAAATGAGCAAGTGCGCATATTGTAGTAAGGGCTATCATCATGAGAGCTCTTGTATGAAAAACAAATAGACATGTTGACCCAAATCCTGGAGAAAAAAAACATCTCCCTTCCTGATTTCTCAAAGAAGAGGGAAGGAGGATCAAATTCAGAAGACAAGGAGAGAGTACATGCCTTGCTAAGCTCACCTAGCTTCATCATTGATTTCAGATCTTCCAGACATATGGTTTTGACAAGAGAGATCTTTTCTTCTCTTGACATGTTGAAAGGTACACCAATAGTCTTGGGAGATAAATCTCTGACTGACAGTATGGGAAAGGGTAGGATTGATTTTGACCATGGTAATTTCAATAATGTGTTGTATGTTCTAGGTCTTTCCTCTAATCTCTTGTCAGTGTATTAGATGACTCACACTGGGTCTCCAAAGAAAGTCATCTTCTCCCCTAATGAAGTAGAAATCATTGAGATTTTGAATGGTAAATTCATAGCAAAAGGTGTTGTTGATCACACTTTGAAGGTATACAAGTTTTCCCATTTTCTACCCTAATCAACCCCCCTTGCTCTTCTTACTCATGCTAATGAAGCACGCAAGCTTTGGCATGAAATATTTGGCCATATTAACTACAAGTATCTTTTTGATTTGAGTGACAAATACATGGTCATAGGGTTACCAAAGATCAAGTTTTCTAAGGGATTTTGTCAAGGTTGTATCCTAGGAAAACACCCAGAGCACAAGTATGAGAGAGCTAGTCATGAGAGAACTTATACACCTCTTGATTTGATCCACCGTGAAATTTCTGGTCCATTCCCTCATATGTCCATGAGTCAATCCAAATATGCACTCACCTTCATAGATGATGTTTCCAGGTATTGTTGGGTTCACTTCCTAAAGCATAAGTATGAAATTTTTGACCTCTTCAAAGTCTTTAGAGCATTGGTTGAAAACCAGTCTAGGAGGAAACTCAAGATCCTCAGATTTGCCAATGGTGGTGAGTATGTCAAGTCTTATTTCATCCAGTATTGCGAAGATGTAGGTATCCAGATGTAGTATTCTATTCCTTACACACCACAGTAAAATGGTGTTTCCGAGAGAAAGAACAGATTACTAAAGGAGATGGCAACTTGCATGATGGAGGATAAAACTTTGCCACCAAATTTTTGGGGTGAGGCTATAAAAAGTGCATCCTATATCCAGAATAGGGTGCCACATAAGTAGCTTGCTGGTATGACTCCTTTCGAAGCTTGGAGTGGGCACAAGCTAGATGTGACCCATTTCAGGATTTTTGGCTCAAAGGCTTGGGCTAGAATTCCAATTGAAAAGAGGAAGGATTTGCAACCCCAAATCCAAGAGTGCCTATTTGTTGGGTATTATAAATATTCAAAAGGGTACAAGCTGATAAACTTGAGCATTAACAAATATTTCATTGAAAGAAGTGTTCAGTTGGAAGAAGAGCCTTTAGCAACAGTTGAAGTTGGAGAGTCCTCTTCACCACCACAACCATTGATTGTAAGTGAAGAGACTAATGAGTTTGCTGTTTCTGATATGTCTGATAATGATGAATTAATTTCATATCCTAACAGCCCTACAAGATCAAAGTGGATAGAAAGGACCATTCATGCAGTTGGGGAACTAGCTGGAAATCCTAATGACACTAGGAGGACTAGATCTCAATTTGAGAGTGCCCTTTGTGTGGAAGATACACTATTTGATGAGAAGTGTTATTTGATGATATATTCTGATCCACAGACATATAAATATGTAGCACATGATTCAAGATGGAAAACAGCCATGAAAGAATAATTCAGCTCGCTCCAGAAGAACAACACACGGGAACTAGTTGATCTCCCCCCCAAGGAGAAAGATAGTGAAGTGTAAGTGGGTCTTTAAAAATAATTTTGCTGCTGATGGTTCACCTTTGAAATATAAGGCAATATTGGTAGCCAAGGGATACTCTTAGGTACATGGTATTGATTACAATGAGAGCTATGCAACAATGGAAAATATGGACTCCATAAGGCTTGCCCTAGCCATTGCAGCTTCAAAGCAATGGGAGGTACATCACATGGATGTAAAGTGTACCTCTTTGAAAAAAGATCTGAATGAAGATATTTATATCCAGAAACCATATGGTTTTGTATCTAATCCATCTTTAGTGTGCAGGTTAAATAAATCATTGTATGGGCTCAAGCATGCCCCTAGGGCTTGGTATGCCAAGATTGATGGCTTTCTGTTGTCACTAAGTTTTGTTCGATGCAAGTCTGATCCTCATGTTTATTTGAAGCTGATTCATCGTTATTTAATGATTATTTTTCTCTATGTGGATGACCTACTAATTACATGAAGTTCAAACAAAGAGATTGCCTCCTTGAAGGATGCAATGAGCCATGCCTTTTCTATGACAAATTTGGGATTGTTGAGCCAATTATTGGGTCTCAAAATTGCTCAATCCCAACTTGGAATCAAGGTTCATTAGTCAAATTATGATTCATATTTTCTCACCAAGTTCAGCATGAAAGATTGCAAGCCAAGCAAGACTCCATTCCTTTCAGGAGTTAAGCTTGAAGACGCAGGTTCTTCTCTTATGGTAAATAATACACTGTATAGGCATTTGATTGGGTGTTTGGTTTATATTACACATACTCAAACTAACTTATATTATTCAGTTAGTGTGGCTTCAAGATACATGGATCAGCCTCATGAGATCCATTGGAGAGCAGCCAAGGGGATCCTAAACTTTGTTTAGGGAACAAGGACTCATGGGATCTTCTACAAAGCAAAATATGACTTAGAGCTAGTTGGATTTACTGACAGTGATTGGGAAGGTGACAATAAATATTGAAATTATACCTCGAGATATGTGTTCATGCTTGCAGATGGACCAATTAGCTGGTCAAGTAAGAAGCAGAGTGCCATATCACTCTCATCTACAGAGGCAGAGTATAGAGGAGTTGTAAATGCCACTACTCAAAGTTTATGGTTGCAGGGGATACTTGGAGAATGTGGTTTTGAATTAGAGTTTTCAATAGTCATCTATTGTGACAATCAAAGAACCATTTGAATCTCCACTGATCTAGTTCAAAGACAAAGAACCAAGCACATTGAGATCCATATGCACTATATCAGGGAGCTTGTGCATGATGGTACCATTGCTCTACTCTACTGTGCATCTTCACAACAAGTAGCATATATATTCACCAATGTATTATGTGAGAAGACCTTCAGTAATATCAAATCACTGCTGGGGATTTTTGATCATGTGGTGAAGAATGATTGATAACAAGATTTCCAATTTTTTTTCCTGTCCATGTTTTAGGGAGGATTTTCCCAATGGGGTTTTGCCTCTTTCCTTGGTTGTATAGACATACAGTATGTAAAAGGGTTTCTAAGCCTTGTTGCTAGGCCCTATAATTTTCTAATATTTACTCATAAAGTTAGGCTTAAGGGGGGGTGTTATAATAATCAACCCATGTTGGCAGGGGTTTTTGTAAGTGAGCTGCGCAGTGTCACAACAGCTATGTAAGCTCATGCAGTACCGCGCAAGGCCAGATCAATGCGATGGGAAAAAGAATAACCGCTTTGAATATTTTATATATTATTTGACCAAGTTTTGTTGCAATAGGTCATTAGCAGTTAGAAGTTAGTTGGAAGAGGACCCTCAATGTAAAGGCACAAGCCTATTTATAGATCTAGTTTTGCAAGTAGGAAAGAGGAGAAAAAGAGAGGATCATGATCATCATAGGAGAATCACATCAGAGAATAATTATCGCATAAGGTCTAGTGTGATCTGGTTTTTGAATAATTTCCTGTGTATCTACGATTTATCCGAGTTAACCTGATGTATGCAGTCTTCGATTTTGGAGAAGAATTATGTAATTTGGATCCTTTGCACAAGATTAATATGATATGACAGTTGTTGCACACATATTTTCTGTTATCACTACTGCGATCTAATATGTTATAATGTTGCGACCTGTTTTGTTATGACGTTGCTATGATTTAGTCTCTTTCTGCTATATTGACACGATCTGTTTTAAAGTTTGCTACTTTATGTTGCACTATGAGTTGATATGTTTTATGAAAAATGCTGCGGTATTAGTGATATTGTGACAACTGTATGATGATGTGGAAATGAATCTATAATGACTGCATAGTTCTAAATGCACTCTGCAAGTTGTGGAAATGAATTAACATTGACTGCAAAGCTCTAGATCTAGCAGTGATGGTGTCTCCCCGTCGGATCCCCATATCCTCCGTCCCCATTTCCAGAAAATTGGTTTCGACAAATCTCCCTTCAACATGTTGGGTGAGACTTCATCTACTCCGCAGATGTTGCTGGGAAGGGTAAAACATGTTTGGGCTAGTGCTCAGGGAGATTGCGCTGGTTGGGCATTGACATAGTGAGAATTCCTGTAGATGAGGCTTTGTTGGTGGGATTCGCCAACAAATGGTTCCATTGTCGGGACATGAGTTGCTATTAAAAGGAGGATATGTTTTGGCATCTGACTCGACCAGAGATCAAAGGCTAGTTTGATCTAAAGTTGTGGGAGTTTGTTGAAGCTGAAAATCAGAATCTGAAGTTGTCGACGGGCCACTGGTTGGATAGGTATATCCATGACGGTCCTCATGAATGGTTCTTTTGTGAATTTTTTGTCCTTTTGCATGAATGGCTGGAAAATTTCACTAAGAAGAAGACAAAATTCCAAGGAGGAGAGCCTACATCCTTGACCCCGAAGTCGATCCAAGAGTTAAAAGAAACCAACAATAAGGAATCGCGGGCAGTTGAAGTGTGGTTGGATAGTATCTTAGAAGGATACATCACCGAGTTTGTAGTTGACACTAATAAGTCCTTTAGCGAAGTAGAAAGGGAGTTCTTCAGTGGACCTCAATGAAGATTCTTGTTGTCACTACAACTGTCAATTAAGCAACTGGTCTATGAAAAATGTATTCTAAAGACAGACCAAGTGTAGTGGAACTCTGGTGTGTAGAGGAAGTAGGCATCGCAATGGAAGGGGAGAGATGCACGAAAAGGTAAGAGGTAGATGGGCATGATTTCTGGTGAGAATGTGAAGGTCATGGAGGAAACAAGTGGTTGTACAAGGGGAGGAGCAAGGTTTTGAGAGAAGAGGTAGAGGACATGAGAAGTTCCTGATGTGATCGAAGTGAGATGCCATGAAGAAAAACCACAAGGGATGAAGTGACCTTTTTGTGATGACAAGGACGACCAAGCCCAGGTTATGCCCAAAAGGACAGCAGGATCGAACCCTAGTAGTAACGTGCCCACACCTCTGCGCACTAATCCACCAAAATGAAAAAATACACACTCTACATCAAATTGCCTGACATGCCAACAATAGTATAGTAATAGAGCACTAGCAGGAGGAAGAAGGCCTAGAATGGCGGGCGATGAAATGAAGTTACATATATTCAATGGAAATGGCACTGATGATCCAGAGCAGTACTGGTTCTTATGTGAGGTGATCTGGACCCCCTGAAAAACTATCGATGTTGATGTTAAGAAAATTCATCTCACCACTACTTTGAGGGGCCATATGCTAGAATGGTTCATGAGATTCACACGGATTCCTCAGGGAGGTACTACAAAGACATTGGATGAGATCCAAATGGGGTTATTTCAAGAATTCAAGAAGCTGAAGTCTGAGGCTCAATATATTACTGAATTGAAAGTGATCAAATAGTTCCCCAATGAGATGATTTGAGACATTGATCAACGGTTTAAGACATTGATGGCTCGGGTCAGTTTTTAGATGAGAGATGTTCATCACAAGGAATGGTTCATCACCATGCTTGTCTCACATATCAGACAACCACTAATGCAACAAAATATTCTGACATAGAGTGAGGCTCTAGAGACTGCATGAAATTAGAGGCATCACCAGTAGGAGAATCTGTGGTTAGAATGAACCAGATTTAAGCATAGTTGAGCAATTTGACGCTCCAAATGCAAGATATCAAAAAGGCCAAGGAAGATCGTGATGATCTTTTGTGCACCCGTTGCCATGCAGACGGACATACCAAGGACACCTATCCAACGTTTTGGAATTATTTGCTATCAGGAGCCTCGAATCTATTGAGCTGTGCTGGTGTACCATGGTGTTGCATATGTCAAGTCTATGGGCATCGACATGAGAACTATGATTACATGCAGAAGATGGTTACCGAGGCAGAAAATTTGTACTGTACATTTTGTTGGTCAGTAGGACATGATGATAAAAACTACCGAGCTTATGATTTTATCTAGGAAAGGACGTATGATTCATATTTTGTGAAAGGTGAGGACCCCTGGACAGTGCAAATGCAACCACAAGTAGTGCAACTAGCAGCACAAGTGCCGTATACACCACCACCTCCATTGTAGTTTGTCCCTGCACAACCGCAACAACAGTTTATAGCATAGTTGCAGTTTGCACCTCCATCGCAAATGGTGGTACACCCACAGTATAACTAGGCACCGCATCTACAGTATAATCAGGAACAATATATTCAAGCCACACACTATGTCCAGCAGCAACTAAACCCACAACAACAACATATGGCCCAACTATAGTTTCAGCAAGAAGGATTCCGAGAATGATTTCACGGAGGGTTCAGAGGTCGAGGATGAGGATGAGGTCATGAATAAATACAGTGTTACACCTGTGGGGTATTTGGGCATTATCAGAGGGAGTGCCCTCATGCGTAGTGTACATACTGTGAAGCTAGTGATCATAATGTTGAAATCTGCCCTCAGTTGATTGCAAAATGGTAGGATAGAAATATTCCTCAGTTACAGGACGTGTAGAATCAGAATCAACCTATGTTCTAAGTAAAGAACCAACTGATAATGCAGAACCAGGGCCCACCGTAAACTCAGACTCAGAACCTGCCTCAGACTTAGAACCAGCCGATGAATTAGCCATTGAATAAGAACCCACCATTGGACTTGAATCAAGGACCGACAGTTGCAACAATTCAGGTCAAGCTACAAATGAAGGATGTCGACATTGGGATCATCACTAGTAGTGGTGTGACAACTGTAGATGATGGATGGCAACTGCAAGTTCAGCTTGCTAGCAAGAAAAAGGTGGCATTTGATATTGGGATAGAGAAAGACACCTTCTTTGGCGCAAAGAATGAAATCGACAGAAATCTGGGTAAGTTACCAATTGTTGATATGCCATTTGCTTTTGATCCATTTGTAGAGGTAGGACCATCGCGGAAACATGGTAACTTGTGACAGTTCTTTGAGAGTTTTCTATCACTGGAAAGGGATTCTGATGCCCTTGTCGAGCTTAAGACATTATTGCACCACTCGGATAAGACATTAAAGGATTATGCTGTGAATTCTTTGCAAAAAAGGAAGACAAGAAAGGAGATGAGGATGAATATCCAGATCAAAGATAATGAGGTTGACTTGGTCATTCTGGATCTTGGATCAGATGTAAACATTATAACAAAGAAAACCTAGAAATTGATGGGAAAGCCAACATTGGGATGGTTTCTAGTGCATTTGCGACTAGCAAATTAGGTGAAGGTTCAGCCCATTGGTCGTGTTTCAAACTTGGTTGTCGACATTGAAGGTATGAAAATGCGTGCTGACTTTGATGTGATAGAAGTAGTAGAAGACGGTGGTTCCTATCCCACGCTACTAGGGATTGGATGGGATAATGATAGCATGGTAGTTATCAACTTCAAAAAATGAGTTATGACAATTGAAAACCAGGATGTCAGGGTCATTGTTCCTATGGACCCTCAGGAGGTACAATGATATATTGAACCTATAAAGGATGAATTCGGGAGAAGTTGGGATCACGCTTATAACATATCTGAAGACTATATCCATCCTAATATCGATGGCGAACTTGGATGGTGCAGTGCAAGTTTCACATCCTCTGACTTTGATGATGCTCTGGAAAATTGGCAGAATAGGTTGCATGAAGTATAATTCAGGAAATGGGGGGTGATTACACAGTCTCTCCGGCATGTTGCAACGGAGACTGCCGAGTTACCCATTTATGAAGGACTACCGGGACTATTAGAGTTCTTTCAGGAATTTGAAGAGACATTTTTTGAACTACAAAGGATACTAGCTCTCAATGTAGCACTGAAGGCTACTCTGTCTTGATGGTGGGTGACACACAAATAGATGATCCATGACTGGGAACAGTGACACATATTGATGATGGTGCACTTCGGCGATTTAGAGGTTTATCATGTTGGGAGATATGACGGACGAAATGATCCCACCAGTCATTTAATTGAGTCTCAGACTTTATGGGCGTCATGACACAGAGATGAATGGGTCCATGCTTTCTTTCATACTCTGGAAGAAATGCTGAGATCCTAGTATGTGGAGACAGAGTTGTGCAGAACTGTCACCACTTGGGAGGAGTTGTCTATTTGTTTTGCACAGACGTTTAGTTTTTAGGATGTCAACCCAAGGGTATGCAATGCTTTACAAATCATCCATGACGTCGTACTCAAGGTCAACCCTATTGCCTATCTCCACAACAGAAATTGAGCCCAAAATCCTACACCTTGCATGTCTCAAATTTGACACTTCTCTGTCGCATCATTGACACATGCACTGTTTTTGGTCGTCGGTGGCATACCATCGGATATTCGACATGTTATCAATGTTGATCAAAGATCCGATGCAACCATAGTGTCGCATATTCGATAGTTATCTGTTTCAAAGTGTCACTAAGAAGTTGCAAAAACCGTCGAATATCCGACACTTACCAACATTTGAAGGGTTGGCCTTTCGACAGGATAAAGTGTTAAAGTCATGGAAAAACTGTTTAATATATGACACTCACCAAAACTTGAAGGGTTGGCCTTCCGACAGGCCGAAGTGTCGTAGGCATGGCAGAGCCATCGATGGTTTTTTGGAAAGCGTTGAATATTCGATGGGCAAGTTGTCGGAGCTTCAAAAAAAACATCGATTGACCGTCGGTTGAAGGTGACAGACCTTCAACAAAAGCATCGGAACACCATTGGAAAAGCGATGCCTGGTGGTAGAATTAACAATTTTTTTTTGACAGGTTTCCATTCAGGAAGCGATGTTGTGTAGTTCACTTAAACATGTAGTAACAGTGGTAACATTTGAATGTCTTGAATGCAAAAATATTTTGTGGTTGGTCGTAATGAGGAATGTATAATTTAACGACTTCTAGAGTACTTACAGTTTTTCATCAAAGTTGAAACTACCAGCTGCAAGCCCACCCTAAATAAAAAGGTAAAGATGTTGTGTAAGTAGGATTTTACAATTTTTATGACATTCATAAACATGAAAGAAATTAGAGACTTCGCTGGATAAAAAGAAGTTAAAGGCTTACATTCTAACAGTCAACATGATCAAAGTTGCTTCACTAATACCTGTGAGAAATTGATCAGTATCCCAACCTAGACATGTTGAATACAAAATATAAAATATTAGCTCAGAAAGGGATGCAATCCATTCTTCAAAATTGGAAACTTATGAGTTCAATCAAACAAAACATGACTATAAGCCCCATCACCTATCTGGGCATCTCAAGTGTTTACGTCAATATTACCAAACTTCCCTTGATTCATTTAGGGATGAAGCTCTTATATGGTTTCACCACCTAGCACTGAATCTATTAGTCACTTCCAACAAATCACAACTGACTTTGTTGGACACTTTGACATAGCTAGACCTATGATTTTGGCATGAATTTTTTTTTCAACATAAAATAGAGGGATGATGAATCACTATTTCATTATTAATTCTAAATGTGGCCTCAATTTGTTCCCTCATGCAAAACAAATATTGATTATTTTCAACTTGTTGAGCTCACAAATTCACTTAAACCACAAGTATGTCTTTACTTGCTTACAAAACATCCGAAGTGATAATAGAATGTCATAGAAAACTGCCTTGCATATATGAAGCTTTGGAGATTCAAACTATTCTATACTTGCAACAATACCAAACACCTATTATTTGTGTAGATAGAAACATTAGCATAAGTGGAGATAGCATGGTTGAAACTTCAAACACAGACAAACAGACGTGATACAGCTGTTCTGACAGACAATGTTGATAATCTATTTTCATTTACAGTTCTTTACCTGACAATTCTTATGACATATCAGTATGGTATGCTTCTATATATCTTTTTCATTCCAGAGCACACACTCTGTCGGTGATCATTGAATTTTATGCATCAAAATAATCTAAGAAGTGTTTTAGATATGATAGATTTTCACTCAACATGTCCAAATGAGTGATGATATAGAATCATTTTGTCAAACATATAAATAAAATGCATTCTCAAGTCCAATTCAACCAAAGCACTAAAATGTAAAATATAATTAGTTTGTGGATGCCCAATGGAGATATAAATCACTTGAGAAGAACTCAGGACATTATAAAGGATAGAAAAATAATTTAGTTGTCAATTAAAGATAAGGGCCAGAGAGAAGTGTTGTTATTTACAAAGAACTTCATAAATGAAATAAAGGATACCAAGGAGTGTTATGAAATGGTGCAAATAAGAGTCTTAGATGGCATAAAGTCCAATAATGTTGAAAAATGTGACACTAAGAAGGAAGTATTAGTATAATTGAGTAGAATGCTAGAAGGATATGTTGAGATTACACATGAGATTCCAAGTAGTTTTCCTCCAAAGAGGAATATTGGGAACAAGATACACATAATTAATTCATCCATGTATGTACATGCTTCAGTAATTACTCTTCTTAATATTACTCCATTTATCCTTCAAGTTAAATGGCATACACAACTTGTCAAGTATCGCTTTCCGATGTTCCAATATCCATTTCCATGGGATTACATTGGTTTATCTCATTGGAAATATCTGCATACTTTTATTTGTGAATAAAAACTTCCCTCAAAATGATCCAGTTGGATTCTATAGCATATTACTGAGTTTTTTGGTAAGCTGGAAGGGCTGTTTTTTAAGAATGTACATGGAAATCAAAATTTTCACCTAGAATGGTAGATGCATATAATTTTAAATATGCATCATGCATGGAAATCACACATTGCAATAGTACAATGATCACACAATTGAATAGCATACAAGCATATGATGTGCCACACCCCTATGGTTTATATTCATTTATCGTGCATAGACCTAAAAAACACCACTAACTTATACACGAAATTTCCAAAAGATCAAAGGTATGCAAGCTTTATTGATGGACCAGCTAGCAAAGAAGTTCAAGAATTTGCAATAGAAACATAACCTCCATCACAAAAACCTGCAAGTAAATGCTCATAAAATGCCATCAATATTTTCATAAGATTCCTTAAGAAGCAATCACGTGCCCAGTTGAATAACATGGACTGTATGTTGACCTATTGATTGATCATCAATGAGGAAGTCTCCCATGTCAAATTGAAGGAAATATCAAAATTGATTTATTAGAGTATATTATTCCCATGACATACCTACTAGTAACTATGACTCATACAAAGAACATGGTATGCATGTGTTAATCCTTAAATATAGTCAATATTAAACCTGGAAAACTAACATGATTCTATTACATACCTTCCAGTAACCCTTTCGAGTAACAGGAGCATGTTGTTGTTTACCCTTGAAGTGATTAGGATCAACACCACCAAAAGTCATGGCTGCAAATGGGCTTTCTTCAATGAAAACATTTTTTCCTTGGGAAAGAACCTCGAAATTGTTTCCAACAAATGTGAAACTATTTCCTTTAGTGAAAATATGTCATACCAAATCTAGTGATATATCATTGTAAATCAAGGAAAATGACTAAAACCCTTTTTCAGGCCATGGATACCTATGGAAGATTGCCTGAAAACAACAAAAATAAACAGTTTTTATAACTTAAGCATTGAAACAATGACTTCCATAAATAAATTATCAAATAGATCTTTATTTTTTCAAGAAGATCTCAATACTTTGTTACCATAATTATCAATGCAGTTCCATAGTTGAGATGTTTGATCTAAGTGACCACTTTAAACTCGGTGATAAACTGGAACCAATAAAGAAAGATATAAATTCCTAATAAAATATTTGCGCAAAGAAGACTTTGTAACAAATTAGCAATTATGAGTAATAAAGTGCACAGTGATGTTGGGGGAAAAGCTACAATGGAAACTGAAAATACCAATGTGCACCATGCCCAACTCACAACCTACATGGATAAGCACAAATATAAATATAGGTTTTCCACTACACAATCAAACATGAAAGTTGAACAAGATATGAGATTAAGAAACAAATTACAAAACTAATGGAGAAAGATAAACTTGGCCAGATAACAATATACTCATGCAAAATAATAGGGAAACAACGCTTCAGATTCGATTTTCCTCACAAGTCTATCTATATTTTTTTGTCTTTTGACCTTTGATATTCCCATCAAACTCAAATTCCTATCATATTTCTTGTAATGAAATTCCTACATTTAATTTTGTTGTCCTAGCTATATGGAATTGGTAAAGTATTACCAAGGGGCCAGTTATCATGATAAATCAAACTATTTAAGGTAATTGTTTAGATCGGATAGAACAAAGTTCACCTCAATGTATGGTAATCATCATCATCAAATAAATGTATGTGTGTGCACATGCATAAATACTGAATACACAGCTCACTCAAACAAAAGAAAACATAATTATACCTTGATTTGTGGATCTTCACACTGTCTTCTTATGCTTTACCTTTCAAAACATCATTCAACATACTTCAAATTTTGTCCTATTGCAATAGTTTCATGTTAGGACCCATCAAATAAATTTATGTTTGTTTATGAAAATAACAAAGCCAAAGCCAATCTAAATAAATACAATTCTATTACAATGTAAATTACAATACTATTCAACTATTCAAGTAAATTAATTGTTAAGAATAGATCACCTAATAAAACATGGATAACCAAAAATACTATGTATATAAGGCCATCGATCTAATGAAAACACCATTTCTTGCCTCTTAACTATGGAAATGTTTCTCAATGCTATCTGTAACAAGTTCCAATGGAGGAGTCAAATAGCAATAGTGAAAATTATACACTAAAAGTATAGAAATATATGTTTTTTAATGTATTCTTCCTTACCATTCATTGAGCTCCTCTCTGTTTCGAGAATAATTTAATATTCTCTACTAAACAGGACCAACCACGTGAAGGTGGAAGCTATTATGGCCCCTCCCCCCCCTCACATCACTCTCAACTCCCCAAACCCAATGTATCTACTTGCAAATAAAAATTATTTCACTATTTCACAATCCAAATAACAATGCATCTACAATGCAAATAACAATCCATCTACTGCAAATTCTTTCACTCAATAGTTGAAAGATGCATTCATTAAATCATTCTTTAAATCGTTCATTAAACCATTCATTAAACCATTCAATCATTCAATAGCTGAAAAGCCATTCATTAAATCATTCATTAAAACATTCATTTAGTCAATGGCAGAAAAAAATCAGTAAACCATTCATTAAAGCATTCATTCAAACATTCATTCATGAAACAGAGGAAAAAACCATTAAATGTTTTTTTTAATAAATAAGAATTACTCAAAATTTGTTTAGTCACTTCCTTTTTACTTTTCTTCTCTTTAAATATTTAGTTAGAGTCACATCTTCTGGAATCTGATCATTGATATCCCTAATAGTCTTCTTGCAAGGTTGAACTTCAGGCGAGGGTCGACGAATTTCTACAATAGTGTCAAAATATTTCATTAATATATCTATATTTTGATAAATATGAGTAATTCATTTAAAAAAAAATTATGAATGTGTGGTTTTACCTACCATGGGCACATCAACATGTTCAACATTATCTTGTATAGGCCCAACCTGTTTTGTGTTATCTACATCTACATGCTCTGCAGTTGAATTGTGTAGAATTAGAATTAATGTTCATCATCTGCAATGGTGTACAAAAAACAGTAGCACATTAATAAATTCATTACTAGGATGAGAAGCATGATCTTCGTTTGGTTGGTCATGTACATCCTCAACATGAACGGGATCATTACTTTCTTGCACAAAAAGGAATAAATAATTTATGTTAATTTATTTATAAGGAATAAATTGCATGAGCATTAATAAATTATCATAAAACTTTACAGTTTTTACATACCTGGGCACTAGATGGATCAACAGAAGATCGTGCAGTATGCCTAGACAAGCTTCTCTGGTGTTCAACAATAGTGTCAAAGCCCTGTTCAAATCCAAGCTTCATGTAATACGCACTGGGCAATTATTTGAACCGGTTGGCATTCATATTTGCATGATGTCATTAATTTTACATTTTTTTCCAGAACAAAACAAAAATAATAATCTGTATGGTATTGGACACGGATTCGAGTTTTGCGACACTTACATATTGGGCTGCGAAGTTGGAGTAACCACCAGGCCCAAGCTTGTGTTGGACAATTTTTTCAATTCTTGCCTTGGTGGCCTTAGATGTGTCCGAGAGCCTAATTAAGTTTTTAAATACGTTAGTTGATGTACATAAATTGATATAAAAATTAGTAATAATAAGGCTTACCACTACATTTTGGAATGTATTACATACCTCCCTGTTCTATCTAGTGGTATCTTTCCTGATTTTCTCAGGCCCTTCTCTTTTTCATCTTCCATCAGGGCTTTCCAATCCATAGATGGAATCATTGGAGGGTGCTCATACCTAGGGTTATTTTCTAGGTGAACCCTATACTGGCATCGAGCAATCTTCAGATGTTTTCCAGCCTTCTGTAGGACCTTCGATGTATCAAAGGTATCTTTTTCGAATAGACTAACCAAGGCATTAGTCAAATCATCCTTTAAAGCTTTTGGTTGCTTGTTCCACATTGTGTGGATGGCGGGCCCGAAGATATCTAAGGCCAAATCATTCATATGTTTATAAAATATATCATTTCTTGCAAAACATTAATGCCATCATTAGTCAACATTAAAAAATATTATCGGTATATTAGACACAAATGATAAAAACTAAATTGAACAATCTATAATGACCTAGAATCCTCTCTACTTTATTGGATACAGTTCTTCATTCACCAAAAATGTACACACTATTGAACCAGTTCTAGTGACATGAGAAGATCCAGGAAATGCTTCCACATCTCTATCTAACCCTACATCCACCCCTTCTTCTGCATCATCTGTTGTGAGTGGGGTAGCATCAGTTGCATCCTTTGCTACCCTTGGGGGTGTCACAGAGCATGTTTCCAACTATTCAGTGGACAATATGGGAGCAGTATGTGGTGTATGTGGTGTATGTGAAGCGGTTTGGTCACTGGGACCAACATTGCCTTGAGCACCATTGATAATCTCCATAGCACGCTGCAAATTCAAACCATTGTATTATAAGTTCAATAGCATATAAAATAAAATATTATAAAGTTTTTATAAATGAATTTACATTATTATTTGAGAACTTACGTCCACTTGTTTACGTTGCTATAACAACAATTGAATCCTTTGTTCGATCCCTTATATTTGTGGAACTGCCAAGGTCAGATGAATCAGTTCCTCATTTTTTTTCCCTGGTCTTTTGTAGCACCTTCAATAGGTCTGCAGACTCTCTAATTTCACTATCTCTCATCAACCGAGAGACCTCATTTTGGAAAGAGTTTTGAGACACTATTTCATAAACTGAATCCCTTGTCTACAATTGAAATATATAAAAAATTACTTAGTCTTTGAAGCAATAGTGTGCGCAAACAATTATATTAACAAAAATTTTCTATCATGATAGAGTATCACATCTAGGATTACCTGACACCTAGACGAGGGTGTGGTCTGATCAACATATGGGGACTTACCTCGATCAGCCACCTGCAAAAAAATTAGAGAACATTATCACAATGAACGCAATATGTAAAATCTAACAAATACAGAACAAAAATAAACACTATGCTACATGTTTTATATATGTACGTTTTTGAAGTATTTAGAATGTGGAATTACATTTAGGTTTACTGGTTTCCTGGAGGCTCTAGTTGTCTGATCAACAACTAGGGACTTTCCTCGGTCAATGTGCAAAAAAGGTAGACAACATTACCATCATGAATGCAAACATAAAAACAAAAGAATACATAACAAAATAAACATTATGCATCATGATATACATGTTTACGATTTTAAAGTATTTGAAATGGAGAATTACATTCTTGTTTGGCTATTGCCCCGATGCTGTAGTCGACTGATCAATAGCCGGTTGGCTTCCTTGATCAACACTCTGCATGGAAAATAGATAAGATTATAAAAACAAACCTAATATACTAATGAAAATACATAACAACATATCTGTATGTCCATCCTAAATTTAATATTACATTGGCAATATTGATGTATACCTGCTGCCTTGACTCGGGTTGACAAACATCTACAGAGATGGAGATGCCCCTGAGAGAACCCTTCATAAAAAACATACTAAAATTTACCTAAGGAAACATGAAAAGTATAAAATTACAATTATATGCTAACGAAAAGTCCTATAGTTGTTAAAATAATTAATAAAAGGTTGGTTAAATTTTTTTTTGTACCACAACCATAGTAACCATGTTTGTATCTACACGATTCAAATTTTAATTAATAAGAAGTTCTTTGCCAACAACTATTGATTTAATTGCACATACAAAGACACGGTTTCCTTCATGCGACTCGAATATGCAGTTGGGTTGCTTTAGTGTAGACCCCTGTTGTACTGTTTATAAACCCCGCAATATTACCAATTGTTTTTGGCCTTTCGTCCATGTACAACATTGCTCCTTTATTTTGAGCTTTGTCTTTCAGTTGTATATAATTCACTGACAACCCATATCTATGTATACTTTGTGTATATTGGACTAGGTGCATCCAATCACTGTAATTGTAATAGGGTCTAACATACTCAATCAATTCTGTACATCTACCGTATCCAACCTTTATGCCATCCATGCAAAACAACCCCAATCCATGCAATGACGATGGTGCAATTCTATATATCCTCTCATTCACATAAAAATCAGTGTTTACTTGAGGAAGATCCCTAGGAACCCATTTTTTCACTAGGTGTTGGTACCTTAAGGGCACATCGATGTCTCCCACTGTCTCATCATCATAGGAACATGACCCCCCTCCTTTGAGAAAAAATTTCATGCGTTTGTTGAATTTTCTTCTGATCTTCTGACATCTAGTTGATCTAGCCCTTGTACACCTACTGGATGTCTCACTTTCCTATAGCCTTCCCAAACTCGCTTCACTGGAGGAAGACATTTCTAACAAATACCTGTTTGGTTCTACTTGCACCATGGCTGAAAAAAATTGGCACAAGCATAGCAAAATACCAGCAAAAAAACTTGGAAAGACTTATAAGCAAAAAAATTGTTAAAGAAAAAACTTGTCAAGAATGAGCTTGGTTAATAGGTGTGGGCATTTGGTAGCCCTAAAAATTCTAATGTATGCCCCTCTTTTAGTTAAATACAAGTCTCCATTCTCACTTATTGCTTGCATTGCCTTTTACTAACATGAATTGGGTAGTCTTCATAAGCTTCATATGTATGCTTGTGGCCATTGTACTTTGGCCTTTCAATGTTGTCAAGATTGAGACGATCTGTTATGCATATACATCAAATATAACACTGAAATTTATGCCAATATATGTCTGTACAGGGCCTGGATGTTCTCCTTTAATGGATTATCTCCTTGAAAGAGCATATCTTCACATTCATCTAAATTTACTTCGGATAGAAGTGATACGGAGTTGGTATGTTGGTCACTTCCATCAAAAAGCATCGTGACATGAGTTCCGCTTTCAAGGAATCTTGGTTAATCTCCTCTTCCAAACTTCTAGGTCACTTTTCCACTCTAAATTGGCCTGATGATTCATTTTCCTGGCCACTCCTCTCTCCTTACTCTACACTTGTTGTTGTTGTAACCCTTACTTTTGATGGTTGTAAGTGGTTTTTAGTTTTCCCATGAATGATGTTGTGATGTTGTAGATGATTATCCATTTTACCTAATATGTTTTATGATCTTTTCCATCATTGCTAGGGTGCACATACCAGTTTTTTATGGCTTGTTAAGCTTGAAAGGTCAAAGGCCTAAAAGTGCCCAGATCTCATCTAGGACCCTTTAAGAGTCATAATAACAGGTATTATTATAGGATGTTATTCTCCAAATGATACACCAAAACCATAGGATGTTATTCTCCAAATGATACACCAAAACCATAGTTATCGGTTAATATTTGTGTAGGGATGTTTTTCTGATCTCTCCCATAATTTATCATACTAATGGGATTGTGACTTTCAAGTCAATGCCTTATTTGCATAGTAGGAATCCTACAACAGTACACTAGAAATTCTAAAAAATTCTAATGTATGCCCCTCTTTTAGTTACATACAAGTCTCCATTATCACTTATTGCTTGCATTTCCTTTTCCTAACATGTATTGGGTAGGATCACAAAATACCATGTTATACATGGGCACTATTATATGCTCACAAATATTTATATAATGTATTATAAATGTGTGTTCCTAAAGGATTTGGAAATATACATGGATGGACACTATGCTTGGTCACCAATGCTTTCACATCTCTGGAAATATCTTTGAAACATACATCACATATAGCAAGTATGATGACATGTAGAATGTTGGAGCGACTATGGTGGTTGTGTATTTGGATATGCAGGTGTTCTTATTACTGGCCTAACCCATTTTCAACAATAATATTTGCAGATTTAATCAAGTGTGTTTTTATATACAATATATAAACATATATAAAATATATATAATAATCCTTGATCGATAAAAAGATTACAATGAGCCTCGTGACTCAGACTCAAACTCGGTTGAGTCAACCAAGTTGACCCCCAACCGAGCTGACTCGGCCTTTGAAATGATTCGAGTGACAAGTTTGGTACTGAACCAAGCAAGTCAAGGAATGACTCGACTGGATCGGTAACAAAATGTTCAATTCGTCCCAATTTGTACTAACTCGACCAAGTGAATGTGGGACCACACAGGTCACACACATGACACTTAAATTCAAAAAAAAAAATAACCTAGAAATATAAACATCGAGACTCTAAACCTACTTCATTGTTGAGTCAATTAGCTTTGTAGGATTACTACACATCATAACACTATTTGGAGTAAAACACAACTTTCTTTGTAGGCCCTAGATGCCACCCATGTGCAAAATCGTCAATCTATAAAGCAGCCCCCAAATACAAAAACGTTCTTCACAAAATAAGGCATGAACCATGTGAACAACCTTCCAAGTGGACCAACTCAATGAGTAACCTCCAAGCATGTAATATCTCTCATGAAATGGTATATAAAAGAGTGTAAGCATGCTTCAAATGATGAATTTATCCTTTGGTAGGGCTGAACACTACCCTTATGTATGTGTATCCAAAGGTGAATGCTCCTCAAATAATGAGAGAAAGCCTTCATCTAACAATAAACCAGTACACCAAGGTGAATTGGCCCTCTTTAGGGCTTCCATTTTATGCACAAGGGCCCTTAATGCAGAACAAACTTGGTATTTTATGGCCAACTGGGGTTGTTACTTCTCTTGTGCACAAGTCCAGAGATTTTTAGGGTTGTTTTGTGACCTATGGTTGCAAGGAAAGCCACCAAATATTGTTATTTGCTATTGATCTCCTTCAAGAGACTGCTGAGAATCACTTAAAGCACAATCCAAATTGGTTTATAGGGTCTGAAATTAAATGATATTTGTTTTATTTAGGTTTGTTTACCCCCCTTTTGTGGAGAATAAGCACCCATAATTCATGATACTGCTATAAATTGTTGATTAGGAGGTTGGAACAACCCTTATTTATTCCCAGAATGAAGGTTTGAGGCTATTGGAGTGCCCAGGCCTGCTCTTTATGTCCATATCTATGCCCAGAATTGTTTGTTAATGTCATTTCAACCCTCAAATTCAACCCAACATTTCTCAAAGCCTATTTTTTCCGTTGTTCATCACTTTTCATAGGGCTATTCATGCCTAGAACTGACTTTTAACCCTCGAATTTGGCATAGATTTAGAGGTAGGCCTGTTTGGTGATGGATAAGTGCACAAGGGTGCCTAAGATGCTGCAATAGGGTTGCTTCATACCCCTTTTTACTGTCAAACATGTTTGTTTGTGCCCAAAATTGATGTGGATGCTACTATAAGGCATATGAATGAGATTTTAGGGTTGCTTTCACCCACAAATTTCTCATTTTCACAGTTAGAATTGCAAATACCACCTCCTATTGCCATTGATCATCATCTTTTATTGCTACAATGTGCCCAGATCTGAAAGTTGGCCTAATTATAGCTAATTTGAGATGCTTTACTGTTTGTTGTGACCTTCAGAATGCTCCCAAAGTGCTCAGATTTGTCCCTTTGATGCTTATACTTGATTCTAGAGCTGTTTATGCCCATAGGACTGCCCAACATTGCTCCTAGTGTGCTTATAATTAAAAATGAAAGGGCTCACTGCTGTTATACTCCATAAACTATCCAAATTTCAAAACCAACTTAGAACTGCGTAGATTTGATTTCAAGATTACAAGCATGACAACTTCACCCCTGGAGAGTGTGATTAGAATCACAATTGGACACCCATACAAAATGGAGGGTTACACTAAGGACCTTTCTGATTTTGTGCTGGTTTTAATGCATTGTTTACATGTTTGCAAATTTGTAACTGTACACAAGTTTTTTTATTTGAATGCCAATATTTTGTACCTCCTGGTATGTTTTGAAATATCTTAAACCTTGTATTTTGTAGTTTGCAGCAAGAGTTTGTGGTAGGTATTTTATTCATTATGGTCAAGGCATGAAGCTTTTGGTTGATTAAGGATTTTAATTATTCAAAACAAGTTCAGTTTTGAAAGTGACTTTTGATTCCCCACCAAAGATATATCTTTTAATAATGCTGGGTTTAGCCAGCTCATACCTAGCGTTTCCCTGCTCTTGGGGGCTTTGGAGTGGGTATGAAATGTTCCTAAATATATAGGTATGGCGGTGGGTACATGGAAATGTTTAGGGAGATTTTGCAGCAGGTTTGACCTATTCCGAGTTGGTATTTTGTGGTTTAGGTAGCTCTTTCAATCATCCGACATGTCATCTCTATATATAGTTGCCCTGTCAATGCAATGATTCTTCCCAATGTTTGACAGTTTCCCTATGATTTCCATTACATTATTTCCATCTATGAACCACTATTGTGGTTTCATCATTGCTCCCATTCAAGAACAAAAAAGTAGACATGACTTCTCTCCCTACATTAAGTCCACGTGTACATAATGACTAGCTTTGGCACTTCCTAAATTTTCAGTATTCATTTTGACAACAAAAGTGAAACATGGAACTAAATCCTTACTTTTAGCATCTTGCACAACTGATGGATTTGATCAAACTATATAAGTACTTTGTTCCCAAAGTAAATATTTTGATACCTATGAACAAAGGGGAGCGAGATGAATGGTTGAAGGACTCCAATGGAGGATGAATTGATGCCCTGTTCTTCCTACCCAAAGGTCCTTTTATAATGAAGATTATCCCTAACTTATCATTGATTTGTAGTCTTCTATTGTTCACCCATACTGCTCTAAGAAACAAAGTTTTATGTCGATCTAGTATGTATATTAATGATGATGCTTGTTTTCCCATATTAATTTTCAACCCTAAGGCAATGCTAACTTGTTTTTCCATACTAAATTTCAACCCTAAGGAAACCCTAAGGTAATCCCATAGTAGAAGGAACCAAAAAAGACTATTCCTCACAAATCAAAAGGCTCTTAAATTAACTATATCATGCCTTCCTCAATGATTTGATGAAACCAAAGGGATGGAAAAAGGGCAAGGAAACATCAAATATCACTCACACCAGGGAATAATTCTAAAGCTAACCAACTGTCTAAACCACAAAGGTCATCTTATCGTGTTAATTGTAAGAGGGGCAAAAAAAATCAGACACGGTGAAAATTGACATAAAATGGAGGACATCAAAATACCTAGTACTGGCTTCAAGACCCAAAGCATAAACCATAAGATTCATGATTGTCCATTAATGTCCAAGTATTACCTAACCCAATTTCCAATCAACTAAGCACCTCATTGTCGAATCATGATATTGGGCGAAGTTTATTATAAATTCCAAGAAGAAACCAATATAGCAACCAAACATTCACTCTATAGGATCGCCAAGAACTAACATCATTCAAGTGAAGGATGTATGCAGATTGCTGTAGACATTATATCTCTACTCATTCGATTTTCTACGAAGTGTTGTAGCTTTCTTAGTGCTCCTCTTTGTTTATCATTTATGTTCAACTTCACAGTGAAATCAACAATTCCAAGCAAATCTTCTAGTACATTTCCTTTATGTAATGGACAAATAGTGATGTTGAGTTCTTAGAGATCCCGTAGAGTGGATGTTTTAACCTCTTCAGTGCTACTCTATAGTGCATAACCCATCACTTCAGAGGCATATTTCCCAGTGGTGACCTACAACAATCATATATATATATAATCCATGGTGGTGAAGAGGGGAAATTTCTAGATTTGCTACTTGGCACGTTCAGGAATGAAAAGAGTGTTTTAAATAAATTTATATCAGTCTGTAATATTTGCTGATTTATTCCTTTTAGGTTGTCATGGTGTGCTTATTTTCCCATATGAATTTTCAACCCTAAGGCTATTAGTTTTTCAACATCAAGCTAGCATTATTAGGATCTTTAATTGAGAGAATAACAAGCACAGCAATCAAACACAAGAGACAATGAACACAGTGTTTTTCCTTGGGGAAACCATAAATGGAGAAAACCCCACAACTTCATCAGAGATAGAATTAGCACCAAAATAGAAAATCCCAATACAGTAAGTGATCTCCCGACAGCAGTAACCTTCTTCTTATCTAGCCCCAGTGTCTTCTCCTTCATCAACTATGCGCTACACTTGAGTGTGTATGAGTTGTGTGATAAATAGAGACTCCAATTATCTATTTATACTAATCCTGGCAAGACTAAAAACCTACTAGCGCCGACCTCTACTAGGAGAGTCTAATAACCCTAGTGCCCTGGAAATGTGGGGACTTTAACCTTTAGACAATCAGAGGGTTACCCACTATGACTTGACATGACTTTTTTACATTATATATCCTCTCGATTGGAACATTGGGGCATGACAACATGACTTAATTACATAATAGATACATCCCAGAATAAACATCGGGTTACAAGACATAAGATACATAGATGAATACATTCTGAAGTTACAAATACATCAACACTCCCTCTTAACTGGGAAGGTATTCTTTCGACACAATTTTCAGCATTGGTCTTCTTCTCTACATCAATTGGATCATCTCGTCATCTTCAATTCTTCTTTGGTCTTTGAGACTTCTTCATCTTTGAGTCTTCAAGTCATCTTCTTCTTCAAGTCTTCTTCATCTTCATCTCTTCAAGTCATATTCTTCTTCATCTTCTTCATCTTCAAGTCATCTTCTTCTTCTTTATCACGGGATCTGCATCATCATGACTACTGGCGCATCACTATTGGATCATCACTCGATCTGGATCATCATCAAGTATGGATCATCTCATCTGGATCACTTGATCTAGATCATCATCACAACAAGATTGTCACTTGATTTGGATTGTCATCAAGTCTGTATCATCTCATCTGGATCACTTGATCTAGATCATCATCAAGTCTAGATCATCATTTGCTATCTCATAATGGTGCTATCTCAATTCTTCTTGTCACAGGAAGTTCTACAGAGTCAATACTGTAGTCCTACCATTCATGTAGGTCTTCATTAGTGCTTATATCTGACACGTAAGTCAGAATGGCTCACCTAGCTCTTACATATGACCTCATCTTGTCAGAAAGGCATGCCCAACACTCACATCTGACCTCATCATGTTAGAAAGGCTCAACACTTATATCCGAACATGTGCAAGCACACTGCATCGTAAAGGATCTGCACTTACATCTGACCTCATCCTATCAGAAAGGCACAACACTTACAATCGACCATGCTCAAAAACACTGCATTGAAAAGGCTCAGCACTTACAATCTGACCATGCACGAAGCATCGCATCGGAAAGGGCTCAGCACTTATAATCTGACCATGCACGAAGCACCACATCGGAAAGGGCTCAACACTTACAATCTAACCATGCATGAAGCACCCCATCCAAAAGGGCTCAACACTTACAATCTGACCATGCATGAAGCACTGCGTAAGAAGGGATCTACACTTACAATCCGACCATGCACGAAGCACCACATTGGAAAGGGAATGCACTCACATCTGATCATGGAGAAACTAATCCTACCATCACATCAGAATGGCCCCCAGTCCCAGACTGAGCAACCTGGTAACTGACTAGGCGCCTCCATTCCCAGAATGGCAGTTGCCCTTACATCTAACCTACTCATCAGAATCGCCAACACTCATATCTGACATGGGAGGAGCCTAATCCTTTAGCCATGACATAATGCTTCATCCCCTACATCTGATAAAGTGGGAACACATCCCTCTATTACATCAGAATAGCTTCTCAGTCCTAGACTGAGTTTTCCTGGTAACTGAACAGGTGCCTCCATTCCCAGAATGGTAGTTGCCCTTACATCTATCCTACTTGATAGAATGGCCAGCACTCATATCTAACATGGAAGGAACTAGTCCTCTCTCCATGACAGAATGGCTCAGCCCTTACATCTGACCATGGAAGGAACCAATCCTCTCACCATGTCAGAATGGCTATGGGTCTCATCACTTTCTCTTGGAGGAAACCTCAATCTGGAGAACACTAAGCTTCTCCCTGAAGTACTCAAACTTCAGCCTAGCCAATGGCTTCATCAATACATCGGCTATTTGTTCCTCCATCGCAACATACTAGAGCTTCATTGCTCCCCTCTGCATCATATCCCTAATATAGTGATACTTGATCTTGATATGCTTTGAGTTGTCATGGAACACTGGATTCTCTAACAACTTCATGCAACTCTGGTTGTCACAATGTATACAAGTAGCATCCAACTGGAGATCAAATATATTAGACAGTAGATTTCACAGCCATACTACCTCATAAATAGCTGAACAAGTTGCGACATACTCTGCTTCAGCTATACTCAGTTCCACACAGGATTGCTTCCTACTAAACCAAGAGATCACACCTGATCCCATACTGAAGCAACATCTTGAAGTGATTTTCCTATCGATGGCACTGCCTGCCCAATCTGTATCAACAGAACCCTCCAGGTTAATCTTATGATTTGACTCATACTTGAGCCCATAATCAACTGTACCCCTCAGGTACCTCAGAATATGCTTTGCAGCAATCAAGAGAACATTTCTTAGATCTGTCAAGAACTAGCTCATGGTGTTCACAGCAAAGAAAATGTCTAGTTTCATGTTTGTCAGGTACATCAAAGACCCAATCATCTACTGATACATCGTAGCATCAACCGTCATTGATGAAGCATCACTCAATAGCTTTAGGCTTGATGCCATAGGTGTGGCCACAGCCTTGCAGTCCATCATCCCAAACCTCTTCAGGATCTCTATTGCATACTTCCCTTGTCCAAGGAAGATTCCATCTGCACTCTGCCACACCTCCATAACTAGGAAATAATGCATCATACCCAAGTCCTTCATTTCAAACTCATCAGCAAGATTTATCTTTGTATCAGCAATCAACCCATCTGTACCTGTCACAAATAGATCATCTACATATAGTAGAAGCATCACTGGGTTTCCGTCTTCAACCTTGTAGTAAAGGTTGGAATCTGCTTTACTTTTGGTAAAGCCCAAACTGGATAGAAAGCTGTACATTCTGCCATAGCAAGTCTCGGGTGCCTGTTTCAAACCATACAGGGATTTCTTCAATCTGCATACATGAGACTCTCTGTCATGTGTCTCAAAACCGAGTGGTTGTTCTACATACACTTCCTCTTCCACTACACCATTCAAGAAAGCAGTCTTGACATCCATCTGGTGTATCTTCCATTTCATCACTGCAGCCAGAGCAATTACTGATCTGATGGAAGTGTATCTGGATACAGGTGCAAAGTTTTCTTCATAATCTATTCCTTCTTTCTGAGAGAAACCTTGAGCCACAAATCTTGCTTTATATTTTTCAATGCTACCGTCTGCATCATGCTTGATCTTGTAGATCCATTTGGAAGTTACCATTGACTTCCCTTCTGGTCTTGGGACAACATCCCTAACATCATTCTTCATGATCGATTGATATTCTTCGATCATAGAATCCTTCCATTCTTTTCGTTCTACCGTTTCTTCATAACTGGAAGTTTCTTTATCAATGAAATCACATAGTAAAGCTACATACTCAGAGCAGGATCTGTTCCTCTTTCTTTCTCTGTGATTCTTTTCTGGAGCCCCATATCTTTCTGCACCTTGGATAAGTTCTTGTACCCAAGCAGGTTTCCTCTTATGAGGATTCTTCTCCTGAGGTGGATCTATAGGTTCTTGAGGTTCTACAAATTCTTGATCTTCTTCTTGAATTTCTTCGTTCATGGTTGTATCATGAATCCTGGGTGCTTCTGCTTCTTTAGGTTCTTCAACAAGTCTCTTTCTAGATTTTTTGTAAGCTGTGTTTTCATCAAATGTCACATCCCTGCTGATGTCAATCTTCTTGTATCCTGGGAAATATATTCTGTAAGCCTTCGAGCTTGCATAGTATCCCACAAATATACCCTTCTTTCCTGAAGGATCTATTTTTGTTCTCTTTTCTTTTGGAATGTGTATGTATACAGGATAGCCGAATATTTTGAGATGGATGGCTTCTGGTTTCTTGCCGGAGAAGACTTCTTTAGGAGTCTTGTTCTCGAGTACTCTATGTGGAGTACGGTTCTGTACATACACCACTGTTTTGGTAGCTTCTTCCCAAATATGCATAGGAATATATTGATCATGAAGCATAGCTCTTGCAACTTTCATGATAGTTCTGTTCTTCCATTCCGCAATACCATTCTATTGTGGATTATAAGGAGTAGACAACTCCCTCTTAATCCCTGATTCTTTACATATATATTTGAATTCATTCGAAGTGAATTCTCTGCCATTATCTGATCGAAAATTCTTGATCTTTTTTTCAGTGTGGTTCTTGATCAAGGATTTGAATTCCTTGAATTTGCTGAATACTTCATCTTTGTTCTTCATGAAGTAAACCCATGTCTTCCTAGAAAAGTCATCAATAAAAGAAACATAATATGCATACCCGCTTAGTGAGATTGATGACATAGGACCGCATACATCGGAGTGCATGATTTCCAAGATTCCTTTTGCTTTGATTTTGCTACTTGGAAATGTATTCTTTGTGTTCTTTCCTTTCACATCCTTTGCAGACCCCATCATGTTTTGCTTGTATTTCTGGAAGACCTTCAACATCTTTGCTTGCAAGAGGTAGTGCTCTGTAATGCACATGTGCAAGCCTTCCATGCCAAAGTTCACTTGGCTCTACTATGTCATGGACCAAGGCTTGTTCTGGATGGCCCTTTAATTTGTACAAACCTCCTTCTTGTTCACCAATCACTGCCGCATCATCGATAGTCTTTCCTCTTGGCCACATGATGACTTGACAATCTATGAATGCAACCTTCATTCCTTTTGCATCCAATGCTGATATGGAGAGAAGTTTATTCTTGAGTACCGAAACAAACAATACTTCTTTCAGTGTTAGAGACTTTCCAGATTCTAGTTTGGAGGAAGATTCCCCACTACCTTTTATTGGATATTGGTAGTCATCTCCTAACTTCACCTTGTGAGGTGATTCATCTTCTGAGAGTTTCACAAAGGATTCCTTGAATCCAGTCATATGTTTGGAACCCCACTGTCTATAAGCCAATCATCAATTCCATGAGTAATGTTACCTGTGAGAGCGGAGATCAAAACATATTCATCCTCGCTTGAAGAATCTTCACTTTCATATCGGGTTCTCTTTGATGAAGGTTCATCATCCTCTATAGCATGATCATGATGTCTTCTCTTGCTTCCCTTCTTCTTGTGAGAGCTACTTTTTTTCTTAGGATAATCTCTAGAAAAGTGTCCTTTTTCATCACATGTATAGCAAATGTACTTAGACTTATCTCTAGGCTTTCTAGAGTTATTCCTATGATGAGAGTACTTACTTCTATGATGGCTGGATCTGGATTTCTTGGATTGTACTATGAGATCTTGATCTTCACTTCCCATCTTCTCTTCTTGAGCTGCTATATGAGATTCTTATTGAGAACATTCTTCCCACAGTCTACTGAAATTAACTAACTTCTTTCTAGCATAGATCCCTTGAATGAAATATTCCCATGTCTTAGGGAGACCGTTCAAGGTGGTCATCACAATTTCTGCATTCTCCACTTCTTCATCTATTGCTTCTAATTGTTCCTTGATCTGAGAAGCCCTTGTGAAGTAAGACTGGATGGTATCTGCATTCTGGATCTTCACATTCTTCAGTTGATTCCTCAGATTCATCTTTCGGTTTATGTTCTTCCCTTCAAACAATTTGGTTAGGGCATCAAACATAGCTTTAGGTGTCTTAAGAGAGGACACCTGAGGAATAAGGTGATCCTTTATAGAATTGGCAATGATCCTCTTTTCCATAATCATATTCTTCTTATGCAAGGCCTTAGCCTCATCTCCCTCTGGAACTAGAACCTCCTCATGGATGTAGGAGTCCAACTCATTTTCTTCCAGGACTAGGGAGATGCTATACTTCCAGGCTCGGAAGTTATCGGCTCCCTCAAGATTTTCATCAAGCTTGGTATGATGAGACATATTAACTAAGAACCTCAAATGGAAATACAAAATATTTATATCTTACCAGGTCAAGATGTCGGATCTAGATTTGGAGTTGAAATCCTGCAGTACTGGATTAGGAGCAAATTAGGGTTTTGCTTTTCCGGAGATCTGTCCACCCAAATGCCTTGAAATTTAGCCCTAACTTCAATTTTGGGGAGGAGATCAATCCAGGCCTGGGTTCACTAAAAAATTCCTCTTCTGTGAAAAGCCCTAATTTCCAGCAGTAGTGTTGGGTCCAAAACTGAAAAACCTCAGAATTGGATTCTGCTTCGACAGAAAGATGTTCCCTAAGGAGGAGAGTTATACCACCTTACTTTTGCTGAAAATTTGTGGAGGAAGATCCACAAACTAGGAATCCCTAGTTCCCATAGCTGCATAGTGTCTTCTTCTCAGGTTAGCTCTGATACCATGTTAGTTTTTCAACATTAAGCTAGCATTATTAGGATCTTTAACTGAGAGAATAAAAAGCACAACAATCAAACACAATAGACAATGAACACAGTGTTTTTCTCGAGGAAACCATAAATGGAGAAAACCCCACAACTTCCTCAGAGATAGAATCAACACCAAAATAGAAAAGCCCAAAACAGTAAGTGATCTTCGATAGCAATATCATTCTTCTTATCTAGCCCCAGTGTCTTCTCATTCCTCAATTATGTTCTACACTTGAGTGTGTATGAGTTGTGTGATAAATAGAGACTCCAGTTCTCTATTTATACTAATCCCGGCATGACTAAAACCCTACTAAGGCCGACCTATACTAGGAGAGTCTAATAACCCTAGTGCCCTGGAACTACAGGGATTTCAACCCTTAGACAATTGGAGGGTTACCCACTATGACTTGACATGACTTGTTTACATTATAGATCCTCCCGATCGAAACATCGAGGCATGACAACATGACTCAATTACATAATAGATACATCCTAGAATAAACATCAGGTTACAAGACATAAGATACATAGATGAATACATTTTGAAGTTACAAATACATCAACAAAGGCAATGCTAACTTGTTTTCCCATACTAATTTTCAACCCTAAGGAAACCCTAAGGCAATCCCATAATAGAAAGAACCAAAAAATACTATTCCACACAAATCAAAAGGCTCTTAAATTAACTATATCATGCCTTCCTCAATGATTTGATGAAACCAAGGGGATGGAAAAAGGACAAGGAAACATCAAATATCACTCACACCAGGGAATAATTCTAAAGCTAACCAACTGTCTAAACCACAAAGGTCATCTTATCGTGTTAATTGTAAGAGGGGCAAAAAAAAATCAGACACAGTGAAAATTAACATAAAATGTTCAAATAAAAAATGGAGAACATCAAAATAGCTAGTACTTGCTTTAATACCCAAAGCATAAACCATAAGATTCATGATTTTCCATTAATGGCCAAGTATTACCTAACCCAATTTCCAGTCAACTAAGAACTTCACGGTCGAATCATGATATTGGGCCAAGTTTATTGTAAATTCCAAGAAGCAACCGATAGAGCAACCTAACATCCACTCTACAGGATCACCAAGAACTAACATCATCCAAGTGAAGGATGTATGTAGACTGCTGCAGATATTATATCTCTACTCATTAGATTTCCTACAAAGTGTTGTAGCTTGCTTAGTGCTCCTCTTTGGTTATCATTTACATTCAAATTCAAGGTGAAATCAACAAGTCCAGGAAAATCTTCTAGTACATCACCTTTACAATAATGGACAAATAATGATGTTGAGTTCTTAGAGATTCTATAGAGTGGATGTTTTGACCTCTTCAGTGCTACTCTGTAGTGCATAACCTAGTACTTCAAAGGAATATTTCCTAGTGTTAACCTACAACAATCATATATATATATAAAATCCATGGTGGTGAAGGGCGGACATTTCCAGATATGCTACTTGGCACATTCAGGAATGAAAAGAATGTTTATAATACATTTATATCAATTTGTAATATTTGCTAACTTATTCCTTTTAGCTTGTCATGATGATGCTTGTTTTCCCATATTAATTTTCAACCCTAAGGCAACGCTAAATTGTTTTTCCATACTAATTTTCAACCCTAAGGAAATCCCATAGTAGAAAGAACCAAAAATGACTATTCTACACAAATCAAAAGGCTCTTAAATTAACTATATCATGCCTTCCTCAATGATTTGATGAAACTAAGGGGATGGAAAAAGGGCAAGGAAACATCAAATATCACTCACACTAGGGAATAATTCTAAAGCTAATGTACAAAGCACCTTATGTCTCCTACCCCATCCCTTTGATGTCTACATCTTGCTGCTCTCACCTTGCACCAAATGAATGTACAAATCACACTTGCCAACATCTCTTCAAACTACAGTAGAATGGAGGCACACCATACAGGAGCATGTTGCACCTCCACATATCATTTTGGACTCCCTCTTCACACCTTGATCATTGTCAAAATACTATGTTACAAGATACCACTAATGTATTATTAACAAGTAATGTAATATTGACCCTTGCGTACACTACAATTTTCTCTTTCTAATCAAAAGTTTTTTGACTTTATAATTGTATAGTAGTTTATGAATTTTTTTTATAAATATTTCAATATTTAATAATAAAATATTTATGTATGTAATATTGCGTAAAATGGTAATTAATTTTATATTTTTCTTCTTTAAATTTAAATTTAATTTCAAGTTTTTGAAAATTTGAAAATCATATTTTCATAATATACTGAGTTTCTATGTCTGGTAACAATAATTAATGTGATTTGGTGTCCCACTAAGTAGACATACGATCTATAGCAAAAAGAGCAGGAAAATAGAGCAAGTTCAAACCTAGAAGTAGTTACTTTAGGTGCCATGAGTGCCACTAGGGGGAGTGTTGTTTCATTTTAGGTTAGATTTGACAAGTCTCGGGTTGGGTGAAGGTGCAAAGTTAATGAGATCCTAAGTGGTAGTTGATTGCTTAATTACAAGGTTACAAGAATGAGCGTGTGATCTGAATTGACTAAAATAGTTCGATACGAGTGTGCCATTCATCCCAAAATTAGGAATCAGGGATTCAAAACCCTAACCCTAAATAAACCTAATTATCCTACATTATCCTACGTAAACAACTTTATATTAGTCAAAATGAGGTCAAAAAATTTGAGAATCTGATTTGGGTGTGGTTAATCCTAGGGCCGAATCCGGTAATTGTGCTTAGTTATGATTGTCAAGGGGACTAGACCAACAAGATTGTGGAGGTCAATCTGTTAATGGGGAAAAAATAGAAAGAGGAAATAAGTAGGCATGTATGTCATGAATCCTTAAAAAATAATCATAGGAAAAAAATGATTTTAGTGACTATTAAATCTTCCTTAGGGTTATATATATATAATATTTTGTGTATAATAACTGATTTAATTTAATTTAAATATTCATGTTCAATAAAGATCAAATTGATGCATGGAATTGTAAAATGAATACAATAGACAAAGATGACAAGGGGGAGGCAAAAATACATCCCCAAGGAATGCCTAAAAGAAAGAAAACGAACCTAACAGAATGAAAGTGTTAAAGCACTAGAAAGTACCAATCCATTGAGATGGGGAGTAATGAAGAAGATCAAAGAATGAGGTTCCTTGGTTGAGACTTGTTTCTTTAGAGAACCTATATTTTCGAGAGCATAGTTGCCTTGCTTAGCCTATCCTTACATTTTTCATTATCTAACCTCCTTTCTAATAAAAAAAATAGGAAGAAGCTTAGGGTTACATGAATGAATTCATCGAGTCTCTTTGCGAGGAAAAAAAGAGGAAGAAGGTTAGGGATTACACAGAGAGATGATTCGAATCTATTTCATAAGCAAGAACAACATGAAGGATGTTAGGGTTTACATGGACATATTATCAAGGTCTCTTTCTTAGGAAAGAGAAACACAAGAGGTTAGGTTTTCATGGATAGTTCTTTGAGTCTTGGAGTTCATACATTGATTGTCTAGTTCATTGTAGCGGGCTCCACAACCCATCTATAACCTGGACATTGGGTTGTTTCAATATGTTCCATGAGGATGGGGGTGGGTTATGTGGATTTCCCCCTTTTCCATGGTTTTGAGGATGGAGGATGGTGGTAATCACTAGATGGAATATCAATTGGTAACCCCAAGGGACTCAATGGGATTTGATCTTGAGGCCTATGTGAGCTTTCACATGAGCATCTACCAATTGATGACCCTTGGGGTTAGCAACCATAAAACTATCATGGTATCAATTAAGGAGGATCCTTAGGATTAGCAACCATAAAACTATCATGGTATCTAAAAAATTGAAGGTACCAATATCAACCTAAGGATGCCAATCTCCAATATTTTTGCACCCATAACCTCACAAAACTCCGTGAAAACAAAGAGTTTGGAATTTGTAGGTTACTAGAAATGTCAAAAAATTGGAGTTACCAATAAGAGTGATGGTATATCAATTGATATTAGTGATCAAGTAATGAGAAAGTATTGGATGCATACACTATCAAATATGTGGTATAAAACTCAATACATCCCTAAACTAAGATCTATGAGTATATTTTTATTATTATTATTGCCCATTGATAGTTATTTCCATTCTTTTATCAATTTACACATGGATTATGGTGTGTTTTATTTCATGAAATTATATTTCTAGAGTAGGGATTCTTTACTATTTATAGGATATTGATGCAATTCAAAGGTGACACTATTTTTATCATCACCATTAATGACTTGTTTATAGGCATTATCTAGGTTCTCCTTGTTAGGTACCACAACTACCTTCTCTTATCCCCTATCTTTTGAAGGGTTGAAGGTATTACAAAAGGTACTGGATCACCGAATGGAAAAATATAGTATCCCAAATTGATATTCTATTGTTTTGATAGTATGTTTGTAGGTTCGGTGCTTTAGTTATGCTAGATTGACAAAATAAAAGTTGCATGGAAAACAATGTCATGCCAAAAGGCCCTATAATATAGTTGTTTTGGAGAATAAATAGGAAGAATACTGTCAGTGAGAGAAGGTACACATACCAATAGTAATAATTTTGATAGTACGTCGAGATATGTGAGGCATGCAAGCCATGCATGTAGCGGAATATGTAGGTACAATTATCAAGATAGTTTATTTAGTAAAACTTATTACCTTTCTTTTTTTCATTGACTTAGCCACTTTCAATTCACTAACTCTAAAATAACTAATAAGTGTTGGCTAATACCGGTGACGATTCGTGGTATTATGTTTTATTAGGTTGCAACATGGAAAACTTGTGAAACATAATACCATGAATCTTCACCGTTGCTTGGATGAACACTTGTTATCTTTTGTGAGATATAGTTCATGTGGACAGAGTTCTTGAACTCTGTCCTCATGGACAGTTTTGTTTGAGGATGATATTTACAGGTATGTAGAAAAAAATTTAATATTTTGAAAAAATAGTTATTGTAAGTGGTTTACTTCATTCAATCACTTAATAAAAATATATTGTATAGTCCAAGCTCTCATGGTGTTTAGAGATTGGGAATTACTGGGTTAGGTTTGAGTTGCTTTCTAATATAAGGTTTCTATAATAAAACACCTTAAAGAAGAAATCCATAACATTTGGCAGAATTCTGGCAAACCCCTGTTGTTGCTACAATTTGGAAAATACTGGGTTAGGTTTGAGTTTCTTTCTAACCTAGGGATTTTATAATGATATTGAATGATATAGGGGTTAGGTTCGAGTTTCTTGCTTATAAAAAATTATGGCTTGAAAATCCTGCTCGGGGTAGTGACCGATTTTCATCCTTCTCCACTAGGCCAAGCATACATGTGAGCAGAAAAAACTCTATCTATCGTGGCTATGGGAGAACTCGAATCCTTCTCTAAATGTCCCTTAAGCATCTAATTTCGGTGGGGTTGGCTTAATAGATTATTTGGGAACCGATTGCTGAGATAATTCACATAAAAACAACCAAACCAGTTTGAATGCGAACCAAAATGTGGTGGGTTCATCCACTAATTGTAACGCTCAGACCGACCAGACTTTAGAATCCGTACCAGCCAATATGGGTCAAATGTGGGTCAAATGAAACTATCAAATGCAACTCTATTTTTACCCCCACAAATATCTCCACAACTATCTCTATTTGAAGTCTGTACAACATTGTAAGTAATTTTAAAGCATTACAAACAAAGGTTAAAAAATGAAGGATTCAAGTTGGTGAAGAAGCAAGTAGTATAGATAAAGACCCTTTGGGTTGTTGGTAAAATTAAAGTAATCAAGTAGGAAAGGTATATAAATGAGGTGTCTAAGTGCTCACCCATGCAAGATCCCATTCACCATAATCGAGTGAGAAGGAACACACCACCACTGGATGAGAGAGTGAGGACCATCCAACCCCATAAAAATAGGGGTTTTCTTTATCCAAAGCCTAAATTGAGAAGGCGAGATTGAAACGTACCAACCTTGCACAACTTGGGTGTAAGCCTGCCACCTGGCCTTATTGGAAGAACCTCTGCATTTCCTCTATTGGCTAAGAAACCCTGGAGATTTACAGAACTATCTTAAAATTTTTAAAATAGACATGAATTAGGGCATGGTACTCACAATTTTGGGATGCATTGTCTCGACGGACAATTTTCCTCCTTGTCCGCTACAAAACCACAATCCATTCTCCTTAGTCTTCGTGGGTCCAAATCGTTGCTCCCACTGTCCAAATCGTTGCTCCCACTGATATTATTCTTTGGCCAAGTTGCTCAAATCAACCCTTAATCACTAAACAACAAGCACCCACCGAGATGCACAGAGAAAGAAGCTTTCTTGTGATCACTGAACGACAACCACCCGACGAGATGCACAGAGGAAGAAGATTTTACATGAAGCTGAAAGGAAAATAGCGTGACTGTTAGTTTTTTTATGGTTTTATGTTTTTGTTATTTTATTTATATATATGTATTTAAAATAATTGTTTTATAATTATTTATATATATTGTTTTATGTTTTATTTATTTATTTATGCTTTATTTTATTTATTTATATATATATATACTATGTTTTATTTATTTTTTTTTTTCCAAAGGAAAAAAGCATAATTTTATTTCATCCATAGGGAGACAAAATTACATTTTGTAGATATGCATTGCATATTTGTAACCAAATATTAGAACCTGATAATAAGGTTTATAAACACTGCAAAAACCCAAAAATCAAATGATAAGTCACCCCATCTATCTGCAAAAAATTAAACGATAACAGTTCATGGAACCAAGGACGTTCCATGAGTAAGGAAAGCTAGAGTAGCCCATATATAAAAAAAAAATAGAGTATCGGACATATCATCCAATTGTCATATTCAACAGTTCATAAACATAGAACTCATAACTATCCAGAAAAATAGCATACATCCAAAACCAAGTGTAAGATCATCATCAAAATCTCAAAATGTCACCCCTTCAATGAAGGGACGATGATAATACTCAAAGACATAATTTTCTAACCGCTCCTTAATCTTCCACACACCTACATCCAACTGGAGCCCCTCCTTCAAGGCTGAGTCCGCCTAACATTTGTTCTCCCTGTAAACATGTGTACATGTAATCAAATCAATTGAATCAATGAAATACCAGATAGAAAGTAAAATGTTTTGTAACATAAGGTCTCTGCATGATTGTATCCTATTAACCCAGTTTATCACATTCAAAGAATCACCAAAAACCTTAATGTTACTTCACCCCTTTTCTGTTGTGAAAATGAGAAGTAATTTCAAACTTAAAAGTTCAGCACGATTGTTTCCACCCTCACCCAGACCCGTAATTAGTTCAAAAGAACGATTTTCATCCAGATGAAGTATAGCACCCCCCCACAGTAAGAATTCTTTGAAGCACCATCAAAGAATCCCCATGGAGATGTCTGATCAATCTCAAGTTCAAGAAACTCCCTTTGCTTATCAACCCTGATATGTTTAGGGAGAGGCAGTGCAATCCCACAAGTATGCCCTGCTATGATTGCTGGAGTACATACTTTCCCATTGAACACCACATTGTTCCTGGCCAGCCAGACAGCCCAAGTTACCAGAAACAGAAGCACCTTCATAACATCCATATTTTCCAATTGGAGCCATCGTTCCCATGCAACAAGGATTGAATCCCCTTCCCATTGACATTTTGGACCCAACCCCAATAGCTTACAACATTATGCCCATACCTCCACATAGTATGTGCATTTAAGAAACAAGTGTACAACCGTTTCACCCTCCGCTCGGCATAATGCACACCATCCAGGGCCATTAAAACCCCGTTTATGTAGGTTTTCCCAAATCGGGACCTTGTTCTCTAGAACACACCACCAGAATAATCGAGATTTAGGCAGACAATGAAATTTCCAGATCTTCTTCCACCACCACTCCATCCTGTGATCGTTTTCCAAAGAATCAAGATTGATATACCCCCCCTAAGGAGTGTATCTCCCACATGGCGCCACATTCCAGATAAGTTCATCCTCCCCCTCCCGGAGTTGCACCAACGATAAATTCAGAAGCCTAATATACAGAATTAGTTCAGCCTCTTCCCTCATAGGAAATTCAAATAAAGTTGCGAGACACCATCTTTGTGTCCATATATTCTCCTGAACAGGAGAAGCAAGTTGATAAAGAAATAAAACACCGCACTATCTGAGAGAAGCCACCAATGGTTTAGACAACTGAAACCTGCCATTGAAACCCATCCAAGGATCCTCACCCACCTGCACCCTCTTGCCATTACCAACCTTCCAAACAATATTTTCCTCGATAACAACAAAGGATTTAATCACCACTTTCCATATGACTGATCCTCCATGATGACTCTTAAGAGGATTTCTGATCCAATCCAAAATTGAATCAGGGGCAATATATTTCACAATCATCACCCTGGTCCACAAATTTTCTGCATGAATTAGTCACAAACCCCCCTTGGAAGCCAATGCTTTAGCAAATAAGAAGATATTTTTAAGGCCCCATCCCCCCAATGATTTAGGCCTTGCGATCCTATCCCATCGAACCCATGGGGTCACCGATACATCCTTGGTCCCACTCCACAGAAAATGTAGACAGATTCGGTGAGCTTTCTCCAGTATACCCTTAGGGATCCATGAAAGAGACATCCAATAAACGGGTATAGCTTCCAGTATAGCCTTAACTAGAATAATACTCCCCACCCTAGACAACCAACGATGACTCCAGGTATGTAACTGCTTCTCCAATTTTTCGATCAGCCACACCCAATCCTTCTTCAAGTAGTTGTTGGGTTTCAGAAGAAAACCCAGATACTTTATACCATCATCCAATGATACATGAATAAAGGGAAAACATTATGTAGCATGAACAACTTCTTCAGCATTCAGACGATGAGTCGTTAACATAGATTTCCCTACATTTATCTCCATTCCAGTTGAAGTGGAGAAAAGGGCCAAAATATCAGAAAGAGTGTTCATATCTTGGACATTTCCAGAGCAAAAAATAAGTACGTCATGCACAAACAGAAGATGAGTGATCTGTAGATGTTGAGATACAACAATGCCATTCAAAACACCCCCCTTATGTGCCTCCTTGAGTAAGCGGCTCAGTCCTTCAGCAACCGAAAGAAAAAGAAGAGGAGACAAACGACAACCTTGCCTTAATCCTCTCTTCGCATGAAAGAAGGGTGAAGTAGCCTTATTGATTAGAATAGAGAAAGAAAAAGTGGTAACACAACTCATAATCCACCTAACAAAAGCAATCCCAAATCCAATATGTATTAGTAACATATGAATATATAACCAGCTTACCTTATCATAGGCTTTTGATAGATCAATGTTCAAAATTGCCCCCTTAAGATTTCGATTTTTCATGCTATGTAGACCTTCCTGAGCCACACCAATGGCCTCATGGATTTGTCGCCCTTTTAGAAACCCGAATTGTTCCACTAATATATGCTCTGACAAGATATCCTTCAACCCATGGGAAATACTCTTCGAGATCACCTTATATATGCAATTACAAAGAGAGATAGGTCTGAAATCATGCAGAGTTTTTGGATTATCCACCTTTGGAATCAGAGCAATGAAAGTCGAATTGAAACAGGTCAGGATCCTGCCCAAAAGATGAGAGTTCTCCACCACCTTCAGGATATCATCCCTAAAGAGTTCATATAGGTCCGTAAAAAATTCGATAGTCCATCCATCGGGACCAGTATTTTTGTCCTTCTGGAAACTTTGAAGAGCTGCTTTAAGTTCCTCTTCAGTAACCTCTTCCATCAAAGATGATTTTCTTCCTCCTCCACAAAACGTGGAAAAACATGAGCAACGTACAAAATCTCCACCAGTTGTGTTCCCACAGGAGCCTTGAATAAATGCTGGAAATGTTCAACCCCAATTCCGGCCATATCCTCGAAAGTTTCAAATCGTCTCCCCTGACTATCCTCCAAACTCTAGATGGTATTAATAGCTTTCCTTCCCTTTGCATAGGTATGAAATAATTTTGTATTTTCATCCCCACATTCAAGCCAAATAGCCCTGCTTTTAAATCTCCATGTCTCCTCCTTGTCTAAGAGAATATAATTCCTTCTACCCTGCAGCCTGACTAAGGAGTCTTTAGATTCCTGGTCCAAATAACCCCCTCCCCTGAAAATCCATGATGGTAGAAATTTCCTTCTCAAGCTGCCTCAGAAAGATCTTCTCTGCTATGCTTATCCACAGCCCATCTCTTAATGAAACCTTTGATCCGAGATATATTCTCCACAAACTGATAAGCCGCGGATAGTCTATTGTCTGGATTAAAAGGAACCCAGTTTGAAAGTATCAGCTACTGAAATGATTCATCCTTTAAGCAAGTCTTGTTGAATTTCAGAGGACTAGGTGGTTTAAAAGGACCATTCCTATATTCCAAAAATATAGGCAGATGATTAGAACAACCCCCACATCCCACCCATTGCCTCATGTAATTTTGTTGATCCAACATCAATTCAGAAATAAAAAAACGATCAAGACACTTAGCCACATGACCATCCCCACACCGATTGTTATGCCAAGTGGGCTTTAGCTTAACAGGTTCAATATCCAACTAGTTCCTCTCAATGAGCTTCTGAGAGAAGTATTCAGATAGAATATCCGGATGAGAAAAGGGTCCCTAGACCTCAACTTGACCCAAAGAAAAATTTAAATCTCCTCCAATAATAACCAAGTCACCTCTTAACATCTCCAAATTAAAGATATTATACCAAAAGGGGATATGGTTTAGGTAATGGCCATAGATGTTGAAAACATCTACAGGAGCCCCCTGATCCAAACCCTACAAAGTCATCCCTAACATAGAATCCAAACCCCAAATATTTAGAGCTTTCACCACACAAGTATTCCACCCCATGGCAAGGCCCCCCGAATGACCTCGAACATCCAAGGTCACAAACTACCATCCCAAGAACCAGCTCTCCAACTTTGCTTTAATCACATCACCTACGCCTAAATTTTCTTGTAACAACATCACATCAGGGTGCTCCAAATCAACCACCCTACGCAGCGTAGGTCTTTTAAGGGGACCTGCCAGGACATGATCTTCATTTTCGACCCTTCTTCTGGGCCTGCACTACTCTAAGTGCCCGTTCAATAGAAATTTATTTCCCCTCATGCAGATTCTTCCTACTCCTAGACTGAGCCTTTGCCAAAAATGAAGTACGACCTCTCCCATGAGACACAGGGTGTGATTCTTTTCCCAGCCCCCCGGTTAAATACTTTTTTTACTATACCTAAGAAAATATCCCGATTGAGATGAAGAGTGGGATGAGGCGGGAGACCCATTCCCAACCACTCCAGAGACAAGGGATAAAGGAGTTACATCCTCAACAATCACAATAGAAGTAGGGGTGGTAGCAACCAAAGGAAGAGGCGAGATAGTTAAGTTCTTGAGTGTTTTCCCCATCGAATCCATCCCAAAAATATTAAAAATATTAGTAAACACATTTAATGACGGAGAAGGGGCAAAGGAAGAGATACCTGAAGAAATTGCCCCCATATCAGGAACAACTTCAGCGCCTACTTCCTCAGCCAAAGCCACCGGAATCAAAGCATCCTCGATCATAGGAGGAGTCAATTCCTCCACATCCGCATGCACCTCATCTAGTCCAGACGACAAAGGTCCCAAGGTCGGTGAAGATGTACCTCTACTAGACCCATTCCCATGAGAACCCCTCTGATTTCCACGACCATTGATCATACGCACCCCAAGAGAAAAATCAACCTCTAGATGACCATATGCATGACAACGGCGGCAACGAAACAAGATGTTTTCATAATCCAGTCTCTGATTGAAAAAAGTATCACCCCAAGAGAGATGAATCTCTTCATACAAACCCTCCCTCACATTGATGTTTACTAGAATCCGAGCCACCCTGCGCAGTTTAGTGATTTTATAAGAAAAATACACCTCCAAGAAGGTCCCCAAAATGTTTCCAATACTAAAGGAATGATCCTTTGATCAATACTGTCGTGGAAGACCCAAAAGTCGAACCCATATTGGTAGCACATCCACCCATTCGCGAGAAGCGTCAAAGGTCAGAGTCCACATTTTTAACAAAGCCAGACACTGATCCAAAGCCCAATTCCTCACTAAAACCCAACTTAGATGAGCCTATTGAGAAAATTTTAGGGAAAAACACCCCCACGTTAAACCCTCTAGTTTAGGAACCTCCCCTAGCACATCATCCCAACACTCTTTTATCCAATTTTCGATCACAGGAATCAAGCAGTTTTTCCCAATGATTTTCCCAACCATGGTGAAGGAAGCCATCTGAACAATTTGAGACCACTTGATGTCTTCCTAGAGATCCTAGGAACAAGCCACCCTTCTCTTCTTAACAATTGCCCTTCTTTGTCTACCATCCCCATGACCCTCACCACCAGCCCCCATAGGAGTCTGACTTACATCCGACTCCCTCCACCCTGGTGGAATATGCCCTTGAGAAGTATCTACTAGTACTTGTTCTCCTGAGACCATAGCAGGATCAATACCACAATATCCTTGAGCATCTACAACATCAGATCCATTCCCATTCAGACCCAGAAACCCATCAGGAAACCCTACCATCACCGCGGAACCTCCCTCATCTCCAAGACCTATAAAGTCGGCCCTCAAAGCGAGATCATCACCCACAGAAAACCGAATGTTCCCTGCCAAAAACCCACCATCCATAGCACCCGGGAGCAACATGGCTTCTTCTGGAAAAACAAGAGAATGTTCAGAAAAGAAAGTAGATGGTGAGAAGGAACCCACCAGGTTAGTGAGAAGAGAATCTGGAACAACACCCCCACCCCAAAAGTTTTTATCTCCCGAAAAGCCAAAATAGTAACCACCCGAAGCATACTGAAATATACCCTTCGGCACTGGGTCCAGCGAATAATCCACCACATCATCCAGTCCCATTTTTACTATGATAAAAAAAATCCGGCCACAGCTAGTTAGTTGTTAACGAGAGAAGAGCCCCCAACCGTCAAGAATGACTTTCCCCAAACTGCCTTGCTCACCATGCCCACCAAAACGAAACCCCAATCCACCTTCAATAACTCAAATAAAACCCCCAAATAGCTGCCTCCATTACTCGACACGCTCATACAAATCCTGACACCGCCACCTGCACCATACCAGGCTCCACAGTCAACAGACCCCACCCAACACCTCAACTCTATGCATTGGGACCTGTACCCCAGCCCCTGCCACAGGGGCCAAGCATGGTTAGAACGCTAGCCGCATCCATCTCCCCCTAACTTCCAGTTTATCCATGTTTTATTTTATTTATTTATTTATACTATTTTTTATTTTTTTTATATATACAAAGAGGGGGGGTGTATCTATGTGAGTCTTTATGTGTGCAGTGAATCTATGATGATGAGGATGAGGATTTTGCTGATGATGATAATGTCTAATGATGATCATGATGTTATCCATGACACTTATCATTATTATGATGATGATGATGATGATGATGATGATGAAGATGAGGATCCTATTGCTGATGATGATGAAGACGAAGATGATGACGATGAAGATGATGAAAATGATGATGTTGACAATGATGAAGATTATGATGATGATAATGATGGTGATGACCGTCTTGATATCATATGAAATGATGAAAATGCTATCGATGTTGTTGTTGATGATGATGATGATGCTGATGATGCTGTCGATGGTGATGATGATGTTGCTGCTGATGATGACAATGACGCCGACGATGATGATGATGATGGATGATGATGATGTTGATGGATGATGATGTTGATGATGATGATTATGTTGATGATGATGAAGATGATGATGATGATGATGATGATGATGATGATGAAGATGAAGAAGAAGATGATGTTGATGATGATGTTGATGATGATGATGAGGATGGTGAGGATGACGATGATGATGAACCATATGATGATGATGATGATGATGATGATGATGTTAGTAACTTTTTTTAAAACGAAATAAGATAAAATAATAGGTCTAATTAAATATTTACCTTTCATTATAGTTCATCGTTGACGACGACGACGATGATGATGAAGACGATGACAATGATACAGACGACGACGATGATGACGACGATGATGTGTGATGAAGATGATGATGTGTGATGATGATGATGATGTGTGATGATGACGATGATGATGATGAACATGATGATGAAGATGATGATGTCTGATGATGAAGACGATGATGATGAAGAGGATGATGATGAAGATGATGATGATGAAGACGACGACGACGACGACGACGATGATGATGATGATGATGATGATATGAGGATGGTGAGGATGATGATGATGACAATGACAATGATGATAATTATGATTTTGATGATGATTATGACAATGATTATGATGATGACAATGATCATGAGGATGATGATTTGAAAGCATGCATGGCTTAACAATTTTCTTTTTAAATCAATTTCAAAATTAAAAAGGGCCCAATTCTTTTATAATCATTATAATCTTATTTGTGCCCTTTTTGAGCTTGGATTCAATATAACAAAATATGAAATACCAATATGGTAACATTGTCGTCATCATTGTCATCACCATCATAAAAAAGTTCAAAAATTCCTAATAAAAGAAAGAAGAGAACAATGATTTATTATCACATACACTTTTACTGAGAACCTTGACATATATCTTATTTAATAGCTATAAGGTACACTTATGCTATTTAGGAGACTCAAGCTTTGGTGGGTGGAATGACAATGATTAGGAGAGTCAAACTTTGGTGGGTGGAATGACAACATTTAAATGACTTAAGAAGCCATTGTTGTGGCAATTTAACAAAGTCTAAATATCTAAAATGATTTTGATGTTTGTCACCAAACTTTAAAGTTGCGGTAAGATCAAAGATATATGAAAAACTTGGAATCTAATGTCTTTTTGTGAGCCATAAGGTATGTAAAAGATTAAAAAAAAACATTAATGTTACGGTTCTACATTCTTAACATCTTTCCATGTTTACTCCATTCTTCATATTGAATTTGGAAACATAAAAGTTATCTACAAAATCTAAAATCTAATCTTTTTATTATAGAAATAAATTAAGTAAAAATTTTGGACATCAATTTTGCTAACTACATTCTTCTATATAAATATCTTATTTAAATTAAATACCTTTTTAAAATAAACTTAAAACATTCAAAACAAAAATAAAATGATAAATTTAAAATTTCATATAAAATATTTTATGGAAAAATATTTCAAATATAAATAAAAGAAATAAGAAATAAGATAAAAGAATAGGTCTAATTAAATATTTACCTTTCATTATATTTCATTGTTGACAATGATGACAATGGTGACGGTGCTACAGATGACGATGATGATGATATGAAGTAATTAATTTGATCTAGGTTTAATTTTAATGATAATGATGGAAATGAAGATGATGATGATGATGATGACGGTGATGAAGATGATGATGATGATGACGACGACGACGACGATGATGAAGATGATGACGATGATGACGACGACGACGACGATGATGATGAAGATGATGATGATAATTATGATTTTGATGACGACGACGATGACGATAATTATGATTTTGATGACGACAATGACAATGATAACGATGATGACAATGATAGTGAGGATAACGATGTCATGTTCATCGATTATGATGAAGATGGTGATGTTGGTGATGATTATGTTGATGAGGATGACGATGATGATGATGGTCATGATGATGAAGACGACGATGACAATGAGGGTGATTATGATGATGACGATTATGATGATTATGATGATTATGATGATGATGATTATATATGATGAAGATGATGATGATGATGATGATGATGATGATGATGTTGATGATGGTGACAAGGATGGTGAGGATGATGACGATGACGATCCACATGATGATGACGATGATGTACGCAACTCTTTTTAAAAAGAAATAAGATAAAAGAATAGGTCTAATTAAATATTTACCTCTCATTATATTTCATCGTTGATGATGACGACAATGATGATGAAGACGATGACGATGCTATAGATGATGATGACAATGATATGAAGTAATTAATTTGATCTAGGTTTAATTTTAATGATGATGATGGCGATGAAGATGATGATGATGGTGATGACGACGATGATGAAGATGATGACGACGACGATGATGACGACGATGATGAAGATGATGATGATAATTATGATTTTGATGACAATGACGACGACAATGACGATGATAATTATGATTTTGATGACGATGATGACAATGATAATGATGACGAAAATGATAATGAGGATAACGATGTCATCTTCATCGATTATGATGAATATGATGATGTTGGTGATGATTATGTTGATGAGGATGACAATGATGATGATGGTCATGATGATGAAGACGACGATGACGACGACGATGATGATGAAGATGATGGTGAGGGTGATTATGATGATGACGATTATGATGATTATGATGATGATGATGATGATGATGATGATGATGATTATATATGATGAAGATGATGATGATGATGTTGATGATGGTGATGAGGATGGTGAGGATGATGACGATGATGATCCACATGATGATGATGATGACGATGATGTCCGTAACTCTTTTTACAAAGAAATAAGATAAAAGAATAGGTCTAATTAAATATTTACCTTTCGTTATATTTCATCGTTGATGACAACGACGACGATGATGAAGACGATAATGATGGTAGAGACGACGATGACAATGATATGAAGTAATTAATTTGATCTAGGTTTAATTTTAATGATGATGACGGTGATTAAGATGATGATGATGATGATGATGACGACGATGGTGAAGATGATGATGATGATGAAGATGATGATGATAATTATGATTTTGATGGCGACGATGATGATGATAATTATGATTTTGATGATGACGATGACAATGATAATGCTGATGACAATGATCATGAGGATAACGGTGCCGTATTCATCGATTATGATGAAGATGATGATGTTGGTGATGATTATGATGATGAGGATGACGATGATGATGATGGTCATGATGATGAAGACGGCGATGATGATGAGGGTGATTATGACGATGACGATTATGATGATGATGATGATGATGATGATGACTGTATATGATGAAGATGGTGATGATGTTGATGATGGTGATGAGGATGGTGAGGATGATGACGATGATGATCCACATGATGATGATGATGATGATGTCCGTAACTCTTTTTAAAAAGAAACAAGATAAAAGAATACGTCTAATTAAATATTTACCTTTCATTATATTTCATCATTGACGATGATGATGACGATGATGAAGACAATGACGATTCTACAGATGACAATGACGATGATATGAAGTAATTAATTTGATCTAGGTTTAATTTTAATGATGATGATGGCGATGAAGATGATGACGATGATGATGACGATGATGATGAAGATGATGATGATGACGACGATGATGAAGATGATGATGATAATTATGATTTTGATGACGACGACGACGATGATGATAATTATGATTTTGATGACGACGATGACAATTATAACAATGATGATAATGATCATGAGGATATTTACCTTTCATTAATTATATTTCCTCGTCTTCTTCATCCATGTCATCATCTTCTTCATCCAAGTCATCATCTATATCATCAGATCTAGAGTCAACATTGTAAGGGTTGGCCATATCATCATCGTCATCATCATCAGTTATGTTCATCGTGTCATCGTCGGTATAACTTTCATCGGCATTTTTTGCTACATCATCGGATTCAACTGTTTCTTGGAGTACATCTTCTGCTGGATCATCATCATCACCTAACTCATGTTGATCATGCTCTACATCATCGTATCCTTCTTCTAGAGAACCCTCTTCATTGGCATCATCTAGGTTATACTTTACCGGCCTTCCCCTTGGATCATGTCTCACAACAAATGACCAGCCTGCTTTACCTGGAACCTCTGAGTAAAATACTTGTTCACATTGGCTTGGAAGAACATAGGGCTCTGTTCTTGGCTCAAACAAGCTTGTGTTTCCCATGGTAAATCCATTATCATGTTAAATAATTGTTCTATCAGGATCACGTTGATTCAATCGTAACCTGTACCATTTGACAATGAATAGAACTACCTTAAAGGATTTAAAGTCACAATATATAATATCTTCCAAATACCCATAGTATCGATTTTTTGAGACTTTTGGATGTCTGTCAGTTCTAGATGAAACATTGGTAATCTCAAAGATAGCAGATATCCTAGAATCTGATGTTTTCTTTGTTTCATCCATTTTTTTTGATTCGATATATACCTCCATTGTAGACCATATCCTTATGGTGTTTTACCTGTAATAAGCAATACACAAAAGTATTACACAACCATTCAGTCCTTATGCAGCAATACATGGAAAAGAAGAACATGTACGTCAAAATGTAATTTGAAAAATAAAATATTTAGAGGGATTGATTAATTATATGCTTGCCATTTTATATTTTACACCATATGCCAAATTGATTTCCCTTTCTGTTATAATTCTATCTCCATTGCGTTGTGCTGCTTTTACCAATGAAGCCACACCTTCCCATGATATTCCATGACCCGATTGTTTGCATCATTCAATCCATACCTTCATCCAATCAAGATTGTTTATGATGTATAAATTAATTGCATCCCATTCTCAACCAACTGTTTAATGATAATAACCATTAAAATGAAAGAAAAGAAAGGTGTAAATCTCCTAAACAAAGTATATGCTCTTAATTGAAGCAATTATAACTAGAAAATACAATTAATATATGAATGATATAATAAACATCCACTAGCTAATAATTACTTTCTAGCTTCCTCAATCTACCTTTCCCCTTCAGTTTCTCCCCTTCAAATTTGTTATTGGAGTCCGGATCACAAGTGCGACGTAAATTGATCTTTGATGCTAAAATAGGAAAATATTCACTAACATACAACATGTTTTGGTATACCGTATATCCTTCCATCATAAAACCCTCAACACGTGCTCCTTGTCTCACCAGACCCTTCATAAATTTCAAGTGCCTCTCAACCATCCACATGGACCTTAAGTGCACAAGTCAATCTCCTCAACTTGGTGTATGAGGTAGTGTTCCTCTGCATTGAAAAATGTCGATGGTAGATGCTTTTGCATTTCACACATGAGATGAGGAATTTCTCTCCTCCAATACTTTATATATTCTTTATGGATTTATTTAGATTTCAACCATCTACAAGTGACGCAAACCAATAACAATATTTAACAAAAATAAACATTAAATTACAATATATGCTGAAATAGTGCACAAAAAAAATATAAATTATACGGAGAATTAAAGAAACACTAAGCACATGCAAGTAATCGCTAGTTACCTCATGTATTTACCAAGATTATACATAGCTTGTTTGACATTGTTGTCGAAGTTGTCCAGGAGAAAGAGAGGTAGAACATATTGTATAAATATACAAACCACGCCGTTTATTAAACAAAGAGTATACAAACAAGAAAAAAAATATACGCAGTAAAATGAAAAAAAAGTTATATGGACATAACAATAATAATTACCTTGATGAAGACATGCCAATCATGTGTTTTGACCCCCCCAAAATCACCTTTTTTGGTTATGATATTCTTCAAGTTCGCACAAAATCCATTGGGAAATTTAATTTTTTGCATTACTTCTTTGACAACATTGCTTTGTTGCTCCGTAAACATCCATGGAATTGGGTTTATATTAACTTGTTCTCCATTGGTATGAAATTGGGTGATGTCTTTCATTGCATGGTTTCTTTCTTGAATGTCTTTCCAAGCTTTCAAAACTTTATCTTTCTCCCTCCTTAGCTCATGTAGTCGCCATAAGGTTTCAGTAACATTTTTCCAATATGCATTGTATCAAACAAATGAGCAATTTGTAGGTGCTCATAGTAGGGCAACCTGCTGAATTGAATAGGATAAATTTTCATTCCTCGTGGAAGCCCATTAATGGCTTCATGATCACGATGGACATCATGAATATTAGTTTATAAATAAATTACATCATAAATCAAATATGGCCACTACAGTAAACAACTCACAATAAAAATTAAAATACATAACAATTCATATATGATGATCCATACGTACCATGATGACGATTTCTATTGTATTGCATCTTCCAAAGGTGAGGTGTCATTCTTCGTGGTTTTAATGCAGTCTCTTGCTTCCCATTGAAAAGCTTTTTTTCAGTTTTTCTATACCTGTGATTCTTAGAGAGGAAATTCCTATACTCATCAAACACCTCCTTTCATAAGCTTTTTGAACAATGAGATTTTATCTTAGGACCACAAACTGGACATGCAAATTTACCCTTTGTCTGAATACCTACAATATTTAGATATGGAATATCTATGTCAAATATATTCATATATAAACTATTCTAACTACATATAATTAAATGCAATTAAAGTGGAACTTAAAATTACAAACCACAAAATGAAGTTATCCCAGGGGCATCCTGTATTAACCTAGGGGCATCATGTATCGTCCATACAACCATTGCATGGAATTGAAATTTCCTTTGTCGTGTTGGTCTAGATACGTCATACATAGTGATTTCATTCCATAACTTCAGTAGCTCATCTATAAGAGGTTCAATGTATACATTCATATCTTTGACTTGGAACTTACTTGATTGATTTGAAGTACATATAAAATATATCATTATGAGAACCATTAAGATATATAAACTAGGCACAAGAGTAAAATAATAGATGTATATATGAAATTAGGAAACATAATACGGAAAATGATATGCCACAAATACATTATAGATAAAACAGTTGTAGACAAAAAAAATTGGAATAATCATCGAAAGCATTTTGTGCTCCCTCTTTTTTGACAACCATGGAGGAATGTTATTGTTGATAACAAAAATAGGCCACATCATGTAAATGGATTAACACCATCTGCTGCCAAAGAAATCCTAAGATTACGTGGTTCTTCTTTAAAGTGAGGCTACTTTTCCTCCATATCTCTAAAAGCAGAACCATCTACAGGTATTCAGATAACATCATCTTGGCTTCTGTTCCTGGCATGGTAATCCATAAATTGCGCTATGTTTTTGCACCTGAACAATCGTTGCAAACATGGAATGATGGGAATATAATGAAGAACCTTTCGAGGCATCTTTTTTGTTGCTTTATTTGTACGATATCTACTTACATGAAATTCTAGAAATTATGTTGCAAATTCATGCTGATTACAAGATATAACATGGTCATCGAGGCATGCATGAAATGCTTCATAATGCATTCCAATATCTTTCATGATGGAAGATAAATCTCGATATGTGCAAGGTAAAATATTTGTTGGTGGTAACAAAAATTCAGCTATCAAGCTACAAAAAAAAATAGTTAATGTAATAAATAAATAATATTAACGAAACACACTTCATCCATACGATGATCAATAATGAGTTAACAATACAATTATTAGAGGAATACAGATAAATTTTATCACGATCCTATATATGTGATGGACTATTTTACATACCTTAGCATTCATGTGACTGCAATGTTTGAAAGACCATTCATAACCTTCAAGTTCATTATCAACAATACAACAGAGAGAAGATTTGTTTTGGAGCCTTCATAAAGGGGTTCATATGCCTTATCAAGAAGAGGTATATCATGAACATCATCAAAGTCATCATCATTTTCATTATCAACGTCATCGTCATCATCCATTCTAACATTAAATGAATCATGGATCAATGTATTTGTACCATCATATTCAATTACATTATCGGTATGATCATCTTGTTCAATATGATCATTTACTTGTTCTCCATTAAACATACACGCTCCATGATCTTGATCCTGAACTTGTTCTGAAAGCACTTCCTCTGGATGATATGCTATAGGGTGTCTTTCCTTTAATATAAATACAAGGAAACATCAATAGATATAAATTAATATCTGAAAAATAAAAATAATACATACAATTACCAAAACAAAGAATATAATAAACTTTATAATGCTAAACCTACAAATGGACGATATCGTTCCCCCCCCTCAGCGTGTCCATGTTCCTTGCAATGTTTTGTGGCTGTTGAGATCAATATTCTTCTCCTCTTAGATCCCCTTCATTGAGTACATGGACAATAACATTTTCCATCACCCCTTCATTTCCCTGCATCCCATAGTCTAGTAAGCAATTATCAGTTGTCTTCGTTTGGATCCGAAATATTTCTATTTGACATTTTGTCACAAACTTCGTGAATGAATATAGTTGGTTGTCTTAAAAAATCAAGTTCCATGTATCAACATTTTGTCAAATGGGGAGAATTCGAAGAATAAAAAATTCTTGGCAAACTGTCTGTCGAAGAAAAAAAAATTCCCACAACTGCCCATTGAAGAATAAAACAATTTCCTAAAAATGTCCGTCGAGGAACAAATAATTTTTGCAAATATTCCGTTGAGGAACAAATGATTTCGCAAATTATCCATCGCTTCTACAACAAACATGTCAAAATGTTTAAAATTTTTGATATTTATAATGGCCCGGCATCGAATATTCGACACCATGAACATAGTTACTGTTGAAAATATGGGACCAAAAATTTCAAATATTTCAAACCCTACATTATTAATTTTTTTAAAAAACCTACACATACCGTCGGATATCCGACGCTAATGGGTCGAAAAACCGACACTCTTGGGCCGGATATGTGACACTTTTGGGTCGACATAGATCGGATATTTGACACTATACCGTTGGAAATTTGACACTCCAGGGTCGGATATTTGACATTTTGGTGAGTCGAATATCTGATGCCTGATGTGTCAGATATTTGACGACGCTGTTAAAATTTCCTGATTGCTGTTCTTTTCAATGATTGTTGTTCGACACATCTGTACGAAATGTCAGATGACGTCAGATTCTGATGTCGAATTTCAGGTTCAAAACCTATTGTTCCTGTTGATCCACATGTGCATTGTTCCATTCAATCCATGAGGACCTTCTACAACTTGTCTGCGGAACCTAAAGATGACGATGAGTTGCAGAATGTTAATATTCCAGATTCAAAAGGAAGCCGCGATGTCGCATCCCCAGACATACCGACGGACTCGATGATTCATCTATTGAGGATCCAAAAAGTCAACATTCGGTCGGTAAAGAACCCAATATTTTCCATTGTCGAAGACTACTGGAACGAGGAGACCATGGCCAAGATCGCGGACCTGCTACATGAATTCCAGGACCTTTTTTCGACACCGTTTTTAGAGATGAAGGGAATTTTAGGATACCTGGGGGAGATGAAAATCACGTTGAAGCCAGATGCCAAACCGATGCGACAGAGGCCTTATCGACTAAATCCATGATACAAGGACCATGTGAAGGTTGAGATTGACCGGATGCTTGATGCTGGGATCATAGAGCTTATAGAAGAAGCCGAGTGGATTAGTCCTATGGTGGTCCAGGATAAAAAGACAGGAGAAATCCGCATTTGCATCGACCTAAGGAAGTTGAATGATGCATGTGTACATGATTCATTCCTGACCCCTTTTACAGACGAAGTTCTTGAAGGCGTAGGTGGCCAGGAGATGTATTCTTTCACAGATGGATTTTAGGGATACCACCAGATCCGAATTGCAAAGGAGGATCACCATAAGACCATGTTTGTCACTGAGTGGGACTGTTTTTAATATACAGTCACGTCGTTTGGGCTGAAGAATGCACTAGCCATATTCTCTTGCGTAGTTGTCACTGTATTTAAAGATTTTATTCAAAATTTCTTACAGGTGTATATGGATGACTGGACTGTCTATGGACTAATTAGGGACCATCTGGACAACCTATGACTGATACTGGAAAGGTGTTGACAACATCAGATAGCCTTAAACTCTAAAAGGTGTATTTTTTGTGCACAATTTGGCATGCTACTGGGGCACATAGTCTGCAACGAAGGTATGTTGGTCGATCCAGCGAAGATCACGCTAATCCTTGGTTTAACACCACCGACTAATGTCAAAATTCTTTGGGCCACATTGGGGCATACCAGATACTATTGCAAGTTTATCAAAGGATACACTGTGATTACTACCCCCATGGAGAAACTACTAAAGAAGGATGCAACCTATGAATGGACTCGGAAATGTCAAGGAATTTTTGGCACTTTGAAATCCAATATGGCCTCTATTCCCATATTGGTTTTTCCTTATTGGGATAAGGATATCCATGTGCATGTTGATGCTTCTTCTATCACGCTGGGGATCGTTCTTGTGCAACCGGGTGAGGGTGACCTTGATCACCCAATCACATATGCTAGTAGAAAGCTATCATTTGTTGAATGAAATTATACAACGATGGAAAGGGAAGCTTGGTGATGGTTTATGCATTGCAAAATTTCTGGCACTACTTGTTGGGTGAACATTTCAAGATGTTCACCGATCTTTCTGCTTTGCAATACCTGGTCAATAAGCCTGTGTTGGGGGGGAGATATGTCGATGGATGTTACTCTTATAGGAGTTTTATTTTGAAATAGTTATGAATCCAAGGTGATTGAATGTTGGCTCAGATCATTTGTCTCGTATCGAGAACGGTGAAGAACTGACCGATATTGATGATGAATTTCCAGATGTGCAACTGTTTCGTGTTGACATTGCAGATGATCACTATGCACCAATTATTCCGTTTTTGGCCATTGGTATAAACCTGTAGGACATGTCAACTAGCCAAAAGAAGTAGCTAGTAGTAAAGGCTTCTGATTTTCAATTAATTATTGGATAGTTATATAATCTTGGACCAAATGAAATCTTGTGATAGTCTATTTTACCACATGAGCAGGGTCCCATTCTCAATGAAGCACATGTAGGAATTGTGGGAGGTCACTATGGAGGATGGGCTACTGCACGGAAGGTGTTGCGTGCCAAAATATGGTGGCCTATGTTGCATAACAATGCTGCAGACTATGTGAGGAGCTGTGACATCTACCATCGTGTCAATCAACCGTCGCGGCGGGATGAGATGCCGCTAACACCGCAAGTGACTCAACCATTTGATAAATGGGCTATGGATTTTGTGGGTCCTATTAATCCACCAGGGAAGCGGACTAGTGCACGATACATCATTACTACAATCGACTATCTCACTAGGTGGGTGGAAGCTACACCATTTGTGGATTGTACCACTGCGACAACAACGAGGTTCATCTTTGAAAACATTGTGACATGGTTTGGGTGTCCTAGGATCTTGATGAGTGACCAGGGCAGTCACTTCATCAACCAAAATGTGAAAGTTCTCACTGAGGATTTGCAGGTGCAACATAAGAGGAGTACACCATACCATCCACAGGTGAATGGGACCATCGAAGCATTCAACAAAATCTTGGAAAATGCACTGACTAAGCTATGTAATGCTAACCGTGATGATTGGGACCTAAAAATTCCAACAGTACTATGGGCCTATTGCACTACTTGTAAATGGCTAACTGGCCAGACACCATTTAAGATGGTATATGGGTAAGAGGTAGTCATGCCCATGGAGTACATTGTTCTTAGTTTGTGCCTTGCCATAGCAACGGGCATGGATGATGCAGAAGAGTTAGAAGAACGAATTGCATAGTTGATCCAGCTTGACGAAGACCACTTTATTGCTAGGTTCCACAAACAGGTTGTGAAGGATCGAGAGAAGGTGTGGCATGATTGCCACATTAAGCAAAAGTAGTTTATGGAAGGATATTTGGTGCTGTTATATGATAGTAAGTTCATCAAGCATCCAGGTAAGTTAGAAATTCACTGGTTATGTCCGTATCTTGCTCATTCCATTACTTTTGGCAGTGCAGTTCAATTACAACAATTAGATGGCATAGTCTTATCGACACTTGTCAATGGGAGTTGCTTGAAGCCCTATAGGTTGGGGTCGGCGATGTGCATTACTTGAGGTGCTGTGAAAAAAAAAATTGAAGATTTTGTTTCAAAGCAGCAAGGCGAGCCCTAAGGAAGAGGCTACGCAAGGTTAGAGTTTGTAGTGATGACTGGTCGACCACTTGCAACAGTTGCAGGGATGTGGGTTGGTAAAATAGAGTAATAAATGAAGGTAGTTTAAATAGTTGGTTGGCATCGCTTGTTGAAGCGACCCACATTAATGATTGATTCGACCATTAGAGGTGTAGGACTCCAGCGAATTTGGCATCATTAATGCTAGATTTAGTCATAATGGTGATCGTATATTTGGTAATGATGAGTTTGAGTTGGTTATAAAAAGAGCATGGGATGCGGGAGGATGGAATTTTTCAGTTAAGTGAGTAGCGTATTGAGCAGAAGGGTGAATTGCGCAGTAGGTTGTGAGCTGATTGAATGAGTTGCAGCACTGAAGGTTAGCGTCGTCAAGTGCATTTTGAGGTTGAGGGCGTAAGGCATGCTAAGATACCTTGACACCATTGATATTTCAAGTGAGTACAAGTCCCCTATTTAGCCCACGTATGTTGAATAATAAATTATGAGCATGCCAGTTGGCTCATCGTCCATTCCCAAGCGAAAGAGGCAGGCTTAGAGGCCCAGTCCCATGCCCCCGCAGAAGAGGCAAACTCACACGTCGACGATAGTGCAAGGAGAAGGAACTGCACAGACTGGGCCATCAATCTCGGGAGCTGTTGAGTCCACAGTGCCTTAGGGTATCTCTGTTCATGAAATTTTGGGATATATCTCTCCTACATGTCTGGGAGCCAAGCCAAGGCAGCCGTAAAAAAACCATAAGTATCCACCAAAATTGTCGTCGTTGATGGAAGGGATGACGTGCTCGGTCGACATCATCCCTGCATTGATTAGGTTGAAATTTGAATACCATGACTTTCTATTGCTCAAATATGTCAGGGATGATCCCTATGAGTCAATCTCAACGGGGCCTGATGCCCCAATTCGGTGGATTCCTTACCCTTGGGCAAGTGGATTTATCTGGGCTTTCCTGATGTATGCGGTCTTTGGTTTTGGAGAATAATTGTGTAATTTGGATCCTTTTCACAAGATTAATATTATATGATAGTTGTTGTACAAATATTGTCTGTTATCACTGTTGTGATCTAATCTGTTATAATGTTGTGACCTGTTTTGTTATAATGTTGCTATGATTTAGTCTCTTTTTGCTATATTGATGCGATCTATTTTAAAGTATGCTACTTTATTTTGTACTATGAGTTGATATGTTTTATGAAAAATGCTGCAGTATTAGCGATATTGTGACAAATGTATGATGATGTGGAAATAAATCTATAATGAATGCATAGTTCTAAATGCACTCTACAAGTTGTGGAAATGACTAAATGTCGACTACAAAGCTCTGGATCTAGCAATTATGGTGTCTCCTCATCAGATCCCCATATCCTCCATTCCCACTGCCAGAAACTTGGTTCCGACAGCTCTCCCTTGAACATCTCAGGTGAGACTTCGTCTGCTTCGTGGACGTTGCTGGGCAGGGTAAAACCTGTCTGGGCTGGTGCTTAGGGAGATTGAATTGGTTGGGAATTGACAGAGTGAGAATCCATGTCGATGAGGATTTGTTGGTGGGATTTTCCAACAACCCAGAGTTACCCATATTTGACATTAATTAAATCATTTTTGTCTTATTCCTAGATTCCCTCTCTATGCTAGTTGACTTCTACATGTTCCTAGAAGTCAATACTTGCTAAAATGGGTCATGGAGCGCTTTGGAATCATCCTAGAAAAATATTTAGCATGTCTGCTTATTCCTGAATCCTTAAAGCACATATCTGCTTTTTCTGAAACTTGCCTTGCTTTACTACAGTTTTAAGGCATAAAGGAAAAGCTAGTCTAGGGGAACTTGCCTTGTTTTTTGACCACATCATCCTCCTTCCTTTTCTCCATACAAAAACATGAATGAGTTTTATTTCCACCACTTATTATCTTTCCCACTTTATTTAGCTAATTCGTGAGGATATTCATGGATTTGGATAGTCCTTTTTGCACCTATGGGGGATTTGACTTGTTTTAGTAAGCTTGATTTTTGACCCATTCGAATAACAACCTAGTGATTTTGAGTATCTCATGTAATTATATATTTGAGAAGCCTATTACTTCATATGTTTGGATAATGTACACTTATTCAATATAGGATTAAGTTATGCCCCAATTTCAATCTCCTTTTGTGTGAATTTTGCATGTTTGATTAGCAATTTTGAGAGTGTAATTGATCTATATCTTGGGTTCAATTTCCAAAATTAAAGATTTAAACAAAGCATCATTTAAAGTAAAAATATATGCATTAGTTAAATATTTTTAAGCTTTAGTTAAAGTAACAATATATACATTAGTTAAATATTGTTAAGCTTTAGTTAAAGCAACACTGTATGCATCAGTTAATTAAAGGAGAACTCACAATGGTCACTTTAGTAAATCAATCAACATTATTTAAGTTAAGCACAATTTAACTAAAGTTTTAATAAAAATAAATTAGTTAACTAAAGTGATTTTCATGATGAAACTTTAGTTAAACTAAATTAGGACACTTAGGTTAAGACAACACTTAAGTTATGACACCTGGTTTCACCTATTGCATGAAGACACTTAAGCTATCATGTTAACTAAGTGATCCTACATCGAGTGTTACTATGAAGAGAGTCGATAATTATTTAATGTCAAATAAGGAAGGCATATCATATTATGTATTTAGGATTTGATAAATAGAGGTGCACAAAAAATATCCAAGAAGGAAATTCACCCTAGTTTAAATGCAAGGCTAATTCCCCATGTAGTGATTCGTTACAGGTTTCACGATAGTGATTTATACAAGTATTTGATGGATTGAACTTGGTACAAAGTTCATCCAACTGATATCTATTCTCTATTTCTCTGTATCTACATGTGGGTTGTTTCTATCTCTATGTATCTTGCACTTGGTGTGTGGAAAGAAATCTACTATTGTAAAAGGCATTCTTTGCTACCTATCATAATTATACTATGAATATTTACTGGTGTTTTTCATCCTCATAGTATTGAGTAATTTCCCAGAGTACATTCTATATTATGGTTGAATTCTTTATGTAATTGAATGTACTATTGATTCAAGTTTCAGTATTTCCACACTTAAAGAATTAAAGTTCAAAGCTTAAAAAAGTTGCACAAAATTCAACATTGTGGATTATGTAATCCAAGCTATTATCTCACAAACATAAATATGAATTGCACTCTCAAGTATTATTGTCATAGGATGTTTTTTCCAAAACACGGAGGTGCTTTAGCATACAGAAAGTGGATTTAGTCATAAATGTGCCAATGTCTTGTATCAACCCGACTGATTGAATTCATGGTCAAAAGGTAAGTATGTCAAGATGCTTGGAATACTTCAATGAGCCCATATCCACAGTGACAGAGCATTCTTAAGTGCATGTTCCTTCCCAAATCATGTAGCTTGTTTCACTGCAAGGATATCCATGCCATCAACCTTGAGACCTAGGACATAATATCCTCGTAGTATACTAGAAATTTTGATGCTCTCCATTTTGTTGTTCATATGTGATAGTGATTATTCTTGTAAACAAAAACCACTGTTAAGTTCCACAAGGAATCCATACTTAGTGATTTAGAGAGTTGTCCGGATTTGTTGCACCATCGCTTTCCTTTATGTTGAATGACAGCTTGGTATTCTATTCAAAGCTCCATTAATTTTCAATCCTATCTCTGGATCACAATTATTCATTGTTCCTTAACATGTATATAAATGCAATACAACACTAAACGAAATGATGCAAGGGAATCCTGATCACATTGGGAGTGGGAAGGAAGATATTCTTAGTCAGGAAACCATTGGCCATCCAACAAAAAATGTTTATAAAATAAGGAAAAATAAAATGCAAGTAGAAAGGAAAGAAATCCACACTTAAAGTCTCAATCTCCCGTTTCCTAACAACAATTGGAGGACTGTATAAACCATGAGGACAAAATATCCTAACAATTTCTATCGTAAACCTATGATTCTTATGATCATGGAAAGTGAAGGAATATATAACTGCTAATCCAATGAACTATACCAAGTCTCCCATAAGAATTCTAGATATTGTTAACTTGAAATTATCATGAGCATAAATAATATAAGTACAAATGAAAAAACATTATCGAAAAAATCCAATGCCATTAATATTAGAAATTGAGAAGCTTCCTGAGGGCCTAATGGTTAAGAATACATGTTATCTCTTTAGAGGTCATAGGTTCAAAACCAACTGGGGTAGGGTTTCTCATTGGCTTGTTGTGACAAGGCTCTAAGGGTAAGATATCCCTCAGATAGAGGATCACACCTGTAATATTCAGGACATATCGGCCCCTTTTGAGCCATAAGTTACTGGTATATATGGCTTGTGGGCTGTTGGATATACCCTTGGTAGGTTGTTGTTCCCATGGTTTAAAGAAAGAAATCTTACCTATTGTTTACTATTCGTCTCGCTGTCTAAACCGTACTCAACTCTTTTCCTTCCATTCATCCTTCTAATTGCAGAAATCAATATTTGGCTTGCTCAAAATAGATAGGAACAAGATTTGACTAGATACATTACTGAGCAAAATTTTCAGCAAGTCTTTTTGAATGTCGTCACTTCCATTTTGAACATTGCATTTCAATGCCATTTTGAGGAAGTTGGATTCATGAAAAACCCTCATTACATAAAATTTAAAAGAGAGTAATACCACATCTTGAGGATGAATAAGAAGACTCATAGGAAACTCTCTTATACAATCTACACAATACACAAAACAAGATCATATCTGTCACAAAATGTCACACTTTCCTAATACATTGGCAACCTGGGGAAATCCCATAAATGAAGAGGGCTATGTAATAGGCTTAGAAGAAGACCTCTACATCACATACATAAGTCAAACAACTTGCAAAAGTTGTGGTGCTGGCTATTATATGGTTTAAAATGATATAATGGTTACCTTCTGGGTGGACACAAGAAAGAAATCTGACCTTCTCAGCTACCTTACAATAGGTGAATTTGAAGATAAATATATGGATGAGCACAGTACCAAAATTTTAAAGGTACATCATCTCTTCAAATTTATAGAAGAGTACGCCGCATTATACCTGAGATAAAACATAGCAAGTAGAAGCGAGAAAAATTCATGTGATAAGGTTGGAAATATAAAGTATCTAAATACTATTCGCTGTTTTCCACGTACTTTGATTTTCTAAATTCCTAACATTGAGCAATGAGATATGATGATGTTTCAAAGTTTTGGATCTCAGTTAATAGATGGAGTCAGTATGCAGTAATGGTGGTGAGAATTGTAAATATAAGCTGGTAGTAGTTGAGGATGCCGTCAATAATGGAAAGCATACTATTGTATCCGAAACAAAATTTGATGGATAACATGTGTTTGAAAATTAATAATGATATGTTATGGTAGTCTATGGTAAACTATTTCTGAATTTAGTAGTTCGTTATCTTTGCTATGGAAAACTCCTTAAGAGAAAAGTTTTTACAATCTTTGAAATTTTGTGGGATTTCGTGAAATAGCTTGGTATATGACTTAATAAAATTTAAATGATTTAAACATACTTTTAAAAACAATAAACTTTAAGTTTAAAATTACTGACATAACTTAAAAAATTCATAACAAATAAAAACAATAAATGACATTATGTAGTTAAATTTAGTCTAAGAGCTTATTGTTTTTAAAAGTATGCTTAAATAATTTAATTTTTATTTAGTGAGATATGCCAAACTATTTCAATAAATCTCACAAAATTACACAGATTGTAAATTTTTTTTTCTCCTAAGGAGTTTTCCATAGAAAAAATAATGAACTCCTAAAATCAGAAATTGTTTACCGTATGCTATCATAACAGAGTCATTTGTTGGTTTGAAAATATCTATAAACAACACTAATTTTACATCATCATCAAATTTCATACCTCATGTTATTCATCACATTTTTCTTCAGATACTTTGAATTTCTAACATATATGATACTATTCTTTCCATCATTGACAACAAGGCTCAACTGCTACTAGCTTATAGTTACAATTCTCATCACTACTAGTGCATACTGACTCCATTTGTTGACTGAGATCCAAAAATTTATGAAACATCATCATGTTCGATTGGTAAATGTTAGGAAGATTGAAATTGAAAATATGTGGAAAATTGCTAATAATATTTAGATACTTTATTTCGACCTTGTTACATGAATCTTTCTCACTTATACTCAATGTGTTGTTATGTGTTATCTCGGGAATAAATATGCTATCTCTTTCTATAAAGTTGAAAATATGATGTACCATTAAAAATCTAGTATTTTACTCATCCATATATTTATCTTCAAACTCACCTTCTGTAAGGTAGCTGAGAAGGCCAGATTCCTTCCCTTTGTCCACCCAGAAGGTAACCATTATATCATTTTCTACATAACAAACACCACATGTTTTTGAAGTTGCTTGAGTTCTAAATGTGTTGTAGAGATGGTATTCTAATCCCATTACATAGCCTTCTTCAAGTTTCCCCTTATTGCCAATGTATTAGGAAACTGTTACATGTTGCGACATATATCATCTTGTATTTTTTATTATGTACATTGTATAAGGGGGTTTCTCCTTCATCAAGGATTTGTATTTGTCTCTTTTATTCATTCTCAAGGTGTGGGATTACTCTCTCTTTTTATTTTATTTGATGTTATTTTAGATAATTTGGCACATAACAATGCATCTCACATGTACATCTCTAAGAGTACATGCCTAGAAAAACAACATCTGAGTAATCCAATATTCCAAGGAATATCCATATGGCCTCAAAACAACCATACTCGATTATTCTCATGCTTTCTACAACTATACGACTTGTATGGTTCTTTGTAACAAACATAAATATTACCTTGTTGGATAAAGATTACCTTGTATGGTTATTAAAATTTAATAATACTTTATTATTAATATTTTACACCTGGTGA
>LPNX010431300.1:17318-59993 GCA_001517045.1 Pseudotsuga menziesii | reverse complement strand
ATATGTTAGTCTGCTTTACTTTATCCTCAAGTATATTTAATGTTTCAAGACAAAGGGAATCATATGGAAATGGCAAGGGACTTTTTAACACCACAACAGGCTATATTTTAGCTAACATTGAAATTTAATTTCATGCCTCATCCTCAGTAATCAACACTGTACTTTTGTCTATTATGTTTTCTCTTTCTTTATTTTGTTCACCTACCTTGCATCTTCTCTCCAACTACCTTACATATTTTATCATTCAGAGTGAAGGGGCAAATAGGAGGAAACAGAGACAACATTTTGGAAGGAATGGAGTTCTAGAATTGAAGAACAATAAAAACGAACTGATCAGTCCAGGAATTTGGAGCAAATAATTCCTGCGGTGGAAACAAGCAGATTTTTGTCTGGAGATACTGAATACATACAAAGGGTAGTTTTATTTTTGGCTGAGTCTGTCAAAATGAAGAAAAAGAGTGTTTTTTTTAGATGTATTTGATTTAGCAAGCATGTATGGAGTCAATAGATCAGAGGTATGAATTTCATCTATTCTTACGTGGTGTAAATCTAATGTAGTGTTTTCCTGTAATACATTATTGAAGCTTGTATATTCTTATTTATTTCTTAGCACACATGAAACATGCAAATAATGGTAAAAAATTCAATTAACTATAGATTTTGTTTCATGAAGGTGCTTGTGCAAAATTTAAAAATCTCTCCTTGTTTGACAATTGTGGACAAATGAGGAAATTGAAGCTAAAATTTCAGAACATTGGAATGAACTCTTGGAGCATGCAGAAGAGTTTTTAAAGGTCGTTTTCTCAACTGTGTACACTGCACTTGATGCATCTAACAAGGAATGGCTTGGTTTCTTATATGAAATTTTGTCTGCCGACCATATGAATTTAAAAGAAAGCTTTGGGCCAGAATGTGTATCAAATGTTGGTGATACAGAAAAATTGACTTGGCTTAGAAATTCTCTTGAATTTCCCAACAACAATGATTACTGCAGGCTGTTCCTTTAGAGATGTTTTTCAGATTTGCTTTCAGGAAAGAAAACATTAACTCAGATAGCAAGGTAAAATCTGATGATCATAAGGTTCATCAGGAAGCAACAAATAAATGCAAGGAAAAACTTAGAGCTATTAGAATTAAAGATGTTGATGCCTTTCAAGATATTCACGAGGCATATGTAACTTTCATCGATACTGTTCTAAGGAAGATACATTCCCAGGTTTTCAAAGATTCAGCAATTGAACTCAACAAGCTCAGAACCAGACATTTATGTAATCTGTTGTGATCACTTGCTTGTATCTCTTATGGGGATGAAAAAATCAATGCCTTTGAGCCAACAAAACCAGATTTTATTATCTTGCAAAGGGTAATACATGCAATTTGGTCAAGGTTGAGTACATTTGCTGAAGATATGCATCTACCTAATCAAGTTTAAGTTTATGCCTTGGAACTTCTACAGTGTATTGTGGGAAGAGGGTGTATACAAGCTTTTGGTATACAGGACAATTCTTTATTACCCTGGGATAGATGGGATGCTTTCCATTATTTGGATATGGATAATCATTCTAGGAAAGAGAACAATCAAATGTTCATGGGTTCAAAAGGTAAAACTGCTTTGGTTACCCTCAAGTCAACAGAGTTGATATCTGATCTCTAGCAATATATAGAAGTAAATAGAGAGGACTTGGTGACAGTTGACTCAGCAGTATCATTGTTTTCTGCATTAGTTGCTCATGTTGTATCTAAACCACACTTATTGGCATTAGAATCTCTTCTGAAAGAGTGGGAAGAATTGCTCAAGACTGAGAATTGAGGAACCAAAAATAAAAAGACACAAGAGGCAACCGAAGCTCATGATGATTGGAAAAATGAAGCTGAGTGGGATGATGGATGGGAGGCGTTTCATGAGCCAAAAGTAGTGACACGTGAGGAACCCAATAGATTTACCTCTGTTTGTACATTTCATATTTGTTGGATGATAATTATTGAGCAGCTCATTGAACAGTGCCAATTGGAAGTGAACTTGCTAGATGAAACATCTTCAAACAAAAGTACAGTGTTGATTACTGAGGATGAGGCATGGAATTAAATTTCAATGTTAGCTAAAGTACAGCCTGTTGTGGTGTTAAAAAGTCCCTTGCCATTTCCATATGATTCCCTTTGTCTTGAAACATTAAAGATACTTGAGGATAAAGTAAAGCAGACTAACATATTTGACATGAAGGAACAAGCAAATAATGTTAATGATGAATTTGATGATAGGAATAATTTGGGTGATATAGATATTGGATTGGTAGCGCATATATTATATCTGGGTCTTTTTCCATCCCTTGCTAATAATCCTGAATTTGCTACTATTTTTTCCTGTATTTGTAATGCACTGGGTCAACTGGCACACTTTCTGCAAGAAAGCCATTTATGTACATTGTATACGAAGGAATGAAGGTCAGGCTTGCATTTCAAGAATATATCAACAAATGCCCATTTTCTTTGGTAGCGTGGCGCCCCCTTATTTTATAGAAGAACTTGCAAGGGGAAAGCATTATTTTCTTGCAAGGGCATTGGTTTTTTAGTTCATGCATGTAGATGCTGTACTTAATTCTATGAATTCTGTATATTTTGTTTTGAGAGCATATCTAGAAAAGCAGATTAAAGCAGATGAAGTAAATTATCAGTTGGCTATCAGTGGTGTGGCATTGCCTCATTCTCTGAATAACACTGTAGATGGTTGCCTCATTCTCAAATTGGCCTATTCTTTACTTTTTGAAGATCTCAAAGGCCTTGAAATTATTTGATGTTATTGATTTTATCATTGGGATTATTTACCTTTTGTTGTTGACTTGTGTTTTATGTTTGTTATTTTGAGGACCTCCCAGTGCCAAGCAGGGTCATTGAAATGTTTTCATTTCCATATCTTAGACATGTTAATGTTATGTGTTTTTAATTTTTTCTTCACTTCTTTGACTTATTTTAAGTTTTGAAAGTTGAAAATAAGAGGGACTTCATAGTACAGGACTTTGAGCTGATAGTTAGATGACTGATATTACTGTAGTGAGTGTCTTGTTAGTTACAGGAATTTTTATGATGTTGAAATGAATATATAAAGAAAAAGTGAGATTACTTTTATTATGCTTTTGGTCTAAGTTAATAGCAATGTTAAGACATGTTTGCTATGGGAAGAATCCCTCCTGCGACAACTTCTTAAAGGGTGCTAGCTCAATGGTACAAGTCTAGAGAAATAAACCTTTGGCCCCTGAATATCATCATTGTCAAGCAATAATAAATTTTTAAAGGGTGCTAGCTCAATGGTAGAGCACCTGCCTAATTATAGGCAGGAGGTTGGTGGTTCGATTCCTCCGTGCCCTATCATAAATTTGTGACTACAAAAATGACTAAATTCACATATATACGACTATTAGTAGTTAATTTCTCGTATCTTAGTCGTATTTAGCTTAGTCATTAATATGTTAACATCTAGTAGTTTATTTAGTCGTATATTTGGTCATTAATGGGTGCAATCAGTGACTAAATCAACAACTAAATCAATGATTAACTCAGTGACTAAATCAATGACTAAATCTGTGACTAAATCAATGACTAAATCATTAACTATCAATGACTAAAACAATGAATAAATCATTGACTATCAATGACTAAAGCATTGTCTATCAATGACTAAATCATTGTCTATCAATGACCAAATCAATGACTAAATCAATGACTACTAAGTCAAGCTATTAATGACTAGTGAAATACGACTAGGTATAAGATAGTGGTAATTTGCTACTATTAGTCACCGACTCAAAAATAGTCATTTATAGCCTGATTTTAGTCATTTTTTTAGTCATTAATTTCTCATTTTCTACTAGTGAGAAGCACCCAGAATTCATAATACAACCATGAATGAAGAAATTTAAGAAGAAGATCGAGAATTTGAAGAACCACAAAGACCTGTAGATCCACCTCTGGAGAAGAATCCTCATAAGAGGAAACCTGCATGGGTACAAGAACTTATCCAAGGTACAGAAATATATGGGGCTCCATAAGAGAATCACAGAGAAAGAAAGAGGACCAGATCCTGCTCTGGGTATGTAGCTTTACTATGTGATTTCATTGATAAAGAACCTTCTGGTTATGAAGAAGCGGCAGAACAAAAAGAATGGAAGGATGCTATGATCGAAGAGTATCAGTTGATCATGAAGAATGATGTTTGGAATGTTGTCCCAAGACCAAAAGAGAAGTCATTTGTAACTTCCAAATAGATCTACAAGATCAAGCATGCTGCAGACGGTAGCATTGAAAAGTATAAAGCAAGATGTGTAGCTCGGGGTTTCTCTCAAAAAGAAGGAATAGACTATGAAGAAACCTTTGTACCTATAGCAAGATACACTTCCATCAGATCAGTACTTGCTCTGGCTGCAGTAATGAAATGGAAGATACACCAGATGGATGTCAAGACTGCCTTCTTGAATGGTGTAGTGGAAGAGGAAGTGTATGTATAACAACCAATCGATTTTGAGACACATGACAGAGAGTCTCATATATGCAGATTGAAGAAAGCCATGTACGGTTTGAAACAGGCACCCAGGACCTAGTACGGCAGAATTGATAGCTTTCTATGCAGTTTGGGCTTTACCAAGAGTAAAGCAGATTCCAACCTCTACTACAAGCTTGAAGATGGTAACCCAGTGATGCTTCTACTATATAGATGATTTGTTCATGACAGCTTGCTGCCAAGTTCGAGATGAAGGACTTGGGTATGATACATTACTTTCTAGGTATGGAGGTGTGGTAGAGTGTGGATGGAATCTTCCTTGGATAAGGGAAGTATGTAGTAGAGATCCTGAAGAGGTTTGGGATGATGGACTGCAAGACTATGGCCACACCTATGGCATCGAACCTGAAGCTATTGATTGATGCTTCATCAAATTTGGTTGATGCTACGATATATCATCAGATGATTGGATCATTGATGTACTTGACAAGCACGAGACTAGACATTTGCTTTGCTGTGAGCACCTTGAGCCAGTTCTTGATAGATCCGATAAATGTTCACTTGATTGTTGCAAAGAATATTCTGAGGTACCTGAGGGGTACAGTTGATTATGGGCTCAAGTACGATGCGAATCAGAATATTAACTTGGAGGGTTATGTTGATTCAGATTGGGCAGGCAGTGCCATCGATAGGAAGAGCACTTCAGGATGTTGCTTCAGTATGGAATCAGGTGTGATCTCTTGGTTTAGTAGGAAGCAATCCTGTGTGGCGTTGAGTACAACTGAAGCAGAGTATGTCGCAACTTGTTCATCTAGTTGTGAGGTAGTATGGTTGTGGAATCTACTATCTGATATATTTGATCTCCAATTGGATGCTACTTATATACATTGTGACAACCAGAGTTGCATGAAGTTGTCAAAGAATCCAGTGTTCCATGACAAGTCGAAGCATATCGAGATCAAGTATCACTATATCAGGGATATGGTGCAGAGAGGAGCAGTGAAGCTCCAGTATGTTGCGACGGAGGAACATATAGCTGATGTATTGATGAAGCCATTGGCTAGGCTAAAGTTTGAGTACTTCATGGAGAAGCTTGGTGTTCTCTAGATCAAGGTTTCCTCCAAGAGAAAGTGATGAGACCCATAGCCATTCTGACATGGTTAGAGGATTGGTTCCTTCCATGGTCAGATGTAAGGGCTGAACCATTCTGTCATGGTGAGAGGATTGGTTCCTTCCATGTCAGATATGAGTGCTGGCCATTCTGTCGACTAGGATAGATGTAAGGGAAACTGCCATTCTAGGAATGGAGGCACCTGTTCAGTTACCAGGAAAACTCAGTCTAGGACTGAGAATCCATTCTGATGTGATAGAGGGATGTGTTCCCACTTGATCAGATGTAAGGGATGAACCATTCTGTCATGGCTAAAGTATTAGGTTCCTCCCATGTCAGATGTGAGTGTTTTCCACTTTGACGAGTAGGTCAGATGTAAGGGCAACTGCCATTCTAGGAATGGAGGCTCCTGGTCAGTTACTAGGTAGCTCAGTCTAGGACTGGGGGCCATTCTGATGCGATGGTAGGATTAGTTCCTCCTTGATCAGATGTGAGTGCATGCCCTTTCTAATGTGGTCCTTCATGCATGGTCATATTGTAAGTGCAGAGCCCTTTCTGATGCGGTGCTTTGTGCATAGTCAGATTGTAAGTGCTGAGCCCTTTCTGATGCAGTGCTTCATGCATGGTCAGATTGAAGTGCAGAGCCCTTTCTGATGCAGTGCTTCATACATGGTCAAATTGTAAGTGCTAAGCCATTTCTGATGCGATGCTTCGTGCATGGTCAGATTATAAGCGCCGAGCCCTTTCCGATGCGGTGCTTCATACATGGTCGGATTGTAAGTGCTGAGCCTTTTTGATGCGGTGCTTTCAAGCATGGTCGATTGTAAGTGCTGTGCCTTTCTGATAGGATGAGGTCAAATTTTGTAACGTCCCCGACCCTCTGATCAGTGAAGAGGATGATACCATGGCGTTAACCATCCAGGCTAAGAGCCCCATGAACATGTACATTCATAAAAAAAAGATGAAATGCTGAAACAAAAGGCTTTGAACTAGAACATGCATACATGAACATTTATCATATAGTAGAAGCAAACATACATTCATACCAGCATTCAACATGTTCATCACATTCATTAACAGAAAATATGATTGCAGAAGTAAAATGGACAAGATCACTTATCTTATGAAGAACTCGTTCTACAACCAGCTACATTGCTACAACGTTCCACCCAACCATAGGCTAGCGTGCTCCTTAATCTCTTAGCAACGCTGCCACCCCCAAGCTGGGCATGATTCTCCAAAAAATAAGGAACAAGCAGGCTTACACTTTGCCAAGGATACACAAAACACATCCAAGCCAACACAGTTGGGTTTATCAGGCCATCAACAAGACAGCCAAGCCAAGATGGTCAGGTTTATTAGGTCATCAAGGAGCTGGGAAAGGCTAAATGCTAAGCTGGTGAGCTTAGTATAGAGCTAGGAACACCTACACCAGAACTAGCCTGACTTCTAAGACACCCACACACACCCAACACAAGGAATCAGTCCCTTCTCTGCTACATAGTCCCTCAGGATCCGCCTTCCCTTCCAGCACTATTCAGGGGTTGTGGAGAGGAAATCCAGCCCTCTAGCTCTGTCTGTGTGGTTTCCAAACACACCAGGTTTATCAAGCAACCCAAGCCCCCATCCCTGATCCCAATATAGTCCAAATAGCAACCATTGCACGCATGCAATCAATGAACTGTTACAGCTTAAACAGGGAAAATGACTCCTAAGTCGTTCTTGGCCCTATCATGGCCAAAATAACTCCCAAGCGAATTACAACAGTTCCCAAAACGTATCAGTAAACACAAATTACAACATGGGGAAAACAAAAGTCCTCCCTGGGCAATGAATCCACCAAGAAAACTTACACAGACCACACTGGGAAGAGAATACAGTCTCCCAACCTGTGCGTGAGGGAAACTTGCAACAGACCCCAAAATACAGAGGGAAAACACACCCGATTCGACTCTATGGAAAAACGTGAATGACAACCGATACACAACTCCCCTTCTGGATGTGTGAGGTCAAACAGAAAATATGCTTGTGCGCGAAAATAAACAAACTCCCATCCCCAAAATGAAAGAAGACCACAACTAACACAATGTAAGGGAGACCACAGCAACACAATGAATCTTGAGGAGAACGACGAAAACCATAACTCATAGGAAGAACAACGGTCCCAATCTCAACATTGAAGTGATGGGAAAATTACACAGCCATACCAGTTTGTAAGGAGATCATACAGCCGAAAACATGAATGGCCCTTCACAAGAGAGTCATGGATGAAAGAGCATGGCTCCCAGCTTGCTGCGTGAGTCGAAACTAGGAAAAATCCTTTGCGTGAGAAAATGAACAAGAATCCTACCCCTGCGTGAGGATGAACAACTCTACCTATGTGGGAGGATGACTGATAATGGAGAAAAATGCGTAGTAGAGAGAATGGAATGAGGGGCGTAGTCATTCTTCTTCCCATCGTGAGGTTCAGTCGACTGGTGGACTGTGCGTGTCGGAAAGGACTGACAGTCCTTCCACACTCCACTCCTAGCCATAACTGCCCCAACTAATAGCAGCAGTTTTTGATGGTGGTGGTTGGATAAATCAAAACAAGGTGGTGACACATGGATTTTCTCTCATGGCTCAAGGTTTGACAATTTCCCCACCCTTATCCTTGTGAAAATCATGCCCCTTCTTAATTTAGTTGTCGAGAACGTAGTTGGTTGGGTTCATTTTAATTAAAGATGCATATTTACATGATGACAAAACTCAATATGTATACTGCATGCCCCGATATACCATCGGTGACAATTTAAATCCGAAACATAACATAACCAATTGATGGTGGGGCCTTGGCCTTTAGCTCTGCACCATGATCATTTACAATATATACATCATATACATCTAATGCAATGGGGTCAAAACTGGGGTGTTACAGATGTAAGTGCAGAGCCTTTCCGATGCGGTGTGCTTGCACATGGTTGGATATAAGTGCTGAGCCTTTCTGACAAGATGAGGTCGGATGTGAGTGCTGGGCCTTTTTGACAGGATGAGGTTAGATGTGAGTGTTGGGCATGCCTTTTTGACAAGATGAGGTTAGATGGAAGAACTGGGCGGGCCATTCTGACTTAAGTCTCAGATATAAGTGCTGATGAAGACTTACATGAAGGGTAGGCCTACTGGATTGACTCTGTAGAACTTCCTGTGACGAGAAGAATCGAGATAGCACCATTATGAAATAGCATATGATGATGATCCAGATCAAGTGATCCAGATGAGATGATCCATACTTGATGACGATCCAGATCAAGTTGAATCTAGTTGTGATGATGATCCAGACTTGATGATCCAGATCAAGTGATCTAGATGAGATGATACAGACTTGATAATGATCTAGATCAAGTGATGACCCAACAGTGATGAGCCAATAGTCATGATGATGCAGATCCCGTGATAAAGAAGAAGAAGATGACTTGAAGACTCGAAGATGAAGAAGACTTGAAGAAGAAGATGACTTGAAGACTCGAAGATGAAGAAGACTTGAAGACTAAGAAGACTTGAAGATGACGATATGATCCAGTTGATGCAGAGAAGAAGCCCACTACTGAAAATTGTGTCGAAAGAATACCTTCCTAGTTAAGAGGGAGTGTTGATGTATTTGTAAATTCAGAATGTATTCATCTATGTATCTTATGTCTTGTAACTCGATGTTTATTCCAAGATGTATCTATTATGTAATTGAGTCATGTTGTCATGCCCCGATGTTTCAATCGGGAGGATCTATTATGTAAACAAGTCATGTCAAGTCATAGTGGGTAACCCTCCGATTGTCTAAGGGTTAAAGTCCTCGCAGTTCTGGGGCACTAGGGCTATTAGACTCTCCTAGTAGAGGTCGGCCCTAGTAGGGTTTTAGTCATGTCGGGATTAGTATAAATAGAGAACTGGAGTCTCTATTTATCACACAACTTTTACACACTCAAGTGTAGCGCATAGTTGAGGAAGGAGAAGACACTTGGGCTAGATAAGAAGAAGGATACTGCTGTCGGAGATCACTTACTGTTTTGGGCTTTTCTGTTTTGGTGCTGATTCTATCTCTGAGGAAGTTGCAAGGTTTTCTCCTTTATGGTTTCCCTGAGGAAAAGCACTATGTTCATTGTCTCTTGTGTTTAATTGATGTGCTTGTTATTCTCTCAGTTAAAGATCCTAATAATGTTAGCTTAATGTTGAAAAACTAACACCTACAAATACCAAACATCCATTTATGAAACTAAGAGGTAAACCCTATGAGCCATCAAATTCCTTGTTCAGTTTGTAAGAACACTCATATTTCATAATAAAACCTTCATTTAGAGTGTTCTACATAGACATCCATCTTTTCCCAAACATACCACTTAGCATATGGTAACACTTTGGATATATGAATTTATTTTTCGGTTCCCACCCATATATAGGATATTTTTCATACGATTGATGTTTCCATATAATCAAAATCATGAGAAGTTTATGACTTTTATTCTTTCAACAAGTTGTTATAGTGAACCAAACACTCACGCTAATCATATTATTAAGGGAACATTGATATCCTTTAGTCTAGGAAGCACCCTACTTAAAGGTTGGAATACCATTTGACGATGTACTAAGAACTTTTTTAGACACACTTTTATTGATTGACTATTCTACAAGACATGGGAAGCATATAGACCTTTGAATTTGAAAAGCCATACACAAAAAATGATATATACGTATCCCCCTTTCTATGTTTGCACAAACCTTTGGAGGTAATCAATGTGTACTTCTTTTGCCCTTTATCTCTTCACAGAGAACAACGAAAAATATATCTATGTATCCATATTTAAATTCCTATACAATCCATGAATTATAACACCAAGTGTTCTTAAGTTTCTTTGTTTCATTTGCCTTGTTTATATGTTTGATCATGTGTAAAGAGATCAATGAAATAAATTTATAAATCCCTTTGAACCTTGACGTACACTTGATTTGAGAAACTCATTACATTCCATATAGTACTCAAAACAATTTGAACCTTTCCTTACAATTAATTACATGTTTGGGTGTACAACTCTCAATATTGCATTCCAAGCTCCATTGATTACTCCCTAGTATCACACGAGAAAACAAAATTCCACTTATCGTCATTTAGCCATGGAAACATTTCAATAAATATCTAATTATTAAACGTATATATTAGCTAGTAATTTTACTTAGATTCTACTTTATAAATCTACCCCCCTCCAAATAAGGGAGAGATTTTTCCATTGTAAAGAATTTGTTGTATTTTCATAAGTTTTAACATATATTCAAAAAAAATATGTTGTATTTGCATTAGTTTTAACATAACCCATATGATTTATGAATAACTGATTGATAGTTAATTTTATCATAAATCCATATGAGTTCAAATAGAAAAATTGATAGTCAGTTTTAACATAAGTCTATATGAGTCATGATTGATTGTATAATATGATTTAGTCTTGACAGTTTAGTGAGCTAAGGAGAAAAATAAATAGAATAGAATATGATTAAATAAATTATACTAATATTCAATATCAACAAAGTTAAACAATGATAAAACTTTAGTACAAAACTAAATCATGGATCTATAATAGATTTTACAAATTAACAATTAATATAGTTCCAAAGTACCTTACATGTGGTGATTTGGACTTGGTTATGGGAGTAAATATGGACCTTAGGTCATAGAGAAAACTTCTAGGAATCTAGGGCTAAGAAGGATTCTTTGAACAAATACACATGGCCTCGTTAGGGTATCCTTGTATTGTGAGTGCAGGTTTGTGTCAAGTGTTTTGAGTATTAGGTATGTGTTGTACGGTCGTATACATGATTGAGGGAAATGGGTGACAACTGGAATTTTTGTGTAGCACGTATTGATATTGAATCCCTATACATCATTGAGATACGAAGAATATGATCTCAAGCTCCTAAGAATATTTAGTGATTTTAAGAACCATGGATCAAACCGTTGATTTAACCAAGGAAACCTTATCCCTTGTGGAGAAAGGTGAGCGTTGTACCTCAATAACATATGCTACACCACCTTTAACCTAGGTCAAAGTAGGGGAATAAATAATTGGGTAAATATTTGAATTTATTACTCAATAATATGAAGGTTTCATTCAAAAAAGATGTATCTGAGTTGCAAGTGTTTGGGAACACCTAAATAGTGATTGTATGAGTCAAAGGAATCGTTAGAATAAAAAAACATTAAGTTGGAGTTCCTTACTAGATACTATACTATGGATTATAGTTTAGTTTTAAGTTATTCTTGGCACAATCTCACCTTGACCCATGTCCACGATGTGAAATACCAACAAATGCCGAAGATACCGACCTGAAAGGGTTTAATCCCTTTTCCCAACACCTACAAAGAAGAGGAAGTCTGACCCAAAGTACCTATCGAGACTGTAGGAACTAGGTTTCTACAACATGTCATGGAAACATTGCCATATCAAGAGAAGTATAACTTCGACAAATATAACTTTAACATATTAGTAACTTCTAGAGGAAACAACACGATAGACTATTGACTTTAGAAAAGACCATTTCAACCAACTTTAACATATAACCATAAATCGTCAAAATAGTTATCATTCATTTTTTATCTCCTTTGTTATATATATGTAATTTTTCGACTAAGGCAATTATAAACAATGAACAAAACACATGCAAGTATGGTTACACCAAGGGATAGAGATGAGGGATTGTGTGTGTGTGTGTGTGTGTGTGTGTGTGTGAGAGAGAGAGAGAGAGAGAGAGAGAGAGAGAGAGAGAGAGAGATGGATATTAAATAATGGAGATAAAGATGGAGAGATGAAGGCTTGAACCAATGGATTGATTTGACACGTGAGAGAGAGGACACACGATTAGAGAGGGAAGGGGGAGAGAGAGAGGGTTGATGGATGTTTTTAGTGGAAGAGGCTTGGTGAAGGAGAGAAATATCAATGGTTAAATATGTTGATGTATTTGTAAATTCAGAATGTATTTTCTTGTATATCTTATGTATTGTACCTCGATGCTTATTCTGGGAAGTATATGTAATGTAATTGATTCATGTCATACCCCGGTGTTCATATCGGGAGAATCAATAATGTAAACAAGTCATGTAAAGTCATTGATATTAACTCTCCCTTGTAATTCGAGGAAATAGTCCCCATAATTGAGTCAAGGTTAACCCTCCTTGTTGATCGGAGGAAAAATTCCCCAGAGTTGTGGGGCACTAGGGTTATTAGACTCTCCTAGAGATGTCGGCCCTAGTAAGTAATTGTTAAATGAGGTCAGCTTGTTGGAGTGGACATTAAGTGAATAGAAGAATATACATAGAGAGTGAGCCTCTCTATTTAACACACACACACTCACTCACTGGGGCACATGAGTGAGAGAGTAGAAGCTCTCCCAAGTGAGAGAGAGAGAATTGTTGTTGGAGATCATCTTTTCTATCTTTGGGTTTTACTTCTGCCATTGGTGCTCATTCTATCTCTGAGGAAGTTGCGGGGATTTCTCCTTTATGGTTTCCCTAAGGAAAATTCTTTGTGTCTCTTTTCTCTTGTGATTATTTCTTTGCATGCTATTCTCTTAGATAAGATCCTAAGATCATATTGCATAAATGATAAAAATATAACATGGTATTAGAGCTAACATGAGAAGAGGACATTGTGTAGTTTCAGAAGCTAGGGCTTCTTACTTTTTGGGTCTCTCTCCACAATCCATCAGCAAAAGGAGGCTATGCTGACTCTCCATTAAAGGCCGCATCTTTCTATCGAAGCAGAATTTGATTCTGGGCATTTTCAGTTTTTGCTACGGGAAAATAGGGCTTTCTATAGAAGAGGAATTTTTGAGTGCGCCCGACATAGGATTACTCTCCTCATAAAAATTGAAGTTTAGAGACTTGGCTCGATATTTTTGGTTGGGTAAAACTCTAGAAAAGTCAAACTCTAGTTTGACCCCGAGCCTCAAAAACCCTAAAATACTGAAACTGATAGTTTTGGTAGATTCTCTATATCTAGAGATTGGAGAAGGCTCATGTGCCAAAACTTTCACAGGTCGAAGATAAATTCTTGATGTACATTGTTTCCAAGTTTCAACCTTAGATTATCTATATTCTAGGAGATGTGATTCCTCCAAGTCAGGGTTCCAACCTCTCCTAGGATTCATCCCTAAACAGGACACCTGGGGAGAATTGCTATATCTCAGGATACAAAGGTCCAAATTAAATTTCTCAAGATGTTCCAAAAAGGGCATGGAATTTATATTCTTTGTTAAAAATTTCAGACCCTGAAGATGAACCAATGACACGTGGTAGTCGTTACAAGATCGCTCTTCTGAACAGTCCTGAAATAGGTCACCTTGGGAAAACCATCATAAGTCTCAATTGGTGAATCCAATTCTACTCATACCTACATAATTGGAAATAGAACAGAAAATGACACCTCGATGAGAATTTTCAGACATAGAGGAGCAGTAATTTCAGAGATACCGCAGAAATAGTATCAGGAATTTATTTAGAAGAAATTGGAAAACTAGGGCTTCCTATTCCGAGTGCTTCCCTCCTCTATTTTCAGAAAAGGAGTACATTGGACACCTCACCTTGAAGAGGTATATTTTTCTATTTAATCAGATCTGAAATATTCCAAATTCTGAAAACTAGGGTTTCTCTGACAAACCCTAGAAAAACCAGCTTTGGAACCCGGACGGACACCTCAAATCATTAATATCTAATCTTTTCCTATTTACATTTGAGGTTCTCATTTCTAAATGACTAGTCACACCAGCTTGATGACAAGCTTGGTGAAACTGAAAAATTCCAAGCATGGAAGTATTGGATATCATTGGTTCTTGAAGAAAATGAATTGGACACCTACATAAGTGGAGAGGTTCCAGTTCTAGAGGGAGATGAGGCTAAAAGCCTTACACGAGAAGAACTTAGTCAAGGCCAAGAAAAACATTGTTGATTCAATCACGGATCACCTTATACCATAAGTGCCTTCCCTAAAGACACTGAAAGAGATATTTGATTCCTTGACCAAGCTATTTGAAGGGAAGAACATAAATTGGAAGATGACTTTAAGAAACCGCTTGAAGAATGTGAAGATCCAAAATACAGAGACCATATAGTCATACTTTACAAGGGTCTCTCAAATCAAAGAACAACTTGAAGTAGTAGAAGAATAAGTAGAGAATATAGAAGTTGTGATAACCACCTTGAATGGCCTCCCAAGATCAAGGTATTTTTTGATTCGAGGAATGTGTTCCAGAAGGAAGTGATTACCTTCAGCAGACTCTGGGAAGAGCACACACAAGACGAAGCTCAGCTCATAATAAGAGAAAAGAATATAGGAGCAATTGAAGATCAAGATTTCATGATTCAAAGAAGATACCTTAAGCAATGAGGAATATGAAGAATTCAATTCCTGAAGAACCTATTATCCATATTAAGCATTTGGATAAGAAATGATGTTGTTATGAATGAAGAAGATGAAGAAGTTGAAACAAGGAGTCTACCCATGAAACAAATAAAGATAAGTATTCAATTGTCATTTCATGATATTATTTTGTTATGCATTTCTTTATTTTCAGTTGATGTATTATGCATGATAGAATGTTTTCATTAATGACAGTATACTACTAATATTCATGTGATAGGTAAGTATCTCATGGTGCTATACAACTCTCCATTTCTACTTATCTAGAATGAAACCTCTTTGATGACATATTGAATTAGTGCAATCTCAATGTTGTCCTGGTAGAGATGGAAGGCATCTAGAAAGTTTCTGTGAGATATCGATGAATGTTGTATTGGCTAAAATAGTTGCATGATCATATATTTATGCATAAGAATTTTCCACTATGAATATTCCTTATGAAATGTTTCTAACCATACAAATGCATTTTACTTGTAGGAAAGATCACGTACAATCACCTACAAGAAAAGAAGGATGAGACTTGTTCCGAAGAACAAGTGATGACAATTCAAGAAATAATCCAAGATAAAGAAGAATATGATGATACTTTCAAAAATATTCAAGATTCCTCAGACACAGTGCCGTTATGTGACACTGTTGAGCGACATCATTGATGCAGAGCCTTCTAGCTATGAAGAACTAGCCAAGAAGAAATGGAAGGAGAATACCAATTCAAGAAGAATGATGTCTAGGATGTGATATCAAAGACCTGGAATGAATTTGGTAGTATCTCCCATATGGATCTACAAGATCCAGCATGCAGTAGATGGAAAAATCTTGTGATACAAGGCAATATTCGTAGCACAAGGCTTCTCATGGAAAGAAGGCATAAACTATGAAGATACATTTGTAGCCATTGGAAGTTAAGACACATGACAGGTAGACTCATGTGTGAAAATTAAGGAAGGCCTTGTACGATCTCAGGAGACACCCAAGGGATAACACATACATGAGGAGCTTGAAGATCACCTAGAGTCATGAATATCTTAACCTTTGCTACAACTTTGAAGATGAAAGCCTAAAGAGGATGACAAGCTCACATATGGGTGCGAGAAGTACTTTTGAAAAAGTTCAAGATAGAGGATATTGGTATCTAGTGACCCCAGATGGATACATAGAATAATAGTAGCAGAGGAAACTACTTGTCACTCCAGTACAGAATGTTTAAATGCATAGAGTACAAAAGAAAGAGGGAGTATGATGCTCCGCTTCAGAAGGAGTGACTGCAGAAGATCCTAAGGTTCGACATGGTACGATAGGATGGACAGCTTACTAATGGCTCTAGCCTTTACTGAGAGTAAATCGAATTCCAACCTTACTTCAAGGTTGAAGGTGGAATACCAATTATGCTCCTGTTATATGTCAATGACTTGTTCCTGACAGAAAAGAGGAACTCATTAAAGTTGCAAGAAGGAGACTTGTTTCCGAGTTTGAGATGAAGGACTTGGATATGATGCACTACTTTCTAGGCATGGAGGTGTGATAGAATGAGGATGGAATCTCCCTTGGGCAAGGGAATTATGCAGTAGAGATCTTGAAGAGGTTTGAGATGATGGACTGCAAGTACATGGCCACACCTATGGCATTGAACCTGAAACTATTGAGTGGTGCTTCATCAGAGACGGTTGATGCCATGATGTATCATCAGATGTTTTGTTTATTGATGTTCCTAACATATCCGAGACATGCTCACTTGGCTGCATAACATGCAGTGTGGTACCTGAAGGGTACAATTGATTATGGGCTCAAGTATGATATGAATCAGAATATTAACCTGGAGGGTTATGTGGATTCGTATTGGGAAAGCAGTTCCATTGATAGGAAGAGCCCTTCGGGGTGCTACTTCAGTATGGGATCAGGTGTGATCTCTTGGTTTGGCAGGATGGATTCCTACATGGCACAGAGTATAGTCGAGGAAAAAGATGTTGCCACTTGCTATTTGAGAGAGAGGAGCAATGAAGCTCCAGTTTGTGATCCAGATCGAGATCTCTCAAAAGAGGGATTTCTAGCATAGCTGGTGAGACATGTTGCCTGAGAATAAATCCTAGCGAAGCTCATAGGTTTCTCAGAAGTAAACAGTCATGTAGGTTATCCTCAGATGTAATTGGTCCTAGTGAAGCTCACAAGTTATCCTTGGACGTAATCAGCCCTGATATGATTCTATGCTAGAAATGGCCAGAGTGAAGTTTGAGTACTTTAGGGAGAATCTTGGTGTTCTCCAAATCGAGGTTCCCTCCAAGGGGAATTGATGAGTCCATGAGCCCTTCTTACATGATGATAGGATTGGTTCCTTCCATGGTTAGATATAGGTGTAGAGCCATTCTAATATGACTATGGGATTGGCTCCCACATGATCATATGTAAGTGCAGATCCATTCTGATATGATTGTGGGATTGGCTCCCACATGATCAGATGTAAGTGCAGGGCCATTCTGATATGACTATGGGATTGGATCCCACACGATCAGATATACATCCAGATCCTTTTTGAATGGGTTAGATACAATTGTAGAGCCTTTCCCCAGATGATAGGTGGTGTGTCCTATCATGCTGACAGATGTAATTGCAGAGCATGTTGATGTATTTGTAACTTTGGAATGTATTCACCTATATATCTTATGTCTTGTACCCCGATGTTTATTTCGGGATGTGTCTGTAATGCAATTGAGTCATGACATGGCCCAATGTTCCAATTGGGAGGATATGTAATGTAAACAAGTCATGTTAAGTCATTGTGGGTAACCCTCCTATTGATCAAGGGTTAAAGTCCCCGCAATTCCGGGGCACTAGGGTTATTAGACTCACCAAGTGAATTCGGCCCTAGTTGGGTTTAGTGAAGTTGGGAATTAGTATAGATAGAGAGCTAGCCTCTCTTTTTATCACACACTCACTCACACTCAGTTGTAGTGCATAGCTGAGGAAGAAAAAGACACCGGGGCTAGGAAGAAAGAGGTTGCTGTTGTTGGGAGATCATCTTACTATTTTGGGGTTTTACTTTTGGTGTTGATTCTATCTCTGAAGAAGTTGTGGATTTTTCTCCATTTATGGTTTCCCCGAGGAAAAATATTGTGTTCATTGTTTCTTTTGTTTGATTTTTGTGCTTGTTATTCTCTCAGTTAAAGATCCTAATAATGCTAGCTTAATGTTAAAAAATCTAACATGGTATCAGAGCTAACCTGAGAAGAAGACACTATGCAGCTGCGGGAACTAGGGCTTCCTACTTTGTGGATCTTCCCCCATATATTTTCAGCAAAATAAGGTTGGATTAACTCTCCTCCTTAGGGCGCATCTTTCTATCGAAGCAGAATCCAATTCTGAGGTTTTTTAGTTTTGGACCTGACACTACTGCCAAAAATTAGGGCTTTCCACAGAAGTGGAATTTTTTAGTGAGCCCAAACTTGGATTGATCTCCTCCCCAAAATTGAAGTTAGGGATCAAATTCAAATCATTTGGTTGGACAAAACTCTAGAAAAGCAAAATCCTAATCTGCTCCTGAACCAGCACTACAGGATTTCAGCTCCAAATCCAGATCCTACATCTTAACTTGGTAAGATCTAAATATTTTGTATTTCCATTTGAGGTTCTCAGTTAAGATGTCTCATCATACCAAGCTTGATGAAAAGCTTGAGGGAGCTGATAACTTCCGAGCCTGGAAGTATAGGATCTCCTGCTCCTGGAAGAAAATGAGTTGGACTCCTACGTCCATAAAGAGGTTCCAGTTCTAGAGGGAGATGAGGCTAAGGCCTTACATAAGAAGAATTTGGTTATGGAAAAGAGGATTATTATTGATTCAATCAAGGATCACCTCATACCATAGGTGTCCTCCCTCAAGACACCTAAAGCTATGTTTGATGCCCTAACCAAATTGTTTGAAGGGAAGAACGTAAACCGGAAGATGACTCTGAGAAACGAGTTGAAGAATGTAAATATCTAGAATGTAGAAACCATCGAGTCTTACTTTACAATGGTCTCTCAGATCAAGGAACAACTAAAAGGAGTAGATGAAGAAGTAGAAAATGCAGAGATTGTAATGACCACCTTGAATGGTCTCCCTAGATCATGGGACTCCTTTATTCAAGGGATCCGTTCCAAAAAGAAGTTAGTCAAGTTCAACAGACTATGGGAAGAATGCTCTCAAGAAGAAGCTCGGATAGCAGCTCGAGAAGAAAATATGGGAAGTGAAGATCAAGCTCTTACAATACAATCCAAAAAGTCCAGATCTAGCCACCATAGAAGTAAGTACTCTCATCAAAGAAATAAATATAGAAAGCCGAGTGATTTGTCTAAGTACATTTGCTATACATGTGATGAAAGATGACATTTTGCTAGAGATTGTCCTAAAAAAAGGTAGCTCTCATAAGAAGAAGGAAAACAAGAGAAGACATCATGCTCATGCTGCAGAGGATGATGAACCTTCCACGAAGAGAAACAGACAAGTCAGTGATGATTCTTCAAGTGATGAAGAATATGTTCTGATTTCCGCTCTCACGAGAACTATCACACATGGTAGAAATTATTGGATTATAGACAGTGGTGCTTCCAAGCACATAACAGGATTCAAGGAATCCTTTGTGAAATTTTCTGAACATGAATCACCTCACAAGGTGAAACTTGGAGATGATTACCAGTATCCAATAAAAGGTAGTGGGGAATCCTCCTATAAGCTAGACTCTGGAAAGTCTATGATAATGAAGGAAGTATTGTTTGTACCAAGACTAAAGAAGAATCTCCTCTCCATATCTACATTAGATGCAAAAGGAATGAGGGTTGCATTTATAGATGGTCAAGTCATCATGTGGCCAAAAGGAAAGACCATTGATGATGCAGTAGCGATTGGGGAACCAGGAGGCTTACACAAATTGAAGGGCCGTCCAGAACCATCTTTGGTTTATGACTTAGTAGAACCAAATGAGCTTTGGCATAGGAGGTTTGCATTTGTGCATTATAGAGCACTACCACTTGCAAGAAAATCTGTTGAAGGTCTCCCAGAAATGTAGACAAAACATTAAGGTGAATGCAAAGGATGTGCAAAAGGGAAGAACACAAAGAAGACATTTCCAAGTAGCAAGAGCAAAGAAAAAGGAATCTTGGAAATCATCCATTCCGATGTGTGTGGTCCTATGTCATCCAGTTCACTAAGAGGGTATGCATACTATGTTTCTTTTGTTGATTATTTTTCTAGAAAGGCATGGATATACTTTATGAAGAACAAAGATGAAGTATTCAGCAAGTTCAAGGAATTCAAAGCCTTGATCGAGAACCAAACTGAAAAGAAGATCAATACCTTTCGATCAGATAATGGTAGAGAATTCACTTCGAATGAATTCAAAGAGCTATGTAAAGAATCAGGGATTAAGAGGGAGTTGTCCACTCCTTATAATACTCAACAGAATGGGATTGTAGAAAGGAATAATAGAACTATCATGGAAGCTACAAGAGCAATGCTTCATGATCAATATCTTCCTATGCATATTTGGGAAGAAGCTGCCAGAACAACGGTGTATGTACAGAACCGTACTCCACATAGAGTACTTGAGAACAAGACTCCTGAAGAAGTATTCTCTGGGAAGAAACCAGAAGTCAGCCATCTCAGAATATTCGGCTGTCTAGTGTACATTCAAATTCCAAAAGAGAAGAGGACAAAATTAGATCCTTCAGGAAAGAAGGGTATATTTGTGGGATACTCTGAAAGCTCAAAGGCTTACAGAATATACTTCCCAGGGTTCAAGAAGATTGACATTAGCAGAGATGTATCATTTGACAAAGAATCAACCTACATCAAATCCAGGAAGAAACCTACTGAAGAACCTGAAGAAACAAGAGAACCTAGAATTCATGACACAATCATGAACGAAGAAATTCAAGAAGAAGATCAAGAAGTAGAAGAACCTCAAGAACCTGTAGATCCACCTATGGAGAATAATCCTGATAAGAGCAAACCTACTTGGGTACATGAAATTATCCAAGGTGCAGAAAGATATGGAGCTTCAGAATAAACACCCAGAGGAAGAAAGAGAGCTAGATCATGTTCTAGTTACATAGCATTACTATGTGACATTATTGATAAAGAACCTATTGAGGCCTAGAAATTCACAGGCAACAATAGCAAGGGATTCTCCCCAGTCAACGTTCCCAACTATCCCGTGACTGTTTGGTGTAGGGAATCCGTCCGGTTTGCGGTCCGGCTACCGTAGGTCAAGTAACAAAAACAAAGGGTTTTACCGGTTGCGGCCTGGTCCACCGTATGTATTTTGTATTTTTTACTTTAAGTATGATATGCAAGTGCCTATCTAAGATGCATATTGATGAAGAATGCAAGGAGTGGTCACAATGTGATGCGTAGGTTCTTACCTCTCATATTAGACTCTCTCGCATCTAAATTACACACAACTGGAAAAAAAATATCACTAAGCTATCCCTAGGGAGTGAGATTATTAATTCATGAGTAATGTAATACTGTTCACATGTTAAGATAAATCACAGATAGTTGTTCTTAGAATCAAAACAAATAAACATGAATAAAGATATACACGACAAGATAGCTTGTCAACCGTTAAAAAATCCATTACTCATAGTGGAAATTATCACAAAATAAACTAGAAAACATTCAAATAAGAACATAGGTTCAGAAAGTTAGAATGCTCTCACAGTTAATGAAACATAGCTAAAAAAGAAATAGTTCCCCTTCAACATTGTTCATTTTATCACATTTTGAACATTACACACCACACTTTCTCCAATAGGAAAAAATTTGTAATTTATTATTGTAAAACGAAGTAGTTCCTCTTACAACAAGTGGTTCACAAGTTTCTCCAAGAAAAAGCCCCTTCTCCTATATAAATCTTCTATATTTATACAAAAAGAGAAAAACTGTTGGGCTTCCCACAAATGACTCTTGGGCTTCCCCAATGCTTCACCTCCCATACTTTTCTTTAATATATTACAATAAAACAAATAAAGTGCTTATGAGGAGGGTCCCGCTTGACTATTCAAGAACTTATTCCACGCTGAAGCCTCAGAGGCAATGTTTTCGAACTCGGACGGTTCTAAAAAACAAATATTTATTTCAAATTTAGCGGCCTAATTTCTTATTACTTTTATTCTGGTTGAGCTCAGGCAAAAGTTGGTCCTCTAGCAACTGCACACTAACCACAGAATGAGCTACTTCCTTTCTCAGGGTCTACTCGTCTAGGGCTTTGATGTGCTGAATCCTTTGTTCATCTTCCTGATATTTTCTTTGCAACATCTCCAAAAAAAAGCTGTGGTATGGAAAGGTATCCATTCTCTGTTCAACCTCAACCTGGAAACGATTATAAGTAATCAAAATCCTCCTAAATAACTCTGCACAAGCCCCCTTTGACTTCTTGACAGCCTTTTTGAATTCTTCGGCTGTGTTTATGGAAAAGTCCAGTAGATCATAGTCTTGCCTTAGGCTTTGTTGATCTTTTGTTGGCAGATCTACAGGGGTTTCCTCATTTGCTTCTAATCTTGCCATTCTTCCCTTCAAGACTTCTAAGATGTCCTGCGATCTGTCTACAAAATATGAATAGGTTTCCAAAATCTCTTCCAGCCGATTGTCTACCTGCAAGATCTTGCACCTTTCTTCCTGTATGGCTACTTGCAACTGGTGCATCTTGCTCCTTTGTGCTAGAACATGCTCCTTGAAAGGCTGAAGGTTGACTTGGTATTCCTTGGCCTCTTCTAGAGCTGTTGCTAATGAGGTAACTTGTTCTTTAAGCTCTGTAGTCTGCCCCTGAGATTGCCTCTCATATTCCTCCAAGGTAGCTTTCTGTAGCTCCAACTCACCTATCTTATCTAGCAGCTGCTCTTTTCCTGTGTGAATACTTTCACATACCGTCTTCAATTCATCCTTCTCTGTCCTTAACCCTTGACATTCCTGCTGCCATTTCTCCAGAATTCCTTGGGAAGCCTCCAGATATCTCTTCTTTACTTGGAGGAACCAGAGCTCAGATTTTGAAGACTTTATTTCATGTTGCATGTCTTCAAATTTTCTTTTCGATCTACTACTTTTCTCTCTCTCTCTCTCTTCTTACGGTATCCTTTAGCAGGGCAGTAGACTTCTTTGACTGTTCAATATCAATCATTATCCAATCTACATTGTCCTCAGAAGCATGGATCAATGCAACCCCATCTCTGATGGTGAATCTGGGGTCCTTGTCTGTCCCATATACAACGGTTGTATCATTTATCATTTTACCCGACTGCCCCCCAGTGTCGACCTTTATTTCGGTCCTCTTCACAATTACTTTTCATTCTCTGTCATAAAAAATGGTGTTGAAGTCTGTCACCTCTTTCCCTTTCTTCTGCTCGAAATGGATTAGTCTTAGTGTACGGACAACAGGCTGTCCTATTGTGCTGCCAGCAGCTGCCTCAGGATCTTGAACATCAGGATCACCCAAGTCCTAAGCGTGAATGTCTATAGGATTGGAAGCTGATTGCTATGTCATAGCCTCTGTCAGTTTTAACCTTTCGGCTTCCTTCTTCCTCAGTTCCTCATCCATTTTCCTTTTCTTTTCCTCTTCTTCACTCCGGGAAGCTTCTTTTTCCTTTCTAGTTGCTTCTTGTTCAGCTCTTCTCTTTTCTTCCTCCTCACCTTAAATCCAGCTTTTGGATTCCTATGCTAGCCTCTTAGCATCTTCATCCCTTTTTCTAGCTTCTTCTTCCCCCGCTTTTTTCTACTCATCTTGTCCTTTCCCGCCTTCAATGGTAATTTTCTTTTTAAATCTTCTTCTTAAGGAAGTTATGTTTTCTGCACCGCAGAAAATGGATTCATCTTTATCCCAATGGATTCTGTACTCAAAATGTACATTTGCCTCCTTGCAGTGCTCTGCCACTTTATTCTGGGAATCATTCCTATGGAAATTTGTTTCCCCAATTCTTCTACAAATTCATCAGCTTTCTTTACTCTTGTGAACTTATAGCTTCCCAACCTGAATGGTAAGGGAGGATAAGTTTCTTTCTTATGTTCAAATAAAAAGCTCCCTATGCCATCTAAGAAGACCTGCCTAACTTTCTCCTTGTGCACTACATAATCAGTGGCATATTTTGGTTGTAGTGAAGTCGATATGGAGCATCCATACATTCTGAAATACAATCCATCCTCCGTTAAGTAGTAATCTGCATATTATTCAATAACCTGCAAGGATTCCTCCAACATGCAGTTGCACTCTTTTAAGAAGATCAGTGTATATAATGGCATGATGAATTTCTCACACACTTATCTATAGTGACTGTGGTATTTGTGTGCCCACAGTGGCTTGTAAGCTGAGTATACTAGTGTTCTCTCCCGGTCCCAGATACACCTCATGTTTGGGAAGGGTTGGTTGCATAGTATGCAATCAATCAGTATAGAGCTCATGTAGAACTCTGATTTCTTCTGGGACACCCCTCCTAATGCTGAAGCAATGCAGGCCAAGAGTTTGTTTGATACAATGTTCACCTAGTTGAACATTGTCCCTTGGGTTGCAACATAGGAGATGATGGGAACCCACCCCAACTTAAATCTTTTACTATGTGCTCTCCCCAAAATCATGTTTAGCATCAGAGCAATGAACCTATATGGGGTCCTTAAAGTGGCAGTATCATATTCCCTTGATGGCCTAGTCCCGAAACTCTTGCCAGGAACCAACATTTTCTTCAGTGTCTTGACTATGTCCAAATTGATTGTCTTCATCCAGTCTTCAGTCAAGTACACATGTGCTTCTGATAAATGGTATGCCAATGATATGTACCTAGGGCTATAAGTAGCATAACCCTGTTTGTCAACATTTTCCAAAATCATGGTGGTTACATCTTCCCTAGGCAGACTCCATCCAATCACCTTTGAGCACAGGAAAAGCTTAGGTCTAGTAGCAACTCTCATCAACATAGATCTCTCTATATTTGCATATATGGTTTACTCCTCAAAACCTATGTCAGGTACCTCCCGGTGTGTTATTATTCTATAGACTTCCCCCCATTTATATTCAGGTTCCATACCAACTATGCATTTGGTATCTTCGTAAGTGTATTCAACTTTGGTGGCACTTTCAACTTCGGGTTCCTCTTCTACTATAGGATCCTTCTTCTTCTGCCATTTAGACATCTCGAATTCTAAAGAATTTCCCTGTCATAAACAAAATCCTTTAGGTTCTGTTGGGCCATTAACAAAAAATGGAGACAAACTGTATGAGCATTTCTCCTCGTTTAGGCTAAACATGATTCCAGCTATGAAAATAAACAAACAATACTCAAAACCAAGTGTTCCTGCGCAAAACCAATCTGCCAAAAGAGCTAAAACCAGCACATAGCTAAGTATTTGCATAATCAACTCATAATATCATGGACTTTCTAAAATGAAGAAGATCCCCCTCCTCCCGTCAAGGAGAAAACGGTCTCAAATCCCCCTCTCGACACTATGAACTAAATCGTTGCGTGGAAAATATGATGCCTAATCCCAAGTGAAAGATACTTCATTGTGATAGTGCACTTAACTCACTTTATGCTTGAGGTTGGTGGTAATGATGGATAGAAAAGCGGATGAACAAAGAGAACATAAGGTGATGGGGCAGTGCCTTTAAACATTTGATACATTCGGCTTGGAGGTGGAGAATAAGAGGAAGCTACTTCTTGCAAAAGGCACTCGCATCAAGATCTTAATAGATAATGCATTCTGAACCCTGATTTGGTCCATGGTTCGTGTTCAAATTTACCAATCTCATTCTAAGCGGAGTGTAACTTCAAAACGCTACCCTAGCCTACAAGAAAATGCAGGCGACCATATGTGCTAGGAAACCACAACCCTGGAATCTCTGAAATAAACAAGAAATTCCCTCCTCCTGCAACTAAATAGGGAACTACCCTCCCCGGACGGTGAAACATAGACTGGGGGAAACCGGTGCAGACAACGTAACGATCGTCTACACCGGTTCCCCAAATAGTCGAGTGCGGGCTGCAAGCTCATAATGGCTACAGATTCAATCATCAAGCAAAACAAAACCCCCCATCGGGCAGCAATACCACCCACATAAATTATATATGCGCGCTAAAAATGAAAATCTAGGTATCCATTAACCGCAGGTGAGGAATTAACTAAGGGAGACAAACTCAGTCCAACCAATCAAATGGAAAGTAGAACGGGAAACAAGGCCTACCTGGCAATGTGTTGTGCGACTGGTCAAGAAAAAACCGCAAACCTTCACAGTGGAGCCACCTAGGAGCGAGGTACTGACAGCGAGTACGATGGTCTGCTCGAAGCGACAACAACAGCACAGGAAAATCACAAAATAGAAATAAAAAAGAATAAACCCTGACCCCAATATATATATGCTGCGGTCAACACATAATTGGTGGGAAAAATAAACCAATCGGGCGGCAAACCGACTATGGGATCAGCGATCCTATTAGTATCACCTCCACAACGGTGGACAATGAAATGTTTAGGAGACCCACACTGGCATCGGCAAGAGAAACAAATAAAACCTCACATTGGAGCTCACCAAACTAAGACCTCGGACCAATAGTTAGTTGAAGAGCCACAATGGCGGAAACCATAAAGGCACCGAGTTCCGTAGACCAATCAAAATCGGAGGTAAAAAATAAACATGACTATCAGTCAAGCAGAAAAAAAAATCAAACTACATTGGAAGGATAGTGCTTTCCAAAGCCACAATGGCGAAAGCTGAAAGCCTAAGGATCTGCGAATCAAAATGGCAGGGATCGGAAGAGGATGATACAACCATCGGGAAGCTTCGCAATACCTCCTCCACAACGGCGAAAAATGTAGAGACAAGCGTTTCGACGGGATCTTAATACAGATGTTGATGAATAAAGCGCATTGGAGACCAATAACCCCTGGATCAGTCTTGAAGTCCTATTCTGCTCTACAATGGTGGGCGTGCAGTTAACTGCACTCCCAACTCAATAGTCTAAAACACTTCTGATGGCAGCGCAAAATCAATACAAACCATAAAACAACACGGACATAAAAGTATGTCTTTGAGCAAACATCAAACAAAACCAAGGAGCTGATTAAAACGAAATAAAAGGAGGGTCCCAAAAAATTTTGAAATTTTGGGAAAATGTTGCAGCTGCAATAGAACCTTCCAACTATGAAGACTCGTGGCAGAACAGAAAGAGTGGAAGGATGCTATGATAGAAGAGTATCAATTGATCATGAAGAATGATGTTTGGAATGTTGTCCCAAGACTAGAAGGGAAGTCCATTGTAACTTCCAAATGGATCTACAAGATCAAGCATGCTGCAGATGGCACATCGAGAAACATAAAGCAATATTTGTGGCTCGTGTTTCTCCCAGAAAGAAGGAATAGATTATGAATAAACCTTTTCACCTGTAGCTAGATACACTTCCATCAGATCAGTCCTTTCTGTGGCTGCAGTGATGAAATGGAAGATACACCAGATGGATGTCAAGAATGCTTTCTTGAATGGTGTAGTGGAAGAGGAAGTGTATGTGGAACAACCACTCGGTTTTGAGACACATGACAGAGAGTCTCTTGTGTGCATATTGAAGAAATACCTGTACATTTTGAAATAGGCACCCAGGACATGGTACGGTAGAATTGATGGTTTCCTCTCCAGTTTGGGATTTACTAAGAGTAAAGCATATTCTAACCTTTAGTACAAGGTTGAAGATGGAAATCCAGTGATACTCCTACTATATGTGGATGATCTTTTTATAACAGGTATGGATGGGTTGATTGCTGATATGAAGAGGAAACTTACTCCTGAGTTTAAAATGAAAGACTTGGGAATGATGCACTATTTCTTAGGCAGGGAGGTGTGGCGGAATGAGGATGGGATATTCCTTGGACAAGGGAAGTATGCAGTAGAGATCCTGAAGATATTTGAGATGAGTTTTCGCAAGGCCATAACCACACCTATGGCATCAAACCTGAAGCTATTGAGTGATGTATCATTAGAAGCGGTTGATGCTACGTTGTATCGTCAAATGATTGGGTCCTTGATGTATCTGATGAACATGAGACCAGATATTTTTTTTGCTGTGAACACCTTGAACCTATTCTTGAAAGATCTGATACATGTTCACTTGATTGCTGCAAATCATATTTTGAGGTACCAGAAGGGTATAGTTGACTATGGGCTCAAGTACAAGGAAAATCAGAAGATTAACCTAGAGGGTTATGTTGATTTAGATTGGGCAAGTTGTTCCATCGATAAGAAGAGCACTTCAGGATGCTACTTCAGTATGGGATCAGGTGTGATCTCTTAGTTTAGTAGGAAGAAATCCTGTGTGGCACTGAGTACAGCTGAAGCAGAGTATGTTGTAGCTTGTTCAGCTAGTTGTGAGGTAGTATGGCTAAGGAAGCTACTGTTTGATTTATTTGATCTCTAGATGGATGCTACTTGTATATGTTGCAACAAATAGAGTTGTGTGAAGTTGTCAGAGAACCCCGTGTTCCATGAAAATTCAAAGCATATCGATATCAAGTATCACTATATCAGGGATATGGTACAGAGAGGAGCAATGAAGCTCCGGTATGTTGCGATGGACGGACATATAGCTAATTTATTGATGAAGCCATTGGCTAGAGTGAAGTTTGAGTACTCTAGGGAGAAGCTTGGTTTTCTCTAGATTGAGGTTCCCTCCAAGGGGAAATGATGAGACCAAGAGCCATTCTGACATGGTGAGAGGATTAGGTTCCTTCCATGGCCAGATGTAAGGGCTGATCCATTCTGTCATGGTGAGAGGATTTGGTTCCTTCCATGTCAGATATGAGTGCTAATCCATTTTGATGTGACTGTAGGATTGGTCCCTACATGATCAGATGTAAGGGCTAAATACCATTCTTGGAATGGAGGCACCTGGTCAATTACCAAGAAAACTCAGTCTGGGACTGAGGGTCATTATGATATGACTGTAAGATGTAGTCCTACATGATCAGATGTGAGCGCATGGCCATTCTGATGTGATTGAGGAAGGTGTTCCCACTTGATCAGATATAAGGGTTGATGCCATTCTCTGGGAGAATAGAGGCACCTGGTCAGTTACTAGGAATCCTCAGTCTGGGACTGAGACCCCTTCTGATGCGGTTCTTTCGAGAATGGTCGGATGTAAGTGTAGAGCCCTTTCGATGCAGTGCTTTTAAGCATGGTCGAATGTAAGTGCTGAGCCTTTTCGATGTGGTGCTTTCGAGCATGGTAGACTATAAGTGCTGAGCCCTTCCGATGCGGCGTTTTCAAACATGGTTATATGTAAGTACAGATCCTTTCTGATGCAGTGTGTTCACACATGGTCAAATATAAGTGCTGATCCATTCTAGTGCGATGTGTTTACACATGGTCAGATCTGAGTGCTGGGCCTTTTTTACAAGATGAGGCCAGGTGTGAGTGCTAGGAATGCCTTTCTGAAAAGAGGAGGTCAGATGTAAGATCCAGGCGGGCCATTCTTACTTTGGGTTAGATATAAGCACTGATGAATACCTACATGAAGGGTAGGCCTACAACCAGCATGAAAAGGGTTGGCTCTATATAACTTCTTGTGATGAGAAGAATCGAGAGATAGCATCGATGATGATGATGATCCAAACTTGATGATGATCCAAATGTGATGATGATCCAAACTTGATGATGATCTAGATCAAGTGATGATCCAGATGTGATGATGATACAGTGATGATGATCCAACAGTTATGATCCCGCAGTGATTATCCAATAGTCATGATGATTCAGATCCACTGATGAAGAAGACTTGAAGAAGAAGATGACTTGAAGATGAAGAAGAATTGAAGATGATGATGCCAAGATGATCCAGTCAAGACAGAGAAGAAGTATAGTGCTGAAAATTGTGTCAAAAGAATACCTTCCTAGTTAAGAGGGAGTGTTGATGTATTTGTAACTTTAGAATGTATTCACCTATGTATCTTATGTCTTATACCTCGATGTTTATTCTAGGATGTGTTTGTAATGTAATTGAGTCATGGAATGCCCTGATTTTTTGATCAAGAGGATCTATAATGTAAACAAGTCATGTCAATTCATTGTGGGTAACCCTCCTATTGATCAAGGGTTAAAGTCCCCGCAGTTCCGGGGCACTAGGGTTATTAGACTCACCTAGTGAATTCAGCCCTGGTTGGGTTTAGTCAAGTCAAGAATTAGTATAAATAGAGAGTTATCCTCTCTATTTATAACAAACTCACTCACACTCAGTTGTAGCACATAGTTGAGGAAGAAGAAGACATTGTGGCTAGGAAGAAAGAGGTTGCTGCTGTCGAGAGATCATATTATTGTTTTGGGGTTTTACTTTTGGTGTTGATTCTATCTATGAGGAAGTTGCAGGGTTTTCTCCATTTATGGTTTCCCTGAGGAAAAACAATGTGTTCATTGTTTCTTGTGTTTGATTGCTGTGCTTGTTAATATCTTAGTTAAAGATCCTAACAATGCTAGATTAATGTTAAAAATATAACAGAGCCTTTCCACGGATGATAGATGGCGTGTCCTATCATTCCAATGGATGTAAGTGTAGATCCTTTTCTCTGGATGGTAGATGGTGTGTCGTACCATGTCAGTCAATATAAGTGTTGAAGGCCATTCTCTGGGAGAATGGAGGAACCTGGTCAGTTACCAAGAAATTGATTCAATCTGGAACTGAAGCTCAACTTAGTGCTGAGAAGCCATTGTCTAGGAGAATGGAGGCACCCGGTCAGTTAGCAGGAAATTTGATTCAGTACAGGACTGAAGCTTAGCTTAGTGCTGGGAAGCCATTCTTTGGGAGAATGGAGGCACCTGGTCAGTTATCAGGAAATTGTTTGAGTCTGGGACTGAAGCTCAACTTAGTGTTGAGATTCCATTCTCTAGGAGAATGGAGGCACCTGGTCAGTTACCAAGAATTTGTTTTAGTTTGGGACTAACACTCATCCTAGATCTTAGAGCCATTCTTTGAGAATGAAAGATGTAAGTGCTCAGTGAGCCATTCTGACATGGTTCTTAGATGTGTTCCTCTCATGCTCAGATATAAGTGTTGAAGAAGATGAAGACCTACCTGGACATTAGTCCTACAACCAACATGAAAAAGGGCTATATCTGTAGAACTTCCCATGATGAGAAGAATGAATATATAGTACCATTTGATTGAGATAGCGGAATCAGTGATGATGATGATCCAGTGATGATCCAGCTTTGATGATGCTCATGATCAAGTGATGATCTAGACTTGATGACAATCAAGTGATGCTTCATATCAAGTGATGATCCAAACTTGATAAAGATGACTTGACGATGAAGATGACTTGAATATGAAGATGACTTGATGATGATCCAGATGATACCGAGAAGAAGAGTTGTGTTGATAAATTGTGTCAACAAAATATATTCCTAGTTAAGAGGGAGTGTTGATGTATTTGTAACTTCAGAATGTATTCACGTGTACATCTTATGTATTTTACCTTGATGTTTATTCCAGGAAGTATCTATAATGTAATTGAGTCGTATCATACCCTGATGCTACTATCAGGAGAATCAATAATGTAAACAAGTCATGTAAAGTCATTGAGGTTAACCCTCCATTGTAAGTCAGGATAATAGTCTCCACAATTGAGTCAAGGTTAACCCTCCTTGTTGATCGAAGGGAAAATTCCCCATAGTTGTGGGGCACTAATGTTATTATAATCTCTTAGATATGTTGGCCCTAGTAAGTAATTGTTAAGTGAGGCTGACTTGTTGGAGTGGACATTAAGTGAACGAAAGAATATAAATGGAGACTGAGGCTCTCTATTTAACACACACACCCACTCACTCACTCAGGTGCATGAGTGAGAGAGGAGAAGCTCCCTTAAGTGAGAGAGAGAGATGGATATTAAATAATGGAGATAACTATGGAGAGATGAAGTCTTGAACCACTGGATTGATTTGACATGTGAGAGAGAGGATGCACGATTAGAGAGGGAAGGAGGAGAGAGAGAGGGTTCATGGATGGTTTTAGTGGAAGAGGCTTGGTGAAGGAGAGAAATATCAATGGTTAAATAGAGAGAGGAAGAGAGGGAAGGAATTTGTGGGGGGGCAGAAGGGGATGGAGAGAGGTGGTAGGGAGAAAAAGTGAGGGAACAAGTGAGTGAGAGGATGGAACACATGGATGTAGAAGGAGAGGGAAGGAGGGAAGGGGGATGAGAGAAAGGGTTTTAGAGGTAGGGAGGGGTAACAAAGGAAGAGTTTTATAGGGAGGGAAGGGGGAGAGAGAGAAGGTTTATGGATGGTTTTAGAGGTAGAGGCATGATGAACGAGAGAAATATTGATGGTTAGATAAAGAGAGAAGGAGAGAGGGTGTGTGGATTTGTTTGAGAGAGAAATAGGGGGGAGGTTCGTTGTAAATGGATGGGGGTGTGGTGTTTGTTTATAAAAATATATCACCAATAATAAATGACATTAAATTGTCAACCCAGGAAGGTAAAATTTGAAGTACCAATACTTATGTATAGTACTGGAACATTTTCTAAACTAACTCTTAATTTACTGAAGTAAATGTCAAACTTTCACTGATCTAATCCCTGTCATAGAAACTCCATAAAACCACACTTCAGAGATATTGAAATAATTTGATTAAAACAATTCATCAACCTTGCTGCAACTAATCTTTGATAGAAAACTTTGAAATTAATAGTGCTAGCACACTTATGGAAATGAAATCTAACCACTCTTCAAATGAATTTTGAAACAATAAGCAACTTCACTCTATCTTAAAATATGAACTGGAATCAAATAAAAGGACTGAAACAACTTGAATTTCAAACTTTAAACTCATAACTGCTATAACCAAATCTTCAAACCAAAAATGAAAAAAAACTCACAATATAGTTGAAATCAATAATGGAACTAAACATGCAAGAAATTCTTTAATTTCAGACTCTAAGCTATGTTATTCCTCCAGGGGATCTTTTAATTCTTTGAGTTTTTCTATAATTAAACAAGGATCGTCAAAGAATTGAAATGTAGACAGTTCAACTAGTTAATAAGGAAACATCTTCTTCTCCACTTCATGTCTTCCCAAAAATTCTTCATGGTGGCTCTTGGTTTTTTGTAGTGTAGGGAGGGAGGTCTACTAGAATAATCAAGAATTTGAAAAAAAAATTCACACATTGCAGAAACTAAATTCACACTAATAAATAAGAAATAAACCTTTGCAAAACCGAATCAAACCACATCTTCTAAACTAGTACTACAACAGTAACCATTCATTGACAAATTTAACGACACCCCTACTTGAAAGATATATTCTTACTAAAAGGAAAGGTACACATTGTTGCATCACACAAGCATCAAAAGTACTCTCATACCACTAAACGAATAAAATACAAGAACACTTTCTTGAAAGAGAAATCACACACTTGCTTGAAGTAACGGCACACTTGCACACTGTTGAATCAAAATCACACTTGCTTCAAAAGTAACTACTGAAGTCTAGCTTCTTGGAAAGGATTTGGAGGAACCTGTTACAACAGATGTGTGGGTTCTTACCTCCCATATTACTGTTACTTCTCCTCATTTCCTCCAACAAATCCAACAAAAAACCTATTCTCCAATCCTTTTTAGTACCTCCCCAATAACAACACCAAAAAATTTCAGTAAAAATATATCACCAATAATATATTAAGTGAATGAAAGAATATAAACAAAGAATGAGCCTCTCTATTTAACACACACACACACACACTCACTCGGGCGCATGAGTGAGAGAGGAGAATCTCTCTTAAGTGAGAGAGAGAATTGTTGTTGGAGATCATATTTTTTGTCTTTGGGTTTTACTGCTGCCATTGGTGCTCATTCTATCTCTGAGGAAGTTGTGGGGTTTTCTCCTTTATGGTTTCCCCGAGGAAAATTCTTTGTGTCTCTTTTTATTGTTGATGTGCATGTTATTCTCTTAGATAAGATCCTAAGATCATATTGCTTAAATGATAAAAATCTAACATGGTGTTGATGTATTTGTAACTTCGGAATGTATTCATCTATGTATCTTATGTATTGTAACCCGATGTTTATTTCGGGATGTATCTATTATGTAATTGAGTCATGTTGTCATGCCCCGATGTTCCAATTGAGAGAATCAATAATGTAAACAAGTCATGTCAAGTCATAGTGGGTAACCCTCCGATTGTGTAAGGGTTAAAGTCCCTGCAGTTCCGGGGCACTAGGGTTATTAGACTCTCCTAGTAGAGGTCAGCCCTAGTAGGGTTTTAGTCATGTAAGGATTAGTATAAATAGAGAGCTAGGGTCTCTATTTAACATACATCACTCACACACTCAAGTGTAGCGCATAGTTGAGGAAGGAGAAGACACTGGGGCTAGACAAGAAGAAGATTACTATTGCCGGGAGTGCATCTTACTATTTTGGGGTTTTACATCTTGTGCTGATTCTATCTTTGAGGAAGTTGTGGGGTTTTCCCCATTTATGGTTTCCCCAATGAAAAAAGTTGTTTTCATTGTCTCATGTGTTTGATTGTTGTACTTGTTGTTCTATCAGTAAAGATCCTAACATAATACTAGCTTAATGTTGAAAAACTAACATGGTATCAGAGCTAACCTGAGAAGAAGACACTGTGCAGCTGCGAGAACTAGGGATTCCTAGTTTGTGGATATTCCTCCATATATTTTCAGCAAAAGTAAGGTGGAATAACTCTCCTCCTTAGGGCACATCTTTTTGTCGAAGCAGAATCCAATTCTAAGGTTTTTCAGTTTTGGACCTGTCACTACTGTCAGAAATTAGGACTTTTCACGGAAGAGGATTTTTTTAGTGAGCCCAGGCTTGGATTGATCTCCTCCCCAAAATCAAAGTTAGGGAAAAATTTCAAGACATTTGGGTCGACAGAACTCCAGAAAAGCAAAACCCTAATTTGCTCCTGAACCAGCTCTGCAGGATTTCAGCTCAAGTTTCAGATCCGACATCTTGAACTTAGTAAGATCTAAAATATTATGTATTTCCATTTGAGGTTCTCAGTTAAGATGTCTCATCATACCAAGCTTGATGAAAATATTGAGGGAGATGATAACTTCCGAGCCTAGAAGTATAGGATCTCCCTGGTCCTGGAAGAAAATGAGTTAGACTCCTACATCCATGAGGAGGTTCCAGTTCCAGAGGGAGATGAGGAAAAGGCCTTACATAAGAAGAAGATGGTTATGGAAAATAGGATCATTGCTGATTCCATCAAGGATCACCTTATCCCACAGGTGTCCTCTCTTAAGACACCTAAAGCTATGTTTGTTGCCGTAACCAAATTGTTTGAAAATAAGAACATAAACCAGAAGATGACCCTGAGAAACCAACTAAAGAATGTGAAGCCTTTCAGAATGCAAAAAAAATCTAGTCTTACTTCACAAGAGTTTCTCAGATCAAAGAGCAACTAGAAGTAGTTGATGAAGAAGTGGAAAATGCAGAGATTGTAATCACTACATTGAATGGCCTTCCTAGGTCATGGGATTCTTTCATCCAAGGAATCTGTGCTAGAAAGATGTTAATAAAGTTCAGCAGACTATGGGAAGAGTGCTCTCAAGAAGAAGCTCGGATAGCAGCTTGAGAAGAGAAGATGGGAAGTGAATACCAAGCTCTCATGGTACACTCCAAGTCTCACTCCAAGTCAAACAAAAGAAGACCTCATAGCTCCAAAGGTAAGCACAATCACAAAGTTAACAATAGAAAAGAAGTACTAGGATCATATGCTATACATGTGATGAAGCAGGACACTATGCAAGGAATTGTCCTAATAAATAGAAGATAATGAAGAAGAGCAACAAAAGAAGACATCATGCTCATGCTGCAGAGGATGATGAACCATCCAGGAAGAGATCCAGATATGAAAGAGAAGATTCTTCAAGCAAGGATGAATATGTTCTGATATCTGCTCTCACAGGTAACATTATGCATGGAAGTGATGATTGGCTTATAGACAGTGGGGCTTCCAAACATATGACTGGATTCAAGGAATCCTTTGTGAGACTGTTAGAACATGAATCACCTCACAATGACTCAAGAAGAACCTTCTCTCCATATCAGCATTAGACGCAAAAGGAATGCGGGTTGCATTCATAGATGGTCAAGTCATCATGTGGCCAAAAGGAAAGATTATCGATGATGCGGTAGTGATTGGAGAACAAGAAGGAGGATTGTACAAATTAAAGGGCCATCCAGAACAAGCCTTGGTCCATGACATAGTAGAGCTACGTGAACTTTGGCATAGAAGGCTTGCACATGCGCATTACAGAGCACTACCTATTGCAAGCAAAGATGTCGAAGGTCTTCCAAAAATCCAAGCAAAACATGATGGGGTCTGCAAAGGATGTGCAGAAGGAAAGAATACAAAGAAGAAATTTTCAAGTAGCGAAATAAAAGCAAAAGGAATCTTGGAAATTATCCACTCCGATGTATGCGGTCCTATGTCATCAAACTCTCTAAGCGGGTATGCATATTATGTTTCTTTTATTGATGAATTTTCTAGGGAGACATGGGTTTACTTCATGAAGAACAAAGACGAAGTATTTAGTAAGTTCAAGGAATTCAAAGCCTTGATCGAGAACCATACTGAAAAGAATATCAATACCATTCGATCAGATAATGGCGGAGAATTCACTTCAAATGAATTCAAAGAGCTATGCAAAGAATCAGGGATTAAGAGGGAGCTGTCCACTCCTTATAATCCACAACAGAATGAGATTGCGGAATGGAAGAACAGAATGATCATGGAAGCTGCAAAAGCAATCCTTCATGATAAAGAACTTCCTATGCATATTTGGGTGGAAGCTACTAGAATAGCGGTGTATGTACAGAATCGTACTCCACATAGAGTACTCGAGAACAAGACTCCTAAAGAAGTCTTCTCCAGCAAGAAACCAAAAGTTAGCCATCTCAGAATATTCGGTTGTCCTATGTACATCCACATTCCAAAAGAGAAGAGGACTAAATTAGATCCTTCAAGAAAGAAGGGTATATTTGTGGGATACTATGAAAGCTCGAAGGCTTATAGAATATATTTCCCAGGATACAAGAAGATTGAAATCCGTAGGGATGTGACATTTGATGAAGACGTAGCTTACAAAAAATCCAGAAAGAGACCTGCTGAAGAACCTGAAGAAGCAGAAGCACCCAGAATTCATGATACAACCATGAATGAAGAAACTCGAGAAGAAGATCAATAATTTGAAGAACCACAAAGACCTATAGATCCACCTCTAGAGAAGAATCCTCATAAGAGAAAACCTACTTGGGTACAAGAACTTATCCAAGGTACAGAAAGATATGGGGATCCAAAAGAGAATCATAGAGAAAGAAAGAGGACCAGATCCTGTTCTGGGTATGTAGCTTTACTATGTGATTTCATTGATAAAGAACCTTCCAGTTATGAAGAAGCGATAGAATGGAAAGAATGGAAGGATGCTATGATCAAAGAGTACCAATCGATCATGAAGAATGATGTTTGGGATGTTGTCCCAAGACCAGACAAGAAGTCAGTTGTAACTTCCAAATGGATCTACAAGATCAAACATGCTGTAGATGATAGCATTGAAAAATATAAGGCAAGATTTGTACCTTGGGGTTTCTCTCAGAAAGAGGGAATAGACTATGAAGAAACCTTTGCACCTGTATCTAGATACACTTCCATTAGATCAGTACTTTCTCTGGCTGTAGTGATGAAATGGAAGATACACCAAATGGATGTCAAGACCGCTTTCTTGAATGGTGTAGTGGAAGAGGAAGTGTATGTAGCACAACCAATCAATTTTGAGACACATGACAGGGAGACTCATGTATGTAGATTGAAGAAAGCCCTGTATAGTTTGAAACAGGCACCCAGGACATGGTACGGCAGAATTGATAGCTTTCTATCCAGTTTGGGCTTTACCAAGAGTAAAGCAAATTCCAACCTCTACTACAAGGTTGAAGATGGAAACCCAGTGATGCTTCTACTATATGTAGATGATATGTTCATGATAGGTATGGATGGGTTGATTACTGATACAAAGAGAAATATTGATACCGAGTTCAAGATGAAGGAATTGAATATGATACATTAATTTCTAGGTATGGAGGTGTGGCAGAGTGCAGATGGAATCTTCCTTGGACAAGGGAAGTATGCAGTAGAGATCCTGAAGAGGTTTGGGATGATGGAATGCAATACTATGGCCACACCTATGGCATCGAACCTGAAGCTATTGAGTGATGCTTCATCAGATTCAGTTGATGCTACGATATATCATCAGATGATTGGATAATTGATGTACCTGTCGAGCATGAGACCAGACATTTGCTTTGCTATGAGCACCTTGAGCCAGTTCTTGATAGATCCGAGAAATGTTCACTTGATTGCTGCAAAGCATATTCTGAGGTAACTAAGGGGTACAGTTGATTATGGGCTCAAGTACGATGCGAATCAGAAGATTGACCTAGAGGGTTATGTTGATTCAGATTGGGCAAGCAGTGCCATCGATAGGAAGAGCACTTCAGGGTGTTGCTTCAGTATGGGATCACATGTGATCTCTTGGTTTAGAAGGAAGCAATCATGTGTGGCACTGAGTATAGCTGAAGCAAAGTATGTCACAACTTGTTTAGCTAGTTGTGAGGCAATATGGCTGAGGAAGCTACTATCTGATTTATTTGATCTCCAGATGGATGCTACTTGTATACATTGTGACAACCAGAGTTTTGTGAAGTTGTTAGAGAATCCAGTGTTCCATGACAAGTCGAAGCACATTGAGATCAAGTATCACTATATCAAGGATATGGTGCAAAGGGGAGTAGTGAAGCTCCAGTATGTTGCAATGGAGGAATAGATAGCTGATGCGTTGAAGAAGCCATTGGCCAGAGTGAAGTTCGAGTACTTCAGGGAGAAGCTTGGTGTTCTCCAGATTGAGGTTTCCTCCAAGGGAAAGTGATGATTCCCAAATCCATTCTGATGAGCTGGTCAGATGTAAGGGTTGAGCCATTCTATCATGGTGAGAGGATTCAGTTCCTTCCATGTCATATATGAGTGCTAATATCTAAAGCCATTTTGATGAGCAGGTCAGATGTAAGGGCTGAGCAATTCTGTCATGGTGAGAGGATTCATTTCCTTCCATATCAGATATGAGTGTTGGCCATTCTGTCGAGTAGGATAGATGTAAGGGCAACTGACAGTATCCAGGAGAGTGGAGGCACCTTGTCTATTACCAGGTAGCTCATTCTAGGACTGGGGGCCATTTTGTCATGGTGAGAGGATTCAGTTCCTTCCATGTCAGATGTGAGTGTAGGCCATTCTATCATGGTGAGAGGATTCAGTTCCTTCCATGTCAGATGTGAGTGTGGGCCATTCTGTCATCGTGAGAGGATTCGGTTCCTTCCATGTCAGATGTGAGTGTAGGACATTCTATCATGGTGAGAGGATTCAGTTCCTTCCATGTCAGATGTGAATGCAGGCCATTCTGTCATGGTGAGAGGATTCAGTTCCTTCCATGTCAAATGTGAGTGCTGGGCCTTTCTGATGTGATTGTAGCTTACTACATGATCAGATGTGACTGCTGGGAATGCATTTTTGACAAGTAGGTCAGATGTAAGTGTTGGGCGAATACCTACCTGATGGCTAGGCATACAACCAGCATGAAAGAAGGCTGGCTCTGTAGAACTTCATATGATGAGATAACACACATGATGATGACCAGATGAGATCCAGATCGAGCTATGATCCAGATCCAGTTATGATGACTCTGAGAGATCCAGATCGAGTGATGATACAAAACCAGTCCAGTGATGATGATCCATATCGAGTGATGATCCAGGTCTAGTGATGTTGATCTAGATCGAGAGATGATCCAGATCCAGTGATGATGTCCCATGATGATCCAGATTGAGAGATGATCCGGATCCAGTGATGATGATACAGATTGAGAGATGATCCAGATCTAATGAAGATGAATTGAAGACTCAAAAGACTCGAGATGATCTAGTTGATGTAGAGAAGAAGATGAGTGCTGAAAATTGTGTCAAAAGAATACCTTCCTAGTTAATAGGGAGTGTTGATGTATTTGTAACTTCGGAATGTATTCATCTATGTATCTTATGTATTGTAACCCAATGTTTATTCCGGGATGTATCTATTATGTAATTGAGTCATGTTGCCATGCCTCAATGTTCCGATCGGGAGAATCAATAATTTAAACAAGTCATGTCAATTCATAGTGGGTAACCCTCCGATTGTGTAAGGGTTAAAGTCCCCGCAATTTTGATGCATTAGGGTTATTAGATTCTCCTAGTAGAGGTCAGACCTAGTAGGGTTTTAGTCAGGTCGAGATTAGTATAAATAGAGAGTTGGGGTCTCTATTTAACATACATCACTCACACAGTCAAGTGTAGTGCATAGTTGAGGAAGGGGAAGACACTGGGGCTAGACAAGAAGAAGATTACTACTGTCGGGAGTACATCTTACTATTTTGGGGTTATACATCTTGTGCTGATTCTATCTCTGAGGAAGTTGTGAGTTTTTATCCATTTATGGTTTTCCCGATGAAAAACACTGTGTTCATTGTCTCTTGTGTTTGATTGTTGTACTTGTTGTTCTCTCAATAAAGATCCTAACATAATGCTAGCTTAATGTTGAAAAACTAACACATGGTATCAGAGCTAACAAAGGGATCGAGATGAGGGATTGTGTGTGTGTGTGTGTGTGTGAGAGAGAGAGAGAGAGAGAGAGAGATATGGGTATTAAAGAATGGAGATAAATATGGAGAGATGAAGGCTTGATCTACTGGATTGATTTGACACATGAGAGAGAGGATGCACAATTAGAGAGGGAAGGGGGAGAGAGAGAGTGTTGATGGATGGTTTTAGTGAAAGAGGCTTGGTGAGGGAGAGAAATATCAATGGTTAAATAGAGAGAGGAAGAGAGGGAAGGAATTTGTGGGGGGGCAGAAGGGGATGGAGAGAGGTGGTAGGGAGAAAAAGTGAGGGAACAAGTGAGTGAGAGGATGGAACACATGGATGTAGAAGGAGAGGGAAGGAGGGAAGGGGGATGAGAAAAATGGTTTTAGAGGTAGGGAGGAATAACAAAGGAAGAGTTTTATAGGGAGGGAAGGGGGAGAGAGAGAGGGTTGAAGGATGGTTTTATAGGTAGAGGCATGGTGAACGGGAGAAATATCGATGGTTAGATAGAGAGGGAAGGAGAGAGGGTGTGTGGATGTGTTTGAGAGAGAAATAGGGGGGATATTGGTTATAAAGAGACGGGGGTGTGGTGTTTGTTTGTAAAAATATATCACCAATAATAAATGACATTAAATTGTCAACCTGGGAAGGTAAAATTTGAGGTACCAATACTTTATGTACAGTACTAGAGAATTTTCTAAAATAACTCTTAATTTACTGAAGTAAATATCGAAATTTCACTGATCTAATCCCTATCATAGAAACTCCATTAAACCACACTTTAGAGGTATTGAAATAATATGATTAAAACAATTCACCAACCTTGCTGCAACTAATCTCTGATAGCAAACTTTGAAATTAATAATGCTAGAACACTTCTGGAAATGAAATCTAACCACTCTTCAAATGAATTTGAAACAACAAGCAACTTCACTTTATCTTAAAATATGAACTGGAATCAAATCAAAGGACTGAAACAACTTGAATTTCAAACTTTAAACTCATAATTGCTATCACCAAATCTTCAAACCAGAAATGAAAAAAACTCGCAATATAGTTGAAATTAATAATGGAACTAAACATGCAAGAAATTCTTTAATTTCAGAATCTAAGCTATTTTCTTGCTCCATGGGATCTTTTAATTCTTTGAGTTTCTCTATAATTAAACAAGGATCCTCAAAGAACTGAAATGTAGATAGTTCAACTAGTTAATAAGGAAACATCTTTTTCTCCACTTCATGACTTCCCAAAACTTCTTCGTTGTCGCTCTTGGTTTTTCGTAGTGTAGGGAGGGAGGTCTACTAGAATAATGAAGAATTTGAAAAATAAATTCACACACTACAGAAACTGAATTCACACTAATAAATAAGAAATAAACCTTTGCAAAACTGAATCAAACCACATCTTCTAAACTAGTACTACAACAGTAACCATTCATTGAAAAATTTAAAGACATGCCTTGAAAGATATATTATTACTAAAAGGAAAGGTACACTACTTTGCATCACACTAGCATCAAAAGTACTCTCATACTGCTAAACTACTAAAATACAAGAACACTTTCTTGAAAGATAAATCACACACTTGCTTGAAGTAAAGGCACACTTGCACACTGTTTAATCAAAAGCACACTTGCTTCAAAAGTAACTACTGAAGTCTAGCTTCTTGGAAAGGCTTTGGAGGAACCTGTTACAAGAGATGTGTGGGTTCTTACCTCCCATATTACTGTTACTCCTCCTCATTTCCTCCAACAAAGCCAACACAAAAGCTATTCTCCAATCCTTTTTAGTACCTCCTTGATAACAACACCAAAAAATACCAGTAAAAATATATCACCAATAATATATGACATTTAAGCGTGCAGGGGTGTAGAATAACTGGAAAGTGCCATGTAAATGAAGGAATGTTGTAAAGGAGGTCTCAAGTTCAAATCTCACCCCGACTTATTTTTTCCCCATGCTTGCGG